>CM035836.1:442722264-443124215 GCA_020510985.1 Pholidichthys leucotaenia | reverse complement strand
TGCGGGCGCCGAGTCTTATCGACACGCCACGCCTTGCTTTTCAAAATGAGAGTTTAATCTCCAACTTTCACAAATAATGTTACCCTTTAATTCCGGGTATAGCTTAGCGCTACTTTCCCCAGCGGTTTATTCAGTGACCAGATCAAACCGCGTCCAGCTTAATCTGACGTCACTACGCTTGGGTAATTAAATTACAGAACTGGACAGTTTAATTACTCCTTTCAGGATAATCGCCGGAAGGTTAAACTGGCGAGAGACAGGACGGTTTTCTTCGCGTTTCTGTCACTCTCGGCCTTTATGTTTCTTAATCCAGCATATAATAATATTGTTTAAACTTCTTTGCATGCATCAAAAACTGTTGACTTTAGTGGGTGAATCACTCACCCCCCTTTGCAGCTATCAGCCTCCTCAGCGGGAGGTTAGGTAAACAAACACAGCAGACACACACAGGCAGGAGCAGATGCAGGCCTCAGCCTCTCAAACAAACACACAGACTCGCCGGATAGTGGATCAATATTTGCAGGGAAAAAAATTATGATTTCAATGAATTTTCTTTTTGCATATACGTTTCCCAATTACAGAGGCCTCACACGGGGCACGATTAAGCTGTAGTATAAATGCCTATAAAAATATTTGTCATAAGGTACAGGAATTATTTATTTTATTTAATAGTGGGTGTGAAAGGGGGCGGAGTTGAACCATCACTTCTACACCCGCTAAATTAAATAAAAGCACTCGTAAAAGGGGCACAAGTCCTAATGGACAATAAAATTAACTTTAATTTTATTTAATTTTGTACCTTAACTTACTTAATGAATCAGTCTCAAAGTTTCAGTGAGTTTTTGTCCAGCCGTGATTAGGAAACTTGTATATGCGAAAGGAAAACGCTTCTACTGCTCTTATTCACTCTTATTAAAATCATTCAGGTTACATGGCATGGCGTTCAAATGATGAATAAACAGATTCAGATGATGACAGCGTAAAATATCACATCAACTAATATTGGGTTCCTGAACATAAAATCCAGCTTTACACCTCTGCAGAACCAAGGAGAAACTAGACTTATGTTTCAACGGTAAATGAGGCTGGAATGTTTTAACAAAACATCGCAATTTTATGGGGAAAATTCATAAGCTAATTATCTAAAAATGACTCCTGAATTAATCTACAAAATTTAAGGGCAGTTACTTAAAAATGACTAAGAGGTTTTGCTTCAGTTTACAGTGCTATCCTGCGGCTGAGAGACTAACTGAGCCCTGAAATACGGGCCATATTCAATTGTAATTTAATTGTTAGGACATCACGTTTTAACCCAGGAAATAGGAGAAATAAGAGTCTCACTCACACAACGGCTGTTGGTCCAAGTTCCGCGGGTCGGTACTGCTGGGTTTTGAAGTTAGGACGTCGGGAGGAAGCGGCTGCTGCGATGCCTCCTCACAGCCTTGGAGGTGATAACTCAGCTGGGGGGCCCTTCAAAGAGACACTTGCAGCCGTGGGTGGTTTGTCTCAGGGCGGCGTGAAAAGTCCTTGGAAAAGAATCCAAATTTTGAGGTCTCTTATAGCGGGATAGACCAAAAAAAACTGAAGGAAAATCTTCTCAGTCTCTGTTCATTTTAAACTAGGCAAATTAAAGGTCCACTTTAATGGCGTGAAAAGTCATAAAAAAAGTGTTAGAAAAACATTTACTAGGATAAGAATGGCTTCTGAGGTGAAGGAAAAAATTTGAGAATTTGATTCTCTAAAAAGGGACGAGCTCTAAAGAAAAATGGTTTCTCCTCAGTAACCAAAAAGACTTGACAAACACACAGAGAATAAAATAAAACTTCACAGGGCCTTGAAACGGTGGAATAAAATCTTCTTCTGAGATCTAGATTACTATTCTGCTTCCTTAATCTTAATTTAGTTCCTAATCTTTCTCAAAATCTCTTTCTTTCTTCTTTCTGTGTTTCTAATTCTTAATTCTATTTCTAGCTAATCTTCCTGCCTGTTCTTTGTCTACCCTTTTTCTTCTTTTCTGATCTCTTTTTCTTTTTCCCTAACTTTTTCTGTTCTCTGCTGATCTCTAACTAAACTCAAATCTAACTTCTCTTTTAAAGTTACCTCGCCGGGTCGTAAAACTGATGATGTAGTCGCAAGACTGACCAATCGGCTTTTTCAGAAGCAGTTTAAAATGGCTGCTATCCAATGTGAGAACACTTCTTTGTTTGAGAGCAGCCAATCGAATGAAGACACCATCCCATGAAATTTCAGAGGGAAAATCAACACTCAGTCAGTTCTTATGAGATAAATGCTCAATATAAAATCTAACTAAATTAAATGACTTGGCTAATATATGGTGATCATGCATTTATACCATTACTCCAATAACACTCATGAATATAACATTTCTTATACATAATTATAATACATGCATTCACATTTAGATCAAGATTAGAACAGCAGAATATGCAGCAAACCATGGTTGGTGATAAAAGAGGGATGATTTTCAGTGTCCTTAGGATCCAGAGGATAAGCTGAAAGAAACTTAATATTTAGAACAAATTAAAAGTCATCCTACATACTGAAAACACATTCCGTAGGTATCCGCTAGGAGGTACTGTTGAGCTGTAGATGATTTCCTTTAGTATCTGGGCGGAGGTACCTGGACAGCATAGGCTATAAAACCGTCAGATTAAGTGGTTTATGACTCTTTTAAAAACATTGGTTTCCTGTGAAAAGGTACGTTATCAAATGCAGTGTTCATGTTGAGAGGTCTGGTCTCCTGAGTTTTATGTTCCTTTGAGCCTTTAAAAGCAAACTCTGATCCTTACAATCTCTGCAAGAGGCAACTGTTTACATTGGGGTCCTGGGAAAGCAAGCATCTTTGGTCAGGCCTGGAAGAAGCCTGCATGAGTCGACATAAAAGCCAGTGATATTCCTGAGAAGGCAGAAAGGTGATATTCCTGTGTAATGAATAAAATGAAATTCCTGTAAACTGGAGAGAAGTGATCTTCTGTCTCGGTTTTGAGGAGACGATGATGCTACAATGGCAAACAAGAAGGGGCTCAGAGCTGATCCCTGATGTAATCCTACTCCCACTTTGAATCCATCTGTCACTCCTATAGCACACCTCACTGCCGTCTTGTTGTCCTCATACATGTCCTGCACCACCCTGACATACTTCTCTGCCACTCCTGACTTTCTCATACAGTACCACACTTCCTCTCTTGGCACCCTATCATATGCTTTCTCTAGAGCCACAAAGACACATTGCAACTCCTTCTGACCTTCTCTATACTTCTCCATCAACACTCTTAGTGCAAACATTGCATTTCTAGTACTTTCTTGGCATGTAACCATAATGCTGCTCAGTGATTGTGATCTCTCTTCTTAAACTAACTTCAACTCTTCCCCATAGCTTCATAGTGTGGCTGATCAACTTTGTGCCTCTGTAGTGAGCATCACCTTTGTTCTTAAAAACTGGTACCAAAACACTACTTCTCCACTCCTCAGGCATCCTTTCACTCTCCAAGATTGTGTTAAACAATCTGGTTTTAAAAGTCCACTGCCATCTCTTCTACAGGCAAGGGAAGTTTATTTGTATAGCACATTTCGTGTACAAGACAATTCAGTGTGCTTTACATAAAAACATGAAAGCATTACAGCAAGTTGCAAAAGGAATACATAAGAATTTAAAAGTAAACTAAAGTAAATTAAAGGGAAACAAAAACAAGCTAAAATGGAATATGACAGAAATAAAAGTTACAATGCATTGTAGGAGATTAACAATTGTTCTACTGAAAGGTCACAGCAAATAGTTTTTAGCTTGGATTTAAAGCAGCTGAGAGTTTCAGCAGCCCTGATGCTTTCTGGGAGTTTGTTCCATATGTGAGGAGCATAAAACTGAATGCTGCCTAGCCATGTTTGGTTCTAACTCTGGGCACAGACAGTAGGCCTGACCCTGATGATCTGAGGGCTCTGGGTGGTTCATAATGGAATAGCAGATCTAAAATGTATTTTGGCCCTAAACCATTCAGAGCTTTATAAACAAACAGGAATATTTTGAAATCTAGTCTTTGACAGACAGGAAGCCAGTGTAAAGGTCTGAAAACTGGAGTTACAGTATATGATCCACTTTCTTGGTCTTAGTGAGGACTCAAGCTGCAGCGTTCTGAACCACCTGCAGCTGTCTGGACTTTTTAGGGAGACCTGTGAGAACAGAGTTACAGTAGTCCAGTTTACTGAAGATAAATGCATGGACAAGTTTTTCTAGATCCTGCTGAGACATCAGACCTTTAATTCTCGCTATGTTCTTTAAGTTATAATAGGCTGACTTCAATACTGTCTTAATGTGGCTGTTAAAATTCAGGTCTGAGTCCAGAACATCTCCTAAACATCTCCATACCTCTACAGGTATGTCATCTGGACCAACTGCCTTTCCATTCTTCATCTTCTTCAAAGCAGCCCTCACTTCTGCCTTGCTAATCCTCTGAGCTTCCATTTTCACCACCTTTTCTTTATTCATCAGTTCCTTGAAGTACTCCTTCCACCTTCTCAACACTTGGTAGTACATTACCATTTCTGTCTTTAATCACCCTAACTTACTGCACATCCTTTCCAGCTTGATCTCTTTATCTAGCTAATCAATACAAATCCTTTCTCTCCTTCACTATATGCCTTTTCCTTTGCCACCCACCTAGATTCCAAATACTCCTGTCAACTTTCATCTTTGACTATCCCACTTTCTTTGCCAACCTCTCCTTTGAATACTTTCCTGTACCTCATCATTCAACCACCAAATCTCCTTATCTTCCTCGATCTGGCCAGAAGATACAATGTTTCCCCTCAATTTTGCTGTACTTTACCAGTCATCTGGTAATTCTTCCCTTCCAAATCAGTGTTAATATGTTAACCAAAAATCCCTTGACGTGCATTAATGAAGTAACTGTGACATGGAAGTGAGCACAGTAAAGTGTTTTGGTGTGATGTTGTTGAAGCAGTAAAATCACTTTGTGAGCAATAAAAGGCAGACTACTGCAGAGCCAAAGGTCTGGTCCAGCTCCACCTCTGTGCCGTAACCATAATTGTGGTAAGAGCAGCAGGAGATGGACTTCTAACACTACTTGGATTCATTTAAGGTGCTGTGAGATCCTATTCAGCACCATATCCTCAACATCACAAGACTCATCCTTCCCAGCATCACAAGTTTGCACTATAGAGCAATTCATCACTGTGACAGGTCTCATCAGAGTATGGCAGAACAAATGCTTTCTTTGTCTCCGGCCAACTTGATAACGCCCTGATTGTTCGTGACCTTCTGCACTTTAAATTATTGCTCCAAAACACTATGGAGGTTTTTTTTTTAAAATGGCTAACAGAAGTTTTATAATCCTTACATCCTCTGCCCATCTTTGCTCCTCAAAGACTCATCCATTCTTAGAGACTACTTTTGTACCATAATCACGATTACAGCCACCTATTGACATCAGCTGTTTGAAATCACTTTAAACTGACATGACTGAATAGCTGACCCAGCTGCAGACACCACGCACACAAATGCAAAGTTATAATGTTGTTTATTGAACACAGGGACTACAGACAGGCAGCAAGAATCTGGCAACCCTGTGGGCAGAGGAGAGAGAATAATAGTATTTGACAGGTGAAACTTGCTGATAATCGTGCTGTTGTCATAGTTGGTGGTGAATAATGCTGCCCTGCGCAGCCGACACTCCAGACTTGACTTGCCAGTGTTACCAGTCCTGAATGGGTGAGTGTACTTCTTGGTGGTAAGGTGCTGGGTGATGTGGAGATGCCCCAGCTGGGACAAACAAGATTTGTCGCAGGTGAAAGGGAATTTGATGGAGACCTACAAGAGTCTACTTTCTGCCCGGAAGCTTTGGGTCCCGAGAGAAAGCACAAATTGCAATGAGCAAACAAGGAGATAGTTTTATGTGATCCCACATCAGGGGAGAGGGTAGGAGAACAGAATGAACTGGGCTGCACACAGGTGAGAGGACTGCTCTGGACTGAGCACTGGTCTGCTAACATCTCACTCCCTTTTAAAACTGCCGTGATTGGTGAGCACAGGTGTGAGTGGTGCAGCAGGCGTGGAGAATGAGAGCAATCAAGAACAGCAGTGTGCAGCCCAGGCCATAACAGAAACCGCATTAGGCCAGCCACACCTGTACGAGGGCTGCCATTAAAGAGTTCCCCTGACCCACTTCCTGTTATTGTAGGAAGCTGAAATTGTACATGTATAATAATGCAAACAGTATCTGTGTATAGGTAGCCTGGTAATTTGCAGCTTTGAACTCCTAAAAGTTTGTTTTGCTAAGGTGCTGTTGGTGTGTGGTGTGCTATCTTACTCACACTGATGTATCCACACAAAACTGCTGAAGCTATGACTTTCTTATTGTGATGTGTGAAGTCTCATGTTTTCAAATTGGTGGGCCAGGCCTTGCAAGCCCTAAATTAACCTTTTCCGTGTTTTTTTTTTTTTTGGAATAATTTTCAGGTCTGAAATGTGGGAATGGATGTATACTGTACAAATGAAATTGACCAGAAAAAAATCTGAAATATTTTGCTCACTGTCAGTAATGAAATTACAAAAAACCGTAAATTTCTATTAACCTACATTTTTCATATGGTCCCTAATTTTTCTGCTTTTCTTTTTTTTGGCGGGGAAGGGGGGGTGGGGGCTGAAAAGTTCATAGTGGTGAAATTTGACCAAATGTGGTTTAAAGAATTTTTCAACCGCAGGGATCCAAGCACTGCAACACCAATGGAAGAAGTGTGTGTGCGTGTGGACCAAAGGACAGACAATGTTGGAAAAATAAACCACATTTGGTCAAATATGACCACTATGAACTTTTCAGCCCCCACCCCCCTGCCTTCCCCACATGTTCACTGTAAACTGCACATTTCATTTGTTCCTTTTTATCATGTCAAGGATCATGGTGCTTTCTGTCTTTTATTTGCCTTTTTTGTACTTTTGTTTTTAAGGTAACAATTGTGTCATTGTCATAGACAGGAACCCAGATGTAAGACACAAACACACAGAGGCAGAGATTGAGGCAAAGGAGTGGGTTTTTTATTTAACAGGTAAGTATGTAAAGGTTGGAGCCCACACTGTGGGGAATTTAGCCTGCAGGAGAGTGTAAGTTAAAGGAGCACAGAGGATGGTGAGCATCATTGTTATTAAATTAGGGTGCTTACTTGCATACAGTGAGTGTTGTGGCAGGTGAGGTTTATTTGCAGGTGAACACCGGACCAGGGAGGTATAGTAGTCTGGAGAAGCCAACAAGAGAGTCCAAGTTTGGGGGACAGAATTTCCAGATCCAGTTATGGAGCTTTCCCAGGTAATGCACAGAGGGGAGCTGATCCTGTGACTGAGAGTGGGTTAGTGGATATTTTGGTATTTGTGCCAAGCTTACTTAAGTTTCAGTTTTCTGAGGGTGGCAAGTGAACCAGGACGTAGGTGTTTTTTTGTTGGGTGTGTGCATGAACCAAAGAGGGCATGTCAGCAGGCTGACAGACAAGGAGATTCTCCACGTGATGATTCCACGGAGAGCCAATCCCAACTGAGACCTCATACAGGAGATCCTGATAGTCACAGCTATGCACAATCAGCCAGCCTTGGTCCTGACAAGAGGTTATATACAACCACATAGCAAGATATATTGTGGACACTCACCTGTCCACTACAAATTGTTTTATCAAAAACACTTTATATATGCCGATTTATTGGCGAAGTTATGCAGCACTATTGCACATAGGGGTGTCTCGAGGATTCACCATTGCACCTTTTTCTCTTTGTGGTAGTTCCTGCTGCTCCTGCTTTTATTTATTAACCTTTATTTATACAGGTAATCCCACTGAGACACAGAGTCAGATTTTCAAGAGGGACTGCTGATACCTCTATTCAACATGATTTTAACTTCAGATTGTTTTTCTCTCAGTGCAGCAGTTTAAAGCAATGCACAGCATTGCGGCTCTGTTGTTTTGCCCCCAGACTTCTCCCAAGATGGGTGCGTGTGCTATTTTGCTGGAAGTGACATCGTTGCACTCACTCTACTGCCTCAAATTGATCAGGAGAGGACAAACTCTATCAGACAAATGGCAAAACCCTCAAAGGTCAACTATTGTGCATAACAATCAAAACACCCACAAAAATGGATTAATAGTTACACTGCAACCAACTTTACGCCACAGACATGTAATTAAAACCATACAAAGCCTATACTCTCCCACTGTGACCAATTTAAACAAACACCACAAAGGAGAAAACAATACAAACACAAAAGGAAGCAATTAAGGTTAAAACAAAAGGACCTCTGTCCTAAAAACCAATAAACATGAGAGGCAGAGAGCACTTGAAGACAGCCGTATGCTTTAAAAATAAATGTATTATCATGCTGCATTCATGAATAATTTAAGTGTTTCATAAAATAATCATGACAACATGCCATAGGTCCCAATATATTATGTTATACCCAGCTAAGCACTGTGTAGCACGATTCAATAAGAAAGTAAAATATGAAAATTTCCACTTGTAGGGTCTACAGCATCTTTTGGATGCATATCATGAAATTCAGCTGACTGTAGTGGTGGTTGTCGCTACTGGCTGCTAGTGGTGTGGTAGAAAAAAAGAAACCCACTGGTGCGGTATAATCTTGGTTATTTCTCAAGTGTTGATCTTCAAGACACCTTTCTTAAATCTCAGTAGAATTCTTTTTAATCTTTCTGCAAAAACTTACAAATTGGATCATGTACAGTGCATTTTAATGCACAGCTATGCATCTATGCATCACTCCCAGGGGACAGAGAAACACATCTGTAAACCCCTCTGGTAGTTTCCATCATGTACAGATATCCTGTGATGCTGTGGCCAGCAGAGGGTTTCTTCTGATTGGTGTGATCCTTCTTTTAACATGTACATGCACAGAAATGTAAAGCGTGCCCGCCTCACACATGAATGCATATTCTTGTTTTCGCCATACCTCGCGGGAAATCACAAGTCATAATTCTGTGTAATAATGCCAGCAATGCCAATCCACACAGGAGTGAGCACAGCACATCCTGTGGGATTGCTTCCTCCCTTTTTCTCTCACTTTCACACACACCCAAATGCACACATCAAAACCATGTAAGAAAAAAGAAAATTGGCACCAAGGCCGGCTGCTACGTTTGTCTATATGTGTCTGCACCGTATAGTGATTCATATCCAGATGCTCCCATGTCAGCATCCCACAGAGAATAAACCTTATTCTGCAATAATCAGATGAGCCTTACATTATCAGGCATCATGCTTTGCTCTGGTGAAAACATACTACAACATAAAGTACTATACTCTGATCAGGGTCATACTCTGTGTAACTCAAATGCACAGAATTGTCACTGTTTTCAGTACACACGTGGAAATGAGGATGCGGGTTATATTTTGTGCAATGTCTGATCAAGATCTTCATGCATACGCTCACTTTTCCATTTAAAGGAGCACTCAGGAATTTTATCCACCACTGGATGTTGCATTAGAGCTCCACTCTCAAACCAAAACAAAGATGTAGCTTGGCCGCACCTCCTAATAGCCTTTTCCGTCTCAAATGGGTAACCACTGTGCCACCAATAGTGGGCTGGCTCACTCTGCTTTTCTGTTGCTTTTCACCTATCAAGGGTCTCCCATCCCAGTAGGTGAATTTCTTGTGGTTTGTTTATAGCCTCCGATAAGTGAAGCGGAACGAGCACCCATCAGAAGAGCCTCTGAGAGTGGGCTCGCTGTGACACAGAGGTCTGCTTCCACCTTTTGACTGGCTGCTGTTCTTGGTGGCCTTGGTGTGGCATCACTGTGGTGCAGCTACCCCCTTGGGGGTCCAGTGAGCGACAAATGACAGAAAGGGACCCTGTCAGACCCACAGGAGATGGCAGAAACCTGAAGAGAGCAAGCCAACTTGCTACTGGTAGAACTTCACAAGGCGCCGACAACATTAACAGCAATATCTTATGGGTGTGCACATAAGTTAATAATGAACGAAACCACATACCCATTGGGACGCAATCATATGTTTTGGTTTGTTTCACAGGTTCACAGTCCATGCAGAGTTATTGAAATGTCAGTAGAGCTTGTCATCTGGTGACACATTCTGGTACTTGTTGCATAACATCACTTTTGCAGTCCAGAAAGCGTTAATCACCGGCAGCTGGGTAACTGACTCCACCTGCCATGATTACCTGCTGGTGCTTGTTAATGTTAAGGTTAAGGGTGAATAAATGTGTCTGTAAGAGAGCACAAGTAAATGTGAGTGAGAGCGCAAATGAGTGTGTGTGTATATGAGTGAGCGTGAGTGGAAGGAAGCATGTGTGAGGGCGAGTGGAAATGGGAATGAGACTGAACAAGTATGGGAGTGAATGAGTCTGAGTGTGGGAGTGCCAGTGTAAGATTGTGTGAAGGAGAGGGTGCGAGTGTATGTGGTCGTGGGGGGGGGGGGGGGGGGGGGTTGAACTGAGGGGATGGTACCTCCTGGCCATGTGGGCTCCCTTGGATTGGGGGACTGGCCCCCCGTGGGGCTCCCCGCGCCTTTCTGCCACTTTCCCTGGGTGTGGGGGCCTGGGGGCTCCCGTGGCTTGGGGTGGGGGTGCTGCGGTGGGCGCAGTCCTGCTGTGGGGGGAGGGGTGTCTGGGGGGTGCGTGCCAGGGGTAAGGGCCAGTTTCCAGCCTAAGGGGAGGGGGCATTCTCCTTTTAATGCCTGGGGGCTGGCGTTGGTCCCGCTGGGGTGGTGGGGGCGGGCTGGTCCAGTGGTGGGAGTGCGCCGTGTCGACCTCCCTCGGCCATCCCTCCTGGGGCAGTTGCATGGCTGTCCTGGGGCTTACTGGATTCAGGGCATTTGTGCTCTGTGGGGGTTAGTGGCGCTGTCTTGCTTGCTTGGCATTTCCAGGGGGGATGGGAGAGTTGCTGTGACCGGTTGTCCTCTTTGTATGTTTCCTGGCAAACCACTCACATGCACACACTCACTTTCAGTGCGCTCCCATACAAGCGCATGCACACACACATATGTTCTTTTACAGGTACAGATACCATACTCGTGATGAGACCTTTTCAGAAGAAGAAACAGTTTGTCTTCTGTTTGTTTCAGTTGTGTCAGTTTGTTTGTTCCTCTTTCCCCCCCCTCCACCCCTCCCTATCCCATTCCCCCCTGTTGGGTCTATCATGGGTAAAACAATCTAAATAAAATATTAGGTTATTATAAGAGGAGTCTATAAATAATATACAGTACATAGATGTGTGCTGTATAAAGCTCCTTTTGGCAAAGTAAATCTGTTTGGCACAATAAGGGAAGCAGATTTCTGTTATGCTTACCTAGCTGCTTGACAGGACAAGGGGAAAAATAAGAGTGGTGGAGGATAGCTCAGTGTGGGACTGTTATGATAAAGCTCTGAAGAAATCTGACTGTTTCCGTCTTGCTCAACTGTTATCCTGCCTAAGAAATTGGGAAAAACTTACCGTGTTTGTAAGTGAAGCTGTTACCCACCTGACTGCTGGGGTGTCTCCTTGACTGCTGCCCACTCACTTGCCATTCCCCATGTCTGGTCTAGTCTTGTTTGGTCTTGATCTGTGGATCTGTCTGTCTCCTGGAGGAAAGACGGGGACACGTACTGTAAGTGCTCCTCACATTCATCTACTAATTGTCTATGTCACAGATTCTCACCTGAGCACTGGAGCTTTCTCAGGAAACCGGAACACCTGAGTGAAGGAAAAGGAGAAAGGGAAAACTGATACCTACCTGGACGCCTTTTCCCCAAGTCTGGCCAACTAAGAACCCACTCAATCCATGATCACTTACCAAAATCTTCAGAGTAGATCTATCACTCACCCTGTCTGCTGCGGCATCTGGTTTCCCAGAGCCTCACCAGCCAAACTCACAGCAGATGTTCTGTAAGTCTTCCTCAGTAAGAAATTCACTTTGCCAATTAGCTGAACAAAAATTAAAGGTGTCTTCACACCAAACTCGAGCTGGCGGCGTGAATCCATACAAAGTCAATAGAAAGAGGCAAGCACATGGAAAATTGCACATTCGTGCATTCACGAGCTTCTGCCATCACCGGAGTAAAAGTATAAACATTGGAGAGTAAACTAGTTTGAAAATGAGACTGCACTCATCTGGAGACAAAAGGACCGGGAACTCTTCAGCTGAATGGGGATGTTGGAGTTATTTACCCACGGATTCCTGCCACGGACGTGCTAACAAGGTTATCAAGCTAGCAAACCCACCATCTTGTAAAGTTTTGGGGACAGGGACAACGTTTTCAGATGAGCCCCTGTAGGATAATGTAAACCTAAAGCATAACATTATTTTGTGGCTTTCCACAGCAGGTTGAACACTGCTGCCGAAGTTATAATGGCAACTTTGCCTGTCTGCATCTCACTCAGATGGTGAATTCATGTCTATTTGTGTTTACAGTAAGTTATAATGTAATCGTGCTGCGCGAAAAATTCACCCACTCGCATTTGGTGTGAAGGCACCTTTACGCCTCTCTCTTCTCATCCTCTTATAGGTTGTCTCCCTGTGGTGAGACAACTGCTCAGCAACTCTTACCAATAAAACTCTTAAACGTTCATTTGCCTTGTGCCTCTGCTTTTCTAGCGTCGTGCTCGCTCCTGGGTCCAGTCTTGGTTGAGAACATACAGGTCCCCGAGTCTGTCCCACTCGGCTTCCTGTGGTAACGTATCGTCACTTCCTGTGTTGCTGGCTGTCTGTGTGGCTTGCTCTGTGGTTAGCTCTCCTCATTCTCCTGAGGACTTTGCCTTTAATTATATTTTAATCACTTTTTCCTTCTACCGTTAGCTCTCACTTCTGTTTATCAAGCCTCTTGCACCTGTGTGTGCACTCAGTGTCGTCTAATCACCCTCTTTAGCCTTCTGTTCACCTTTCATCGGTGTTTTTGTTAGCTTCGGGTTAGCCACTAGCTATGGCTACTAGCTCTCCTTCCCCTTCTCCACTGGTGTGCTCTCTGTGAGATGTTTAGCTACACCTCTGCCTCTTTTAGTGATAATGGTAAATGTAATAAATGTTGTCTTTTTGAGGTGCTCGAGGCAATGTTGTCTGATTTAGAATCCCGGCTCCGCTGCATTGAAACACCGTCTGTGCCAGTTAATCATGACGGATGCCCCTTAGCTGCAGCGGAGCTCCCTAGCATAGGGTGGCCTGCTAGTGGTCCTCCGGTCCTCCTCAACAGCGAGGAGACCGGGTGGGTGACGGTGAGAAGGAAGCCTAGCGGCAAAGCCCCGGTTCACCACCAACCTATTCATGTTTCTAATCATTTTTCCCCACCCAGCAACACACCTGCTGAGGAAAAAACTTTGATCACTGGTGACTCTGTAGTCAGAACCGTGAACCTAGAGACTCCAGCGGCCATAGTCAAATGCATTTCTGGGGCCAGAGCAGGCGACATGGAGTCAAATTTGAAAATGCTGGCTAAAAGTAACTGTAAATACTCCACAATTGTTATCCACACTGGTATTAACGACGTCCGACTCCAGCAGTTGGAAGTCACAAAACTTAACGTGGAATCGGAGTGTGACTTTGCAAAAACGATGTCTGCCTCTGTAGTATTCGCTGGGCCCCTCCCCAATCTGTCCAGTGATGACATGTTTAGCCGCTTGTCATCCTTCACCCGCTGGCTGTCTGTGTGGTGTCCTGCAAACAACGTGGGCTACATAGACAATTGGAGCTCATTTTGGGGAAAACCTGGTCTTATTAGACAAGACAGCGTCCATCCCACTTTGGATGGTGTGTCTCATTTATCTAACAGTCTGGCATCATTTTTATCCAAATTTCCAAAATCTTGACAACTCAGAGTTGGGACCAGGAAGCAGAGTCGCAGTCTTACACGCCTCTCTGCAGCTCATCTTCATCCGCCACCCCTCAACTTAGCCCCTGTCTTCCACATCAGAGAATCATTGTCTGCTCCCTCCAAAGTAAATAAAAATATAATGTATAAGCATCCCAAAGTGATTAACCTCTTGCACTCCGGGATACCGCGGGCGGTCACGTCTCTGCATCCTAGGGCGTAGGAGGGCGCCCTAGGACGCACACTGTGCGTCCTAGGGTGCACTGAAAAAAAAAAGCTGCAGACACAGCCGCAAACAGAAAGTCAAAGGAGTGCTTTGATTGGTTTAGATTTGATTGACCTCTCATTGACTAATAAGAGCCTTGAATTGGGTTTCTGAAACCTTGAAGAACCAATGACTGAAAACCTAGCAAGAAGGACCCGCCTACCAACGGCTGCGAATGCAGCGAGCCAATTGAAGCAGAGAAGTTCCACGATTGAAAGTGTGCGTCCCATGCGTAAAATCTGTTTTGTGTAAGCCGCTGGGTGACACACATGCGTTCACCAGTCTTTTTTCTTACTTCTGTTCTTATTTGTTTTGAAAAATCGCTCGCCAAAACCGCAATCATGGAAGCGCAAAACTGCAATAATGGAATTATGGTTTGACCGGGTCGCGTGACCAGAACCACGAGTCTGTAACAAGCGGACCAGCGTCATGTTCGTCTGACTATGAGGAAGAGAAGTTCACCAGCGACATTGCTGTTGTGGACAGGTAAATGTTATAAGCTAAATTATTCTTTATCCCTGAAAATTGTAATCAAAATGACTTTTGACCGATCGGTAAATTACAACTGTGCGTCATCGCAACATGACGGACCGGTCCGTGCACCGCGTCCGGACCGTGAACGCACCCCCCCCCCCCCCGCTACTCTTCTGTAGCGGATTGCAGATATTATTGCAGATATTTTAGTACAACTGTGTGTAGTAGACCGCGGCGCACCGTCCACGCGGTCCGTCATGTAGCGATGGGCAATGTCCGTCCTCTGTAGTGGGGTGGGGGGTGGGAGTTATCTTCTACATTACAGATATTTTAGTATAATTTTTAGTGCACTGTAGGTTATTTTTTTCTTGTAAAAAAAGCCACACATTTTTTACGTGGCATGCTTCTTTGTGTGTGGGGGCTTGTTTGTTCATTCATTCATTCATGAATGAATAAACAACCCCCCCCCCCCACACACACACACACAGCCCTGAGTGTCACCTTTCATTAGAGCCCAAGATGAAGCTTCTATATTGAATCATTCAAAAGTTACAGACGTTTTTCCAAACTGTGCCATTTGGCACAATTTGGCACAGTGCAAAAATGCCTGGGAACAACCTGTGAAGAAAGCTGTGTAATATATTCATTTTTTGTGGTATTGTTACAAAATTTTGACCTCAGCTGGAAAACACTTGGTTCTACATTTCTGTTGCATTTTCCAGCCTGGATCTGACAGCTGTGTGTTATTTGCAAGCATTTGTATCCAAAAAAACACCCAGCCAAAATTTATTTTCTTCAAGTTCAGTATGTTTAGATGACTGTTACTCAGTGGCAGGAGCACTTAGAGAGATTATGACTGTTTTGCCAAAAAATTCAAAGTGTTTTCTTTTAAATGAGACCAACCCCATGAAAATGCTGCAAAGGGTTGAAGAACAGCTTTTGATTTACTTTGGGTACGTTATTTTTAGGCGTTTTTATGGGAAATTGACCAGAGTGCAAGGGGTTAACATTGTAATAAATGTAAAAGTTTACCTGGTTTGATCTTATTGATCAGACCTCCCATCCAATCAGTATGAATACTGTGATGCTGTGAAATTGTTGCGCTAGTGCAGGGGTTACCAACTGGCGAACTCCAGTCCAGATATTCCGTCCGGACCCTGAAGCCTTTTGATATAATTTGGGGAAAAGGGAGACTTATTTTGGTGGGGAAAAAGGTGGGAAAAAGTGGAACTGGAGTGCTGCATCAGCAACCATCCAACAGATTATGGCATGAGCCCTTGGGCGCACTCCTCCTGCTGCAGACTGACTCCCTCTTCGCTGTCCCACGAACGCCACTCTCTGCAGAGACTCTGCAGCTCCAACCGCTCCAGAGAGTCAGCGGGTTGCAAAATCAGGTTCGCTGTGGGCACACCCACTCACACACACACACACAAGGATGACAGCCAGGACATCCACTCCAGACAGACCTTTCAGGTCTGTACCCACAAAAAGAAGTGCTGTTGTTAAACTGAATGTACAGTACTTTCACTGGTATCACTTAAAAAGTCAGTAAAAGCTCCATGTATTACTGAACATAAGAAGTTCCACCTCTCCTCTTCCTGTAACCATGGAGTTACCGCTCCATCTATGCTGTAACAGTTTACTGTGGCAATTTTTAAGAAGTGTCAAAGGAATTCTGTCCTGTGGAATTATATTTTGTGTCCTGGAATTATATTTTGTGTCCATTTTTTGTATTAGTTTGAAACAGTTTTTTTCTACACCGAAAATATTGTATTGAGGTGGACTTTTTGTGAAATTTTGTTTTTTTTAGATATTAATCTTTTTTTTTTTTTTTTTTAAAATGCAATACAAATTAGTTTGTGTTCTCCTGTAAAACATTTTTAGGATTTTATTACATTTTGTTTGAAATTCAACAAAGAATTCATTTTAATATTGTTTTTTGTTAAAAATTAATACAAAGCTAAAACCAGCTAAAACATGAGCTGAATAAAATAATGTGTGAAAGCAAGTTAAATGATATTGGCCTGTCTGCAGACAGCTGTGGTCTTCTGCAAGATTGTCAGTTCTTAAAAGCACATTTTGAGATAAATTTGTCGATGTTTTTCATTTAACCTTTATTTATACAGGGTAGTTCAATTGAGAGGCAACCTCTCTTTTTCAAGGATGCCCTGTTCACACTCACCCCAGGAAGATGGTCAGGACAATCACAGGCTGACCTGTGGCCACTGAGCAGCTCGGGTTAAGGGCCTTGCTCAAGGGCACCACAGTGGGGTTGAGGGTGGGGAAAACACTGCTATGTTATCTGTCCCACTCAGATCTAATCCTGCCGGTCCAGGGATCAAACCCGCAACCCTCCGCTCACCAGTTCACATCCCTAACCATTAGGCCACCACTGCCCACCATGTGTCAGATTTTTCTTCTATTTGTTTTAATAAAAGATGTTGGAAGGAAATTCATGTGTCATTGCAAATACTTTGCTTTAAAAGGGCCAAGTTGTCACCCAGTGGGAGGGAAAAATCTTGAATAGAAAAAAAAAAAGCGTCAAGATGCATTGAGAATTGTTTTAGAATCAAGTTGCAGTTCTGAATCATAATCGATTCATGAGGTGCCTAAAGATTCCCACACCTAGTTTGGACCTCGGCCGGGGAGAAGGACCGACTTATTGGACCTTTTGCAGTTTTAGTTGGTGACCCCTGCTCTAGGGCCTTATGCATTCTGATATGCAAGTGTGAGATAACTGGAAAGATTAGCAAAGAAAGCTAACTTTTTGTTGGAATAGACTAAATATATTTCAGGCTCCTTCTACGTGCATGAAGGGATTGTGGAGTATAAAAGAGAGGATCCCAGGTGTCTGAGAGATTGATATGGCTCTTTAACACATTTATGCATTTTTCTCTCAGATACATACACACAGACAAATTAATCAGAAGTGAAGGGCAGCTGGATCCATTCCCATTTTAGGAGCTAGGGGTTGGTGTGGAGAGCCATGTGGCTTTTGCCTATGCATACATAAACACCTGGTGAAAAGATGGTAAATTTTATCTGCATAAACATTGGTTTAGAAAAAAAAATGTAACTGCACAGAGCAACATTGTGTGGAGCTCTGAATATGAGCACATCCCTTCCCTCTGTGTATTTGCAGTTGTTTGTCTATCATTTGTTTCTGATACCACAAATTTGCCTCAGTAGGTCACAAACTTATCAGTCATCGTGTGCATGTGTGTGCTCGGTTCAGTTTTTGTGCACGTGTGCTTTAAGATCTGTATTTTTCTTTTGTCTGCTGTAGTATTAAGGTGCAGTTAGATTTTGCACTTTATTAAAAAAATTTAACTGAATTTTTCAACAGTGTCTGAATACTGTAAACTGACTCCCTTCTGGCTGCCTTTCTGCTGATTCTCAGACTCTTGTTTAGCTGACCTGGCCACTTCCTTTTTCTAGGCCTTCATCTTGAAATCGTTGTCTTTCCTCAGTGACATCACATTGCTTGGCAGCATGATCTCAGGGTCATTATGCTACAAAGACTTAACCCCTTGCACTCCGGTCAATTTCCCTAAAAACGCCAAAAAATAATGTGCCCAAATTAAATCCAAAGCTGTTCTTCAACCCTTTGCAGTATCTTCATGGGGTTGGTCTCATTTAAAAGAAAACACTTTGAATTTTTTGGCAAAACAGTCATAATCTCTCTAAATCCTCCGGCCACTGAGTTACAGTCATCTAAACATAGTGAATTTGAAGAAAATAAATTTGGCCTGGGTGTTTTTTTGGATACAAATGCTTGCAAATAACACACAGCTGTCAGATCCAGGCTGGAAAATGCAACAGAAATGTAGAACCAAGTGTTATCCAGCTGAGGTCCAAATTTTGTAACAATACCACAAAAAATGAATATATTACACAGCTTTTTCCTCAGGTAGTTCCCAGGCGTTTTGGAACTGTGCCAAATTGTGCCAAATGGCACAGTTTGGAAAAACGTCTGTAACTTTTGAATGATTCAATGTAGAAGCTTCATTTTGGGCTCTAATGAAAGGTCACACCCAGGGCTGTGTCTGTGTGTGTGTGTGTGGGGGGGTTGTCCCCCCCCCTTGCTACAGAGGATGAACATCGCCCATCGCTACATGACGGATTAGCCTCATATGGCGATGTGGCAACAGC
This sequence comes from Pholidichthys leucotaenia, assembly GCA_020510985.1. Lineage (NCBI taxonomy): Eukaryota > Metazoa > Chordata > Actinopteri > Cichliformes > Pholidichthyidae > Pholidichthys > Pholidichthys leucotaenia. The sequence goes on along the minus strand of CM035836.1, from coordinate 443,105,500 downwards.
AGCGCAGTCACCGCGGCTTCCCCCCCCCCCTCGCTACAGAAGAATAGTGGGGGGGGCGGCGTTCACGGTCTGGATGCAACGAACGAACCGTGTACCGCGGCGCACAAACTTCAGACTTTGTGCGCCGCACAGTTGTAATTTACCCATCGGTCAAAAGTCATTTTGGATTACAATTTTCAGGGATAAAGAATAATTTAGCTTATAACACCTTACCTCTTCACAGCAGTGTCCTGGCGAACTTCTCTTCCTCATTGTCAGACGAACGCGACGCTGGTCCGCTCGTGGTTCTGGTCTCGCGACCCGAACAAAACATAATTCCATTATTGCGATTTTGTGCTTCCATGATTGCGGTTTTTGGCGAACGATTTTTCAAAACAAATAACAGTAGTAATTAAAAAAAGACTGGCGAAGGCGTGTGTGTCACTCAGCCTTCGTTGTCGGCCTCCGTCGGTCTATGACCATGGAAGAAATCATAACGTCTACTCTGCTGGAACAAAAACAAAATAAGCACCGCCTGTGGCCGAACATGCCGATGCGCGAATGGCACTCCCTGTCACACAGGTTGCATTTGTGGGTGGTCTCCGTGCTGCTGGGTCTGTGACGGTTCTTCCTGCAGGTCCTTTTTTGATCCGCTGCAGCAGTCAGTCTTCACCCAGACTTAAAAAAAACAGCTCGCGAACTTCTCTGCTTCAATTGGCTCACTGCATTAACAGCGTTGGTAGGCGGGTCCTTCTTGCTAGGTTTTCAGTCATTGGTTCTTCAAGGTTTCAGAAACCCAATTCAAGGCTCTTATTAGTCGAATGAGAGGTCAATCAGATGAACTAATCTGTTTGCGGCTGTGTCTGCAGCTTTTATTTTCAGTGCGCGCTTGGACACCATCACCATCTCCATCATGCGTCCTACATCACCATCTCCATCATGCGTCCTAGAGCGCACGAGGGCGCATGAAAGTGCCCTCGTGCACTCTGGGACGCAGAGACTTGCCCGCCCGCGGTACAATGGAGTGCAAGAGGTTAAAGCTATTTTTATTTTTTCATAAACAAAAATATTGTAAGTATAGGTGAGATTTGAGGAATCTCCTTTTTTTTGATTGATTCAACATACTGGTATTTATTATGCCTCGGTGCAACGGAGGCATCTGGTAATAACTCCGTGTGTGTGTGTGTGTGTGTGTGTGTGTGTGTGTGTGTCTCTCTGTCTGTCTGTTACCAGTTTTTCAGTACACCCAGTCAAAATCAATTGGAACTAAAGGCTTGTATCTGTCATGAATGGAACTTCGTTGCAGTGGTTTAGATCTTATTTATCTGATAGGTTTCAGTTTGTTCATGTAAATGATGAGTTTTCTCTCAGCTCAAAGCTTAGTCATGGAGTTCCACAGGGATCTGTGCTTGGCCCTACTCTTTTTAGTTTATATATGCTTCCGTTAGGCAACATTATTAGAAAGCACTGTATACATTTTCACTGTTATGCAGATGACACACAATTATACCTGTCAATGAAGCCAGATGATACTAATCAATTAGCCAAGTTAGAAGCCTGTCTTAAGGAAATCAAAGTTTGGATGACTTGTAATTTCCTGCTATTAAATTCAGATAAGACTGAAGTCATTCTTGTTGGTCAAAAAAACCTTAGAAATTCCTTTCCAAATCAAACTTTCAGTTTGGATGCAGTTACTCTTTCTCTTAATAGCTCTGTGAGGAACCTTGGAGTTATTTTTGATCAGGATTTGTCCTTCAATTCACATATTAAATTTGTTTCTAAGACTGCCTTCTATCATTTGCGTAATATTGCCAAGATTAGGAGCATCTTGTCTCAGAGTGATGCTGAGAAGCTGATCCACGCTTTTGTTAGCTCGAGATTAGATTATTGTAATTCTTTATTATCAGGCTGTCCTAAAACATCTTTAAAAAGTCTTCAGCTGATCCAAAATGCTGCAGCAAGAGTTTTAACAGGTACTAGAAAGAGAGATCATATCTCTCCGGTTCTGGCCTCTCTTCATTGGCTTCCCATAGAGTTTAGAATTAAGTTTAAAATCCTTCTTCTTACTTACAAAGCTCTAAACAATCAGGCTCCTTTTTATTTAAAAGATCTGATACTACCGTATCATCCTAACAGAGCACTACGCTCCCAAAATGCAGGTTTACTTGTAATACCTAGAATCTCCAAAAGTACAATGGGAGGCAGAGCCTTTAGTTATCAAGCTCCTCTCCTGTGGAATCAGCTGCCAATCTGGATTCGGGAGTCAGACTCGATCTCTGTTTTTAAGAATAGGGCTAAAACCTACCTTTTTGATATAGCCTACAATTAGGGAGGGATCATGTGTTTCTGAACCCTCCCTTAGTTATGCTGCTAATAGGTTTAGTCAGCCGGGGGACCTTCAGTAATGCACTGGGCCTCACTCCTTTCCTCACTCTCTATGAAATATTTTTTTTTTTTTTGCTGGTCATTAACATTTGTTTGTTCTCTCCCATAGATTGAGTCCCCATCGTGCTGTTTGCTCTCTACATGTCTGTTCTTTTCTTCTTCTCTGTCCCCTCACCCCCCAGCCAGTCGCAGCAGATGACTGCCCCTCCCTGAGCCTGGTTCTGCTGGAGGTTTCTTCCTGTTAAAAGGGAGTTTTTCCTCTCCACCGTCGCCAAGTGCTTGCTCACAGGGGATCGCCTGATTGCTGGGGTCTTTCTGCAACTGTGGGGGTCCTCCCTACAGTTGATAGTGCTATGAGATGACTGTTGTTGTGAAATGGCGCTATATAAATAAAGTTGAATTGAATTGAAATGAATGACCTGAACATGGTTTTAGACCATGTTCACCCCTTTTGTTTATTTTTGTCCTCTGTGTTCTCCCCTGTTTGGTTCATGATAATTTTTGCATTATTTGCCTTCTGTGTTCCCCTGGGTCCTTTGTTGTTGTCTTCTGTGTTTTTCAGGTCTGTTGTGTCATTCTCTGTTTGCTTTTATTGTCATTATTGTGGTCATTGTGTTTCCCTGTCTTTGTTTTTAGTCCTTTGTGTGGTTGTAGGTCATGTGTGTATATTTGTTTACTTATTGTTCCCAGCTCCTCATGTTTTCAGAATCAGAATCAGAATCAGAATCAGAATCAGCTTTATTGGCCAAGTATGCACAACACATACAAGGAATTTGACTTTGGCTAAAAACTTGCTCTCATTGTTCAGGTGGAGGATTTAAATAAGGATTCAATGACAACAGAGTATGTACAGTAAATTACAGTCTGTCCACGTTTCTATAAAAGGATGCAGATATATACAGGAATATATGCAGTTATTTACTCAGACTAACCACACTTTGCAGAAATATATGAAAAAATATACAGTCACACAGTATTTCAATGTGAACTCAGATTCAGTGATATAATGTGAATGAAGTAAAAAGCAGTGTGAGAGTTATGTGCAATGTAATGATGGATAAAAAGTCATGAGTACAGCAACAGGTAGGACTAGGTGAATGTTAGGAGTTCATCAGAGTGATGGCTTGAGGAAAGAAACTGTTCCTGTGACGGGTGGTTTTGACCTTCAGTGATTCCATACCTGTAGACACTTTCCCTCATGTCTGTTACCATTTAGCCCTTGATTGTTCTCTCAGCTGTGCTGCATTTGTGATTATCAGTTGCCCTATTTGTGTCTGTCTAAGTTTGTGTTCTAGTGTGGCGTTTTTGTCAGTTATTCCTTTCTGGTTTGTTCCTCATGAATACATTATTTGCCTTCATAGTGCTTGTGTGTTTTCAGCCCTCATGCTGCCTTTATTTTGATCCTTGTAAGTAAATCCTGTTTTTGCACTTGAGGCAAGCCTGCATTTGAGTTCATTATTCCCTGCCTGCCAGAGGCTTTTATGACAGTATCATTAAATCACCATATTTTCTCGACTTTTAAGTTGCCAGAATTTCAAGATAAGACTTTGTTTTTAAAGTAAACACAAATTTAACTCACCATTATACCCTCAATGGACCAGTAAAAAAAGGTATTGTAATAAGTAGGCCGGGCCAGTAGAGGTCGCACTGAGGCAGCTGCACTTTGGTGCTTTCATTACAGCATTATTTATTTATGACAGCTGTTAACATGTTCAAAATTTCTTTGCAAATGTATTTTTCTGCAAACAGTTGCAAATGTTTACTAAATATTTGTAAACATTTGCAAACGGCTGAAACACATGTCTCTAAAGTTATTTTCAGTTCACCAAGTAGTGAACACTAGCAACTGTGTAAGCATCTTTACGAACCCTTGAAATCTGAATGATGAGAAGGGTTTGCTCAACCCTTTTTTAGGGTTAGGTCCAAGATTCGCACAGATTCCTGTACAGCAGGACCTGGGTTAAAATCAAAACACACACAGTAAAACACCCTCAGTCCTGCCTTAATTAAGAAACATCAGAATAGTCTGTTGGAGCCTATTACTCATTTAGTTAACTTGTCATAAGGACAAATACCTTTCCAGAGAATTGGAAGACAGCAGTAATTACTCCGGTCTATAAGTCGGGAGACAAGGACTTAGCAAGCAACTACAGGCCGATTGCCATATTGCCCGTAGTCTCAGAAATTTTGGAGAAGATTGTTGCTGATCAATTGATAGAACATTTAGAGTCCAACCAATTACTTTATTCACAGCAATTTGGGTTTAGACCTAAGTATTCCACAGAAACAGCTAACTGTTATTTTATTGAGAAGGTCAAGGCTTTATTGGTTAAGGGGCATGTTGTGGGGACCGTGTTTCTGGATCTAAAAAAGGCCTTTGACACGGTAAACCACACTGTCCTATTGTCGAAGTTAAAAGACCTCAAGATTTCAACTGAGGCAATACAGTGGTTTAGGTCATACCTGGAGGGGAGAGAACAATGTGTCAAGGTCAATGGGGAGAAATCTGGGCTGCTCACAAATAACATGGGAGTACCACAAGGATCTATACTAGGGCCATTGCTGTTCACAATATACATCAACGACTTGCCCGATAGTTGCTCAGGTACCAACTGCCAGATGTATGCTGATGACACCGTAATCTATCTGTCTGTCAAAACGGCTAGCATGGCAGCTGAGCACCTGACCCAGGTTTTACAGAACATCTCTAAATGGCTTGTGTTGTCGCATTTAACCTTGAATGTCAAAAAAACTGTTGCTATGTGTATCTCTATTAGAAACAGGCCCATGAATGATGTTCTTGATGTTAAAATTTGAAATGAGGTGCTTACTGAAGTGAATGAGGTCAAGTATTTAGGGATCATTCTAGACAGGAACATGCGATTCGACAAGCAGGTGCATTACATTTGTAAGAAGGTCAAGCCCAATTTAAATTGCTTCCGTCTCATTAGAAGGGATTTGTCATTCAGAACTGCTCATACATATATGCACGCGATGATTCTTTCACATCTGTCATATTGTATCACATCTTGGTCACAAACATCTCAAATTACACTAAAACCCATAACTGCAATATATAAACAGGCTATAAAAATCTTGGACCGCAAACCAATGCGGTGGCATCACTGTGGTATTTTAGTCAAGCACAGTCTTTTTACTTTTGAAAATTTTATTATCTTCTGTAATATCAGACTGGTTTTTAAATGTCTATACAATCTTGTTTCACCTCCTTTCTCTGGTTTGGTGGCTAGACGCTCAAGCTCTAGCAGAGCATGCACACGAGCTTCCATCAACGGTGACTGCATTGTCACCATGTCTTGAACTTCATTTGGTCAGTCTGCTTTCTCCATAAAAGGGGCAAACTTATGGAACTCTCTGCCAGCTCACTTAAAATTGGAGACAAATGCCAACCTCTTCAACAGAGGCGTTAAAGATTGGCTAAAATCCCACCAGCAATGTTTCCATGTCTAGTCTGAATTGTGTTTGTTGTGATCATGGATCTCTTGCTCTATTTATAATTTGTAATGTATTTGTAATTTTAATTAACTTGTAAATTTTGTATGTACAGCCTAATTTATGACCTATATAAGCCACCTATGGACTGGTGTTGAGAATTAGCACTTGTGCTATATACACCTATGCAAAACATCTGGTCTCTCCTTGTGATTGTACTAATGTAATTTGTTATGTCCATATTAAAGAAAGAAAGGATGGGTCTCTTCCTAGGCACCTCCTTCTTTTGACCTCCAGTCTCTTGCTGTGTCGTCTCCTCTTCTCCACCACAAGACGCAGCTCGTTCGGATGCCTCCAGGTCTTGTCAGACTGGTGTAGATACCCATCGCTGTGGGCAGCCTCCACCTGGAACCAACTCCGATCATCACGCCGCTCGCATGACCCATGATCACCTCCCATCCAGGCCTCGACCCTGGGTCGAACCTCATCTCCAACCCCCAGGGAAGCCCTTTTCTTCTCATCGGGATCACTCTGGTTCCGACTGGTCCTCCATCATCGATCCGGTCGACTTGCGGGCCCGGTTCGTCATTCTCTTGGCAGGCCGTCATTGTGAGTGCTTGAAAACTGCACTCTCAGGTCTCGCCCACTCAGGTCTCGCCCCGTCAGTCTCCAGCACGGGCACCTCGTCCTTATGGGCCACCCTGGGGGTCCCAGCGTGCCGTCCAGCTCCCTCATCCAGGGCAACGTGGTTACCGGCGTCGGGTTTGTCCTGGGGTGGCGTCGCATGGCGCTGAACGTGCTCTCTACTTGTAGCATCCAGTCAGTCTGAGTCCCACACCTCCTCACCATCCACCACCAGAGCTGGTCGGCCCCAAAGTCCACACCCTGACCACTCCTCACCTGACACATTCGCTATAGAGAACCCCAGGCTATAAAAAGTTTACACCCCATGATGTTAACACCCGCAGCTGTGACATAAACACGAGCCTTGGGTATCACAACAGACTTGTACCATGCCTCCATTTCCACAAATCCCAAAATGGCCAGTCTGTTCCATCCATAGCCAAAGTAGTGCCTCTCCTGCTTCCTGATCTGTCGATGTGGAAACAGACTCTTCATGGTCACCAAGTTCAAAACGGAGATAACAGCTCCCGTATCCACAAACAGGGGAACCTCGATGCCATACAGCATTACGTCACACCCGATCTGTCCCGTGGTCTCCGGGGAAACAGTGTGGACAATCGTGGGAGTCTTCTGCGAGGGACGCGCCTCACTCCGCCGGTCCCTATGCTTAAAGTTTGCGCACGCCCTGGCAAAGTGGTTCAGCAAACCACACTTACCACAACGCTTGCCCTTTGCCGGACATATCCTGGACTTATAGAGGTGACTTGGGGACCCGCAGCCATAACAGTGCGGCGTACCTGGGGCGGACCTAACTTTAACCACGGAGGCATATTCGTCCTCTTTGCTGTCCTCATCTTCAGGGTCCAATAACAGTGCTTTCGCACTAGACTCGCCTTGGGTCAGAGTGGCCCCTTCAGTCAAGCCCCTCACGATAGTCTCTGCTGCCTCGAATTGCTGAGCGAGCTCGATAGCTCAGAATCAGATCAGAATCAGAATCAGCTTTATTGGCCAAGTATGCACAACACATACAAGGAATTTGACTTTGGCTAAAAACTTGCTCTCGTTGTTCAGGTGAAGGATTTAAATAAGGATTCAATGACAACCACAGTATGTACAGTAAATTACAGTCTGTCCACGTTTCTATAAAAGGATGCAAATATATACAGGAATATATGCAGTTATTTACTCGGACTAACCACACTTTGCAGAAATATATGAAAAAATATACAATCACACAGTATTTCAATGTGGACTCAGATTCAGTGATATAATGTGAATGAAGTAAAAAGCAGTGTGAGAGTTATGTGCAATGTAATAACGGATGAAAAGTCATGAGTACAGCAACAGGTAGGACTAGGTGAATGTTAGGAGTTCATCAGAGTGATGGCTTGAGGAAAGAAACTGTTCCTGTGACGGGTGGTTTTGACCTTCATTGATCTGTAACGACGACCAGAAGATAGAAGTTCAAACAGTTTGTGGCCGGGGTGTGATGGGTCAGCACAGATGTTTCCCGCCCGTTTCCTGGTTATGGACCGATATAAGTTCTCAATGGAGGGTAGGTCGGTACCAATGATCCTCTCCGCAGACTTAATGATCCGCTGCAGTCTGGTCTTGTCCTGTTTAGTGGCAGATCCAAACCAGACAGTGATGGAAAAGCAGAGGACAGATTGGATGATGGCGGTGTAGAAGACAACCAGCAGCTCCTGAGGCAAATCAAACTTCTTGAGCTGACGCAGAAAAAACAACCTCTGCTGGGCCTTTTTCCGGACAGTGTCAATATGGGAGGACCACTTCAGGTTCCGGGAGATTGTGGTACCCAGAAACTTGAAGGAGTCCACAGTGGACACTGTGCTGTTGAGGATGGTGAGTGGGGGGAATGAAGGGGGGTGTCGCCTGAAATCCACAGTCATCTCCACCGTTTTGGCTGGGTTAAGTTCAAGATGGTTCTGGCCGCACCAGAGGATCAGCTGCTCCACCTCCCGCCTGTATGCAGACTCATCATCATCCCGGATCAAACCGATGACTGTGGTGTCGTCCGCAAACTTCAGGAGCTTCACCGAAGGGTCCTCTGAGGTGCAGTCGTTGGAGTAGAGGGAGAAGAGCAGTGGGGAAAGGACACATCCTTGGGGGGCGCCAGTACTAATTTTTCGGGAGCTGGATGTAAATCTCCCTAGCTTCACCTGTTGCCACCTGTCAGTCAGAAAGCTGGAGATCCACTGGCAGGTGGAGGGGGGCACCTTGAGCTGGAGGAGTTTCTGATGAAGAATGCCTGGGATGATGGTGTTGAACGCTGAGCTGAAGTCGACAAACAGGATCCTGGCGTACGTCCCTGGGGAGTCGAGGTGTTGCAGGATGTAATGTAGTCCCATATTCACTGCATCATCCACTGACCTGTTTGACCGGTAGGCAAACTGCAGTGGGTCCATCAGGGGGCCTGTGATGACCTTCAGGTGGTTCAGCACCAATCTCTCCAAGGATTTCATGACCACAGAGGTCAGGGCAACAGGTCTGTAGTCGTTTAATCCTGTAATAGAGGGTTTCTTGGGAACTGGAATGATGATGGAGCGTTTGAAGCAGGAAGGCACTTCACGCAGCTCCAGTGATCTGTTAAAGATCCGGGTGAAGATGGGGGCCAACTCGTTGGAGCAGACTCTCAGGCAGGACGGAGACACACCATCAGGTCCTGCAGCCTTCTTGATCTTTTGTCTCTGAAAGACCCGGCGCACCTCCTCTTCACAGATCATTAGTGCTGGTGGGAGGTCAGAGTGGAGGAGGGATGGAGTTCCTGGGGCTGCAGATAATCCTTTTGTGTGGGTGGGAGGTGAGAACTGTAGGTTCTTTTCAAACCTGCAGTAAAAGCTGTTTAGGTCATTAGCCAGCTGGAGGTTTTCCGCAGGGTGGGGGGATGGTCTCCTGTAGTTGGTGATATTCCGTAGGCCTCTCCAGACAGAAGCAGAGTTGTTAGCTGAGAAGTTTTTTTGTAACTTCACACTGTAGCTCCTCTTAGCAAGCCTGGTCTCCTTCGTCAGCATGTTTCTGGCCCGCTTGTACAGAGTCCAGTCACCAGTCCTGTAGGCCTCCTCCTTGGTCTGACGTAGCTGCTTCAGTTTAGGAATGAACCAGGGTTTATTGTTGTTGTATATGCAGAAGGTCTTGGTCTGCACACACATGTCCTCGCAGAAACAGCTGTATGATGTCACAGTGTCAGTGAGTTCATTTAAGTTAATGGCTGCAGCTTCAAAAACACTCCAATCTGTGCAGTCAAAGCAGGCTTGTAACTTCAGCTTTGATTCCTCAGTCCATTTCTTCACAGTCCTTACAACAGGCTTGGAAGTTTTTAGTTTCTGTCTGTATGTTGGAATAAGATGGAGCAGGCAGTGGTCAGAAAAACCCAGAGCTGCACGGGGGACAGCATGATAGGCATTTCTTAAAACTGTGTAACAGTGGTCAAGTGTATTTGTGTCCCTGGTGGGACATTTAATATGCTGTCTGTATTTAGGAAGCTCATTTGTGAGATTAGCTCTATTGAAATCACCCAGAATGATAAGCAGAGAGTCTGGATGTTTTTCCTCCACGTCTGCTATCTGGTCAGCGAGGAGCTGCAGTGCCTCCGTTGTACAAGCAGCAGGCGAGATATAAATTCCGACCAGAATAAATGAGGAGAACTCTCGCGGTGAATAAAAGGGTTTACAGATTATGAACAGTGACTCTAGGTTAGGGCTACAAAACTTCGTCAACACTGTGACATCAGTACACCAACCTTCGTTTATGTAGAAGCAGATTCCACCACCCTTAGTCTTTCCAGAAAATTCTCGGCTGCGATCAGCGCGAAACAGTTGAAATCCGTCCAGACGGACCGCGCTGTCCGGGATGTGTTCACTCAGCCAGGACTCCGTGAAACAAAGGGCGCCAGATCTGCTAAAATCCCGGTTTTTGTGAGTCAGGAGCAGCAGTTCATCCATTTTGTTCGCCAAACTGCGGATATTTGCCAGATGGATCGATGGGAGCGGCGTGCAAAATCCTCGTTTCTTCAGCCTGACTAACGCACCGGCACGTTTACCACGCCGCCTTCGTTTCCGGCCAGCGCCAATAGCCGCTGCTCCCACAGCTAAGATGGACTGAAAAAACTTCAGATCAGCAGCAGTAACTGGCGGAGAAGTTGCATTGGGAGGTAGTCTGAGTGAAAGTAGTTCCTCCCTTGAATAGGTGATTCGGACAGAAGAGCAGAAGTCCAAAAAAACACACAAAATTATCAAAAACATCAGAGAGCAGAAGCCAGTGGCTGCCATCTGCGGCGCCATCTTGGATTTTTTTTTTTTTTTTTTTTTTGCTGCGGCCAATGTCAGCTCACCTGGATGAGTCATAAGCCTGGACCGGGCTGCTGGACAGCGAATGTGTTCTGTCAACTGGTCCCATATCATCTCATCTTCCAGGGGTCTGAACTTGCATTCTCTTGCCAGCTCCCGGAGGTCCGCCAGAAATCTCTTCACCGGTTCCCCTGACTGCTGGTGGCACTGTCGAAACTGAATGCACTGAACAGTGACGTTTTCCGGCGCATGAAAGTTGCGCGTCATTAACTCCACCACTTCATCAAAACTATCGGCCCCTCCAAGGTTTTCCAGTAATCTTTGCCTCTCAATCCCCCTCCATGCCTAAATTATGGACCAAAACAGTCCTTGTGCGAAGCTTCTCAAGCTCGCCGAGGTTCAATACTACTAAATAATTTGTGAATGCGGCAAACCACCGAGACCAAGGCACGGGTGGCTCGCCTGGGGTTTCCAAAAATGGCCGAAAACTGGCAACAGATCTCTCCACAACCGCTTTTACCTCGTCGCCAAATGTTGCATCCATAATTGAGGCAATAACAAGTAGACAGTGACTGCTGTTTACAGAGCTTTATTATAAATACTATGTACAATACCCTCAGGCGTTCAGCACTCTCTGACAGGCCAGGTGTCCCACGACGAAAGAGAACTAGCCTCTTCTGCCCACATCCTTTATACCTGGAGTGGCGTCACCACCGGAACCTAGAGTTAACCACCCCTGCTCATTCCCCGTCCACCCCGGCCGCTATCTTACTAATACCTTCCATTTACATACTGTACATAACAGATTCTGTCAAAGAAAATCGAGTCATTTAGTGAAAGCTAAGGTTAGAATAACAGCAAAATGTAACTCTTATAACTTGTCTGGACAACTTGTAAATTGGGTTAGTAATTGTACTAAATTTCAAGATAGGTTAAGGAATCTCCAGTGTATTAAAATATGTAATTCTGTGAGGACCGGTATCAGCCAATCATCACCCAGCATATGCTGGGCTCCAGCTCTTTCATTCCATTGGTTCCTTACAGACAAATGCCTGTTTGTTCTTTGGACTAAAGTTCATAAAGCCCGCCCATGAAGGAAGACTATTGGCTTGGGCTTTTGTCAATCCCCAGAAGCCCGCGAAACTCGGCTGGAGTTATAAGGAGGGGGAGACGCCCTCCTGCAGATCAGAGATCACTTCACTTCACTGCTTCAGAACAAAGGAGACTTCTGGCACATTCTTCTTCTATGAACACTACAGACTGCAGACCTGAGCACTTCAGAGCAGAGAACATGGAATGTTGTGTTTGTGTAAACTTCTGTGTATTTTAATGTTTTTCTTTAAACGTCTAGGAATTAATTTTTCCTTTCCTGATCTCATCTTAATTCAGAGTCAAACTCCCGTTCTTAGACGTCCTTTTCTAACTTTTTACCTGTTAAACTTTAAACTCACTGTTGCATTTTTTTTATTTTTATATTTTTCTTTAAAACCTTTGAGTGACCATCTCCACACTAGAAGCTATTTTCACTCCACTGTCAGAAAGTTGTTGTTTAATTTTGTATTGGGATCAGATTGGGATCAGATTTTATTCTCGAATCCCCTTGGGAGAAGAGCTGATCCATGAAGGCCATCACGTGCCACTGAAGAACTCAACGTTGCCACAGAGAAGAGGATACACCATGGCCATCTTGGCTGGACCTCAGCCCAGCTGTGATCAATACATTCAAAATCTCATCTTGTGACAATAAACTTTGAAAAAGTGCCGTACCTCGCCCGAATATCTGCTGGCAAGATACTCTGGTTTTGGGTGCCATCTACAATTAACGCATCAAGAAGACTATGACAAAGGATCTCCACCACGCAATGGGTCACGTGAGCTTTTTTCTTCATTCATGTCCTGAATAAAACGTCTGAGATTTGAGAATGATTCTGCATCTGATCAGATACAAAATTAAAGAACAATTAATATAACTCTTCTTTTTATTAAAATTCCGTTTTCATTTTCTTAAGAGTAATCCAGAATTTTCCATATAATTTAGTTTTCCCATAAATTTGTGTTCAGTTTTTCATAACCTGTCAACTTCAAACTGGTCTAAATTCAGCTTACATTTTCACCCTAGTTCTGCAAATGTTCACCTTGTTACTCTATCATTTACAAGTTTAATTTAATGGTTAATGCAAATCATTTCAATGTCCTTTAATCATCACTCCATTTAATAAATACGTGAAAATGAGAGAAGTTGTTGGGAATTTATTTCATTCTGAGTCTGGTTTCGAAGCCCCAATATCGAATTCACTAATATTTTGAGACTGATTATTAATTAATTTCTTGAGTGATTAAACAGGCATAAAGTGAAATTAATGACGAAAGTGCTCACTAAAGAGGTGAGCTGGTGCCCCTTACGAATGTCTACTACAAACTTTTTCAGTGTGTGGACCCGGAGTAAATCTCAGGTCCCCATACATTAATACAAATTAAATAATCTTATACCTGATCATAATTACAAATCACATATTGCTACACCCTATACCACATTTCCTCCCCCACTTAGAAAAGTCCAAAGTCACACAAACAATTGAACCCCACCACAATCTGAGACCTGAATCACGCTGTAAAATACCAAAAACTAATGTACTAAATTGGCCAAACACACTCACACAAAGCAACCTAAAGTAGGGCTGGTGGGTGGACTGCTGCACAGCCCGCATGACATGGTGGATTATTCTGCCACCAAATAACTAAAAAGAGTCTTTATTCAAACTAAAAATATCTGTCGTGCTCCTAAACTACACATAATAAAACACAACAACATCAAAGCTATAAACAAAGTGCTACCACACAGTCACTTGAGTGGGAAAGATGGAACCAGCATGGGGAAGATCGACGGCTGATCTTCTGGATGACGGAGCCCGGATCCCACACCACTATCACCAACTCCCGTCCAGCCTCGCCACCTGGAGTGTCCTCTTGAACATGCCATAGCTGGGTGGCATGCCTCATCAAGTCGTCGGACAACCAGAAGCGCGTTGCTCCCAACTTCGCCACTATTCGCAGCCGTGCTTGATGTTTTGCTGGCTGTCATTTGGCCCATCTTCACCGTGGACGTTTATCACCCCAAACCCGAACCATCCGAACCCGAATCATCCGGCATAAGAGAGGCCACAAGATGGTGGCCATCCACTATATAGGGCAGTGCGGTGATGTGACAGGAAGTCCACGTCACCACACTGCACTTCACAACAAAGAGCCCCATTTCCCTACACCACACCTATATTTTTGATCCAGCAGATTTTGTCATATTTTCAGAAGAGCTTAAATAAATTTATTAAAAAAAAAGCCAAACTGCATGATTGTTTTGGTGAAAAAGATGCAGGTGTTTCAGTTTTTTCAGTGTTTCAGTTCCTTCAGTTATCAAGCTCCTCTACTGTGGAATCAGCTGCCAATCTGGATTCGGGAGTCAGACTCAATCTCTGTTTTTAAGAATAGGGTTAAAACCTTCCTTTTTGATATAGCCTACAATTAGGGAGGGATCTTGTGTTTCTGAACCCTTCCTTAGTTATGCTGCTAATAGGTTTAGACAGCCGGGGGACCTCCAATAATGCACTGGGTTTCACTCCTTTCTTCACTCTCAATGAAATATTTTTTTTGCTGGTCATTAACATCTGTTTGTTCTCTCCCATAGATTGAGTCCCCATCGTGCTGTTTGCTCTCTACATGTCTGTTCTTTTCATCTTCTCTGTCCTCTCACCCCCAGTCAGTCACAGCAGATGACTGCCCCTCCCTGAGCCTGGTTCTGCTGGAGCTTTCTTCCTGTTAAAAGGGAGTTTTTCCTCTCCACCATCGCCAAGCACTTGCTCAGGGCTCACAGCCTGATTGCTGGGGTCTTTCTGCAACTGTAGGGGGAACCCCTACAGTTAAAAGTGCTATGAGATGACTGTTGTTGTGAAATGGCGCTATATAAATAAAGTTGAATTGAATTGAATTTTTTCACCATATAAAATTCAGACTTCATTAAAGGTGAAGACTGCCATGATAAACATGCCCACTGCTATTTTTGATCTCAGCTGTAGGTGAGAAAATGAGTTTACTGACCAGTGTTGGGAAAAATGTGTTACTTTAATGCGTTACTGTAACGTCACTACTTTTGCAGTAACTGTTGTGTGGGGATTTGACTCTTGGGGCTTTCTGTAGCCTGGCTGAAGGGGTTGGGGTGATGACGTCAGGCGGGCTGTGGCTAGAGAATATATTGAGGTGTTTTCCATAATAAAGTCCGTTCAGTGTTCAGTTGGATATGGCTCCAGCCTCATGTTATTTGGACATAACATTTGGCGACAAGGATAAACCATGGGAGTGTGTATTAGACAACCACCTCCATTTTTACAGTCTCTGGACACACCAGCAACGGATATTTTTTGGGCTGTGTAGCAGCAGCTCACTGAAAGAAGGTTTGGACTTAATGGACTATATTTTCGGAGATCATTCCACCATCACCATCATGAAGGAATGAATTTTTTGACCGCCAACAGCGAGCTGGTGAGTCCACTCAATCCTTCATTGTGGAGCTCTGTAGCCTAGCAAGAGAGTGCGCCTTCGGGCCTATCGAGGAAGAGCTAGTCCGAGACAAGTTAGCCCACGGTACTAACAACGTGTGGATGAAGCTAACTACAGATGTTCTCATGCTGGAGAAGGTGCTTGAAAAAGTTGGGAGGGATCCAGCCGTGTATCGACCTTAGGATGGTGAATAAAGCGATCGCTCCAGACAAGTACCCACTTCCAACAATGGAGGAACTCACCGCGACGTTCGACAGCTCAAAGGTGTTCACAAAGCTGGATCTTCGCCAAGGTTACCTGCAGGTGCCCCTCCACCCAGCCAGCAGGAACCTGACAGTGTTCCTGACCCAGATGGGTGTGTTCAGGTACACCCGCATGCCTTTTGGTCTGAGCTCAGCACCCAGCTGTTTTCAAAAGATAATCTCCACGATCCTGGCCGGCCTCAAGGGTGTAGTGGCATACCTGGATGACATTGTGGTGCACAGCACATCACAGGAGGAACACGATGGTCGCTTGGGACGGGTGATGACAATGCTACAGGAACACGGAGTCACCTTGAACGGAGAAAAGTGCATCTTCATGGCAGACTCCATCGAGTTTGTGGGATTCCAGTTGACGGCTGGGGATCTGACACCCCTACATTCGAATGTGGCGGCAGTCCTGCGCTTTCCAGAGCCAACGGCACCTGCACAGATTTTCTCGTTGCATTGAGCGTTTTAACAAGACCCTGAAAAATGGACTTAGAGCCCACTTGGTGGACAGCTTCACATTTCTGGACGCCCTCCAGATCACACTCCTCTACTACAGGGCAACAGCCCATGCTACGACAGGATGCACCCCGGTGATACTCATGCTGGAGCGCAAATTACATCTGCCTTTGGATCAACTGAGACCACCCACGGTCCCTGCTCCAAGGAGTGCGGACTCTCCACGGGACCAGGTCGCTGCTCAACAGCTGAAGATGAAATGATGGTTTGACAGGAAGCACAGGGCGAGAGCCCACGGATTGAAGATGCCAGATTGAGATTGGATCAAACATCCTAACTGCAACCATATACTGCAACCTTTCTGGACGGGGCCTCTACGAATCACGAGGTGATGGGGCCAGGATACGTTCGAGCTTTCGGACAGGTCACAGTGGCATTCCAGTCAGCTCAGGAAGTCACCGCCAGAACAGAGGCCAGAAGCTACGGCGGAACAACCTGGTGTGAGTTGGGACTTACTGGACTGGGGTGGCAAGGACTCGCAGGCCGATAGTGCCTGGAGTAGGGTCCCCTCCCAGGGGACGCCCAGCTAGAATGCGTCAGAGGCCCAGGTACCTGGAAGACTGTGTTGAAAACAGCATTAGCTAATGCGTGTTGGGGATGAGCGGCAGAATAATCCGCTCCAACAAGGTGGAGGGGCATTCTGGTAGTCTACCCAGACGCCCATTTGGTTGGGTTGGCTGAGTTTTGGCTATTCGGGGGAAAAAAAAGAAACAACAACATGTTTATTTATGTTCTGGGGGTTCTCTGACTTTGCTAGTGCTATGCTATTCCAACAACACTGTGTTTGTAGACGCTATCTGAATATCCACGGCTGGATTTCAAGCACAGGTATGTATCTGGACAGTTTGTAACCTAGCAAGAATTAAACCGACTGATTGCCAGGTACGTTGTTACAGATGGATCTGGCATTTTCCATCAGACAGCCGAGACTGTGATCCACTGAAGTTAAAACACATTTACTTGCTACCTGGATAAAGATTATTCAAAACTGGATTTGATATCCAAAAGGAATTTAAAAGAATGGATCATGTCTCTGTCACAGCAGACATTTGGACTATGGATAATGGACATTTTTCTTTGGATCACTGCACATTGGATTAAATCCATAATAATGAAGGTAAGAAACATTGACAGCTTTATGCGGTCTTACCAACTCACTCTTTTGGAGTGATTCTTACTTTTTCCCCTCTCTCTCACTCCACAAACCCTATTTCTCACTCCAAAATGAGGAAATTACTGGCAATTTTGTGTTGATTTTCTTCAGATTTTTTTTTTTTTTTTTAGAGTTAGTATACTTTATTGATCCCCAGAGGGGAAATTGAGGGTCATCCACCGCCTGGATGGATGAAGCAGCCACGATACGGCGCTATCCCTTAACCATTCACACACACATTCACACCTAGGGCCACTTTAGAGTCTCCAATTAACCTAACCTGCATGTTTTTGGCATGTGGGAGGAAACCGGAGAAATCCCGGGGTAAACCCACGCATACACGGGGAGAACATGCAAACTCCACACAGATCACTGTTGGTCGGGGGCTGGGATCGAACCCACGATCCCCACGATCCCCCGGCCAAGGGTAAACTGTGCTGCCGCAGTGCTAACCACTGCGCCACCGTGCAGCCCACAATTTTGCCCACAATAAGAGCTCTCAAGGCAGGATAAAGCAGACTGAACATGTTTTAAAAGCTCTGTCTGAAACAGTCTCTTTTCAGCCTGACAATAAGCCTGTAATATAATCCATTAATTAAATTATCATGCTGTGTGCAAGATGATTTAAATATACATTTAAAAGTAAAGTGAAAGTTACTTTTCCAAGTGACTAGTTACTTTAATCATGCAGTAATTGGTAAGTAACTCAGTTACTTTTGAAAAAAGTAACTAGTAACTGTAATGATCAGTGTTTACCACTAGGCGTCGCTGCTACCTTGTTACCGCTTGTTGGAATGATGCACTCAGTAGAACAAGAAACGGCCAACATGGGAGCCGATGTGAAAGTGTCTGTGTGAGCTGCCGCTAAAAAATAAAGTTACGTTGGTTCAGCTGCAAGTCTCTTCTCTCCTCAACGAACACGAACACAACATGGTACCAGGAGTAAACTGCATGAACTGAGCGACCACGTGAGAAGTCGTCATGGAGTTGAAGCCGCCGGAAAACCTGAAATTGGCAGGTAACGTGGATGAAAAATGGCGGGCATTCAAGCAGCAGTTCAACTTGTATGTCACGGCCATGGGACAGGACACGAAGCCGGACTCGAGAAAGGTAGCACTTTTGCTGAACTTAGCGGGGCCACAGGCCATTGAAGTGTACAACACGTTCGTGTTCGGAACGGGTGAAGACCCAAATAAGCTGGATGTCGTGCTCGCTAAGTTTGATGCTCACTGCACTCCTAAGAAAAACGAGACATATGAAAGATACATGTTTAGATCTCGTATGCAGCAACAGAGTGAGCCCTTTGACAGTTTTTTGACAGCTCTCCGTTTGAAAGCACAATCCTGCAATTTTGGGACATTGAAGGACTCAATGATCAGAGATCAAATTGTTTTTGGTGTTGAGGACAAAAAGTTAAGAGAGAGACTGCTTCGTGAGACGGAGTTGACGCTGGAGATGGCTGTTAAACTCTGCCAGGCAAGCGAACTGTCCCAGAAGCACATGAAAACGTTCTGTGGCATGCCAGGCACCACACCTCCGAGTGAAGGAGCAGCGGTCGGCGCCATGTCATCTCAGAGCGGGAGGCGTCGCTCACGGGCCGGGACTGCACAGCGGACCGAGGATCCCACGTTCTTCTGCAAGCGTTGCGGATTACAGCACAAGCCAAAGCAATGCCCAGCGTTTGGTAAAGTATGCTCCAACTGCCATGGAAAGAATCATTTTGCCAAGCAATGCTTCACCAAAAGAAAGGAAGGAAAGAAAGGCAAAAACGTGAATGTAGTCGAAGACACAGACTTAAGTGACACTTTCTTTGTGGGCATCGTTGACTGTGAAAATGAAGAAGAAAAAGTCAACAGCATTACCAATGAGGACAAGTGGACCACTCCTCTGCTGGTTAACGGGACTATCGTCACTATGAGACTGGACACTGGTGCAAAAGCTAACCTCATTAGCATGCCTGATGTAAAGGAAATGCAGGTTAAGCCACACATATACAGAAAGAAATCAGGGTTGAAAGATTACAATGGGCAACCCATACAGTGTTTTGGTACCTGTAAACCAGGGGTGTCCAACCATGTGCCATGGAGAGCCAAGACCCTGCAGGTTTTACCTCCAACCAGTGTCTTCAACAGCAGATTTCTGTGAACTTCTTCCCACTGATTGCTGATAAGTGAAAACACCTGCTGAAGAGACTGGGTAGAAGAGAAAACCTGCAGGGTCTTGGCTCTCCATGGCACATGGTTGGACACCCCTGCTGTAAACTGAATGTTGTTGTTAAAGGTAAAGTGCACAATGTAAACTTTTCTGTTGTGAATGAGAAATGTGAATCACTGTTGGGTGATAAAAGCTGTGAAGAGCTAGGGTTAGTGAAAAGAGTGTACTGCATTGAATCAGATTCCAAGTGTGACACTAACGCTATTGTGCAAAACTTTTCTGATGTGTTCAAAGGTTTTGGCACACTGCCCTTTACATATAAAGTCCAGCTAAAAGAAGGCGCCCAACCAGTTGTGCACGCACCACGTAGGGTCCCAGCTCCACTGCGTGAAGCCCTCAAACGAGAACTGGACAGGATGACCAACTTGGGCGTGATCAAAAAGGTGCAGGAGCCCACAGACTGGGTCAACTCGATGGTCGTCACAAAGAAAAAGAATGGTGAGTTGAGAATGTGCATGGACCCAAAAGATCTAAATGAGAACATTAAGCGCGAGTACTACCAAATCCCCACACGTGAGGAAATAGTCAGTGAGATGGCAGGAGCTAACTACTTCACAAAGCTCGACGCTTCTCAGGGTTTCTGGCAGTTAAAACTGGATGAGAGCAGCACTAAGTACTGTACTTTTAACACACCTTTCGGTAGATACTGTTTTCTTAGGCTGCCATTTGGAATAAAATCTGCACCAGAAATATTCCACAGAGCGATGGAACAGATCATTGAAGGCCTAGAGGGAGTCAGAGTTTACATAGATGACATTATTGTATGGGGCTCGACTCTCCAAGAGCACAACCAGAGACTTAACAAAGTGATGGAGCGCATTCAGAAGTACGGGCTGAAACTCAATAGAGCCAAGTGTGAGTTTGCAGTACAAGAGATTCTCTTCCTCGGAGACAAACTCACAGCTCAAGGCATACAACCAGATGGCGATAAAGTGAAAGCAATACTGAACATGCCAAGACCAACAGACAAAACGGGCGTGTTACGCATCATGGGAATGGTAAATTTCATAGGCAAATTTATTCCCAACCTCACAGCAAAGACGTCATGCATCCGAGAGCTCTTACACAACGACTGTGACTTTAAATGGGCCGAAAAACATGAGCAAGAGTGGCAAAGACTTAAGCAAACTCTTACCAGAGCACCAGCATTAGCCTACTATGACCACCGGAAAAAGCTCAAAGTGTCAACTGACGCGTCCAAAGATGGCATCGGAGCAGTGCTCCTACAGGCAGAAGGAGAGTACTGGAAACCAGTAGCCTATGCGTCAAGGGCTATGACAAAGTCTGAATGCAAATATGCCCAGATTGAAAAGGAGTGTTTAGGCGTTTCCTACGGGCTGGAGCGGTTTCACAGTTATGTCTATGGACTGCCGTCTTTTACTGTGGAAACTGACCACCGCCCACTCGTCTCCATTATCAAGAAGAATCTTAACGAAATGTCCCCACGGATCCAACGCCTAATGATGAAAATGCAAAGGTACGATTTTGAACTGGTTTATACACCGGGAAAGCACCTGATACTCGCAGATGCCTTGTCCAGAGCACCTGCTGAAAAGTGTCTGAGTTCCACAGATGAGGATATTGAAAATCACATCAACATGGTGTCGTGTGCTCTGCCAGTATCTGACACAAAGTCGAAACAAATAGCTGAGGTGACATCACAGGACACCGAGCTACAGCGTGTCATTCAGAACATGGACGAGGGATGGCCTGCAGGATCTTGCCCTCGCTATTACCATGTCAGAGGAGATCTCAGTTTTGTTGATGGACTATTACTGAAGAAAGGAAGAATAGTCATCCCTGAGGCTCTAAGACCAGATTTGTTAAACAGGATACATGAAGGACACCTTGGGATTGAAAAATGTAAAAGGAGAGCAAGGGAGTCAGTGTACTGGCCTGGACTAAACAAAGACATCGAGACGCTTGTGAGTAGTTGTGAAACGTGCCAGAAACACCGAAGTAAACAAAGCAAAGAGCCAATGGTGATATCTGAAAGTCCTGCATCCCCTTGGCACAAAGTAGGGATAGACCTGTTTCACCTTAAAGGCAAAGACTACTTAGTAGTCATGGACTACTTTTCCAACTTTCCAGAAATGGCACTACTCTCAAGCACTACATCAGCCTGTGTGATCACTCATACCAAATCCACATTTGCTCGGCATGGCATCCCACACATTGTGGTGACAGATAATGGACCATGTTTCAGTAGCAGGGAATGGCAGCAGTTTGCAGAACAGTATGAATTTCGGCATGTGACGTCAAGCCCACACTATGCACAATCAAATGGACAAGCAGAAAAAGGCGTCCACATTCTGAAGCAACTGCTTAAGAAAGCTGCAGACAGCAACTCGGATCCATACTTGGCTCTACTCAGTTACCGCGCCTCTCCACTTCAGTGCGGACTGTCACCTGCTGAGCTACTAATGAACAGAAAGCTGCGTACAACGCTTCCCAGCTACCCAAATGCTACTTCACAAAGGAAAGATACAAAACTCAGAAACAAGCTTGAGAAGCAGAAACTGAGACAAAAGACATTCTATGACATTTCAGCCAAACCACTCTCTCCACTGGCCAACAACGACCCAGTTAGGATCGAGGATGCATCTGGCTGGAACACTAAAGGAGTTGTATTACAGGAAGTTGCTCCAAGATCATTCACAGTGAGAACCGAGGATGGACAGGTGCTCAGGCGCAATCGCCGCAGTCTCCTCAAGACTCCACAAGCACCTGGTGGGCCCAATAATGCTCACCCAGAATCTCCCACAACCACACCTCTTATGAACTGTGAAGCAAATGTTCCACCTGACAAAGATGAACCGAGAAGATCAAAACGAGAAATAAAGAAACCAGATAGGTTGGACTTATAAAAAAAAAAAAAAAAAAAGCAAAAAGCAAAGAATAAGAAAAATGTAACAGATGTTAATTTCTTTGGGCATGTTGATTCAGGGAGAACTGAAATTTGTGTTTTGTATTAGTCCATTCATACTGAATACATATACACTGTTTTGCATCAATGTTTATTAATGTTTATTCACCTCAAAGAAAGGGGGATGTAATGATCAGTGTTTACCACTAGGCGTCGCTGCTACCTTGTTACCGCTTGTTGGAATGATGCACTCAGTAGAACAAGAAACGGCCAACATGGGAGCTGATGTGAAAGTGTCTGTGTGAGCTGCCGCTAAAAAATAAAGTTACGTTGGTTCAGCTGCAAGTCTCTTCTCTCCTCAACGAACACGAACACAACAGTAACTGTAATTAGTTGCTATTTTTCAGTAACTTGCCCAACACTGTTACTGACTAATGCAGCTGGCCTAAATAAAGTACACCACAAGCAAATTATCTTTCTTTCCCATCTTATCTATCATATCTATCACCATCTTCCCATCTATATGTGCTGTCTTTATTTTAAAATCTTCTTGCCTGCCTCAGGGACTACAGATGGAAATAAGTGAGAACTCTATAATCTGGTACAAAGCATCTTTACCCTGTGCTTAATGTTTTTTTCTGTACATGGTCCCTGACAAATAAGTAAACTAAAACTATCCTGAGTAGCAGTTTCAGGCATCCCTTAAAGATAATTTTAAAAAAAAGTTCCCTCCCATGCAGGCTGTAATTTCACACTATGGCCGATTTTGAAGGAAGATGTAATGCTGGAACTTTCCTTCATCAAAAGACCTGTGCAGGGCTCACTGAACAGTTGGTTTGTTTTCCTTTTATTTCTTTTTGGTCTATATTTTCAGCCCAAAATGCATTAAAAACTTATTGAAGAAAAGACTCAGCTCAGTTGTCATCAGTGCTCTCCATGGCTGAGAGAAGTTGTTTTGAACTGAAACACAGAGATGTCTACTGCATTGCTGGGTACAGATCTATTTTAAATGGAGGATGGACTGATGTGATGAGAAGTTTAAGTAAGTCAAATAGTGGAGTTGGCGTTATCACGTTAATCGCCCGTTAATGCTTCGACCCCGTTAATGGCGACAAATTTTATAATCGCGGTTAACGGCAGTTAACAGCAGAACGGGCAAACAGTACTTTTTTGGCCTAGCTTCCCTCCATTCCGGAAGCCGCTCTGCAGCCTGAAACACTGGCCGCACCATACAGACATTGTGAAGTCAAACAAGCTGGACCATAGCCATGGAAATCCCCAAAACGCTGTCATGCTTAGGTTTACAATGTTATCTGTCGGAGCTCTCACCTGGATAATTGTCACAGCCTCCTCCAAAAGTTTACCTGGATGTTGGTTTGGAGGCTGGCTAGCCAGCTAGCAGTATAAACAGCTACGGGCTACAGTTGTAACTGGCTGCCAGCAGCTGACACGGACAGACAATCTGCCTGTTTCATCCTCATAGCTTTGGGTCCAACTCATGTCTGATATTACCCTGGTTCACAGGTGAGGTGAGGTGACTTGTGGAACATAGCTTTATTGAACTCACTGGATATGGTGGCCACAGACAGGGCCCCGGCCAAGGTACAGGTGAGATAAGAGAGAATAAGATGGCCAACCCGGCCTTATATAGGGTGGGGTGGAGACATCACCGGAGGTGCGTGTCACCATCTCACACTTCACAGTAAGATACATATCCCACACAACTGTCAGCAGGTGAGTAGCAGTCTAAAGTTCTCATGCTGTGTTCGTAATGCCCACTCACTCCCATGCCCTGTTTTTGCTGCGTGGTGGGTGACGTCACGGGTGAGATAGTTGTTTGTTTTACAGTTTTTTGCTAAAAGGGAAACTGTGTCTGTTGTGACACAGGAGGTCCATTGTTTTGTATTGAGCTGCTTAAAAGCGGTGGATGTTTGCTATGGGAGCGTAAGCTCCTTATGTGGTTGCTGGCTGGTTGTTGTTCAGTGACATTACTGAGCCCTGGAATTCTGTTGTTTGCACATACAGTAGTATTTTTGAGAATTTTCTGGAGAATATTCTATATAGTTTTTGTCATTCTGGATATGTTGCGAGCCTTAACCCTTAAACTGCTTTGGTTCATGCACAGGTAGTGCTGTGGAGTGTCTGTGCCACAGTTCTGAGACTGTCATGTGACGTGGCCTTAAACCATAATAAATCTCCAGTTGTACTAAGTATTGCACCTCACAAGGTGGCAGACACGTATAACTTACTGCTCTTGCCTTGGAGGGCCAATGGCCCCCCAAAAAAACCCCACTTCTGGACACCAGGGAAGAAGAGTTTGTAAACAAATGTTGATCGATTGCAAAACGGAGGAGGCATTTGCTCCCAAATTTGCCAACTATGATTATAAAAAGAGATTATTTAGCTTATGAAGGTAAATATCGACATTTTGTTGTAACAGAGGGTGGGCAAAGCTGGTTGATTTGCACCTGCCATCGACCCCCAGTGCCATGTGACTGGACAGAACAATCGTGCTGATTCCCGGTCGTCATATGAGGTAAACTGCAGTGGAATAAAAGTGAAATTGTGGTGAAATAATCATAACAGTTTCTGGATGTGGGTGAGAA
The DNA here is from genome assembly GCA_020510985.1 of Pholidichthys leucotaenia. Taxonomy (NCBI): domain Eukaryota; kingdom Metazoa; phylum Chordata; class Actinopteri; order Cichliformes; family Pholidichthyidae; genus Pholidichthys; species Pholidichthys leucotaenia. Next base: position 443,080,595 of record CM035836.1, on the reverse strand, counting down.
AGCGAAAATGACTGAGGGAAGACAAAATAACGACCACGATGGATGAAAGTGGACGAAGCGTGCTGCCTGGCCAGCGGTAAGTGACAAATTTCTGTGTTTGTTTACGTTGTAACTGATTTTCTGGTTCATATACTTTGAAGATAAGATAACAAAATGCCCAAAACAACAAACGGTGACAAAAAACAAAACCATCCTTTGTGTAAATATGTCCAAAGTCTGCTTTTGACTTAAAGTTATGTAATTCGATATGGCTGCCGTGGAATTATGCAAATTAGATGCATCCATCTAGCTACAATGCTCCGCACTGTGTGTGTTTATATATTTACATATTTATTCCACCTAGCTGCAATGCGCCGTACTGTGGGTGTTTATATATCTACATATTTATTCCATCTAGCTACAATGCTCCGCACTGTGTGTTTATATACTCATATATTTATTCCATCCAGCTACAATGCTCTGCACTGTGTCTGTGTATATATATATATTTATAGTAATATGTACATATGTATATTAGCTGCTCTTGCTTTTTTTTCTTGCCTTCTGATTGTTGCTCTGAGTGTTGCTATCCCTGTGCTGTTGCAATCCTGGAATTTCCCCATTGTGGGACTAATAAAGGCTTATCTTATCTTATCTTATCTTATAAATTTACTCCTATCTCAAACTTTGGATCATATTCTACATCTTTCTAAATGACAGTAAGCCATTATCTCTTACCACTTTCAAGTTATAACTTTGGAAATCTCTGACATCTGAACTGAATATTTTCTTGAAAAAAATCTTGATCACTAGGGGCTGATGGCACAACGGAGCGTGTCAGGCAGTCAAACAATTAATAAACCTGCAGGTGAAGAACGCAAGCATATTGGTCCACTCCCATGTTCATAACAGTATGAGAAACTTGAAAAATTAACAAATTAAGGTACACTGTATCTGAATGGAAAAACATGTGATCAACGCATTATCAATCGCGATTAACTCAACATTCCAAAAGATGAACCACAATTAAAAATTTTAATCGTCCAGCACCTCTAGAGTCAAAGCATCTCCATTATGGTATACTTGCCAAACATAAGATGTTAAGCTTTGAAAATATGATCATGTATGCAAATATATGGTTGTTTTTTAAAATTATCCATGGTTCTGCCCCCCCACCCTTTAAGACTTTTATGTACCTAACTTCTGAACAAAATACCAGAATAACAAGGACTTCCTCTAGGTGGCATTGTTGCATCCCCCTACTTAAAACTGCTTTTGCACAATCAGCCTTCTCATACAAAGCTATAACGGAATGGAACAAGCTCCCCACTGCATTGAAGACCAGAACAAACTACAGAGACTTTTCCACAGAGACTAAAAAATGGATTTTGAGTAATCAAGCCTTCCAGCATTGGCTCGCTCCCTTAAATGGTATTTGAAATTGTACTCTTAAGTTGTTTTTATGTGTGTTGCTCTCTTATCATCTTATCTTTTAAACTTACTCCCTGCTTGTTTCAGGGACAACAGATTTTGAAATCGGACCTGAATTGCTTTCTATATATGCCGTTTTTCTTTTAAAATTTTCTTGTCTGCCTCGGGGACAACAGATGGAAATTAGTGAGTATGCTATAATCTGATACAGAGCATCTTTATGTTTAATGTTTTTTTTTTTTTTCTGCACATAGTCCCTGACAAATAAACCAATAAACAATAACTTACCTATAAACTATTAGGCTGTAGAAGAGCTTGGAAGAACGAGGCGGTGTGATATATAAACCAAAGTTTATTATCAGCTCCTCTAACAAGTCTCATCTAAGTGCAGAAGCAGAAGCAAGAAAAGAGACCGAACACCTCCGGCTCTGTGAACTTATACTTGCACATAACAAAAGACATGCATATCAAAGGCTGACATCCCTCATTATCTTAATCCCCCCATTGTCTCCGTACTCCTCCTCATGGCCCTGGGGGGTGAGGGCAGCTCCTCCGGTCTCCACCGCAGTGTCTGGGAACGTCTTTGTTCTTCACTGGCGGTTGAGAGTCTTTGTCCTTTCTGAGGTGTGAAGTCGCCTTACATATGTAATCACCAAATATTCCCACATGCTTCAACATATGTAGGTTATGGAATATATGATTAATATAGCCCACAAGGCTACCATTCTGTTTTATATCTAGTTGCATTTTATGTTGCCACTGAATGTAAATTTTATTCACAGAAAATTAAACATCAGACAGTCTACTGCAGGGCTATTCAATTACAAAATCAGTTGGGCCACAATTTGAAATCAAGACATGTAACTGGGCCGGGCATATTCAGAGATCTGTTGAATATGATAAATTTCAAACCAACACAGATCAATATGATGAAAAATATGCACTTTTTATTCAATGTCTTGGTTTTAAATGTGCGCTTGGCACATGACAAAGGCACATCAAAAGTGCATAAAAACACACAATAACAGTGCTGGGGTTGAGCAGAACTTGAAGTAGTAGAAATATTTTTCCTCTTGAACGATTAAATAAATAGAAGGGGGGGATAAAATTCTGTAAATAACCATTTTGGTCACAACTTACTCAGGCATATCTCAAAGTGCATAAAAGCTCAGTGTGCACTAGTAGCTTTAACATTTGTTTCCTTTTTGGAATAAAATATACTACATCCTGCCCGGTTATGTCGGCTACATAGAAGGACACGTACCACTCTGCTCTGCTCCTAGAGAAAAAAAAATCGGCAAATAACTCTCTCATTTGGAACAGAACCTATCCCAGCGTTTGGGCGAGGATATGCCGGTGAAGCCTAAGGCTGGGAAATCAGGTGGAGGAAAAGTTGAACCACCGAAACAGTCCAAATTAACGGACTTTCACGTCTGTGGTGCAGCAGAAAAAGCTCCAGATATGGCGGCGGAGGAAGCTAGCAGCGGTGCGGTGACTGCAGGCGACGGCACAGGTGCAGTGCTCGCTGCCATTAGTTCAATGAGAGCAGACTTTTCCGCTAAATTTGATGGGATTATGGCAGCGTTGGAAGGAATGAGAAAAGAATTGGGTGACTGTGTGGAACGAGTGGCACAAGTGGAGCTTCGAGTTTCCAGTGCTGAAGATGACGTCGCCAGCCTTCAATTAAAGGTGTGCACTTTGGAAAAAAAAATAAATGTCTGGAAGATAATGTCCTGGACTTGGAGTCCCGGTCGAGACGGAACAACCTGAGGCTGGTGGGTCTACCGGAGGGAACCGAGGGTCGGGACCCGTGTTCCTTTTTGGAAAAGTGGATTCCAGAAGCGCTGAACAACGCGGAGCTGCAATCATCAGTTGTTTTAGAAAGCGCCCACCGAATTGGACCACAGAGAGATAATAAGGCAGCACCGAGGACGCTAATTATGAAGTTCCTCAGCTACAGAGACAGGATGAAGATCTCCGACACGGCGCGAGCCAAAGGAGAAACTAAATACCAGGATCAACAGGTGCGGTTCTACCCAGATTTGGCCACAGGAATTCAATGGTTGAGGAAGCTGTTTGACCCCGTCCGTAAAGAGCTGCGCAACCTTGGGATTCGTCATGGAGTAATTCACCCTGCAAGACTGTTGGTCACGTATGGGGGTGGAACACACATCTTCAAGACCCCTGGGGAGGCGCAGGAGTTCATCGGGAAGATCCAAGTAGAGACTGGTGGGAGCTAAGCATGAACAAAATATAAGGTAGAATATTTAAGCATTTGCACAGGCATCTAACTGATTTGAAGCATATAGCAAGTTTACAAAATATAGATTGTATTACATATTAAAAAAACAACAACAACAAAAAAAACCTATGATGTACAAAGTTGCTATAAAATTTTGGAGTTAAGTTGGAAAACTACAGAAGAGAGTTAATGTTACATCATTTAAAGCAGTAGAGTCAGGGTGATTGGGAGGATGAAGAAGGAGTGGCTTTGGCTGATCCTCGTGGGTGTGGAGCGGTCGATGGCTATATCGGGAGACGGAATTTTTTTTTGATTTTGGGGGGATCACCACGAATGTGGGAAGGGGGAATTTGTTTGTGTGTAGTTTGTAGGATGAATGTTCAACCACTCATGTTTTTGCTTCTCTGTATGAGCATGTTTACACTGCGAGGTAATCCCAAACTCCTTATTGATCATAGACCAAAGCGTTAATCTTAATTTAACTTCATGGAATTGCAGAGGTCTACAAAATTTAAAAAAACTTAAACAAGTTATGAATAAAATAAAAGACATAGGTTCAAAAACTGTGTTTTTACAAGAAACTCATCTAATAGAGGAAGATGTAAAAAGAATTAGGAGTAGATGGCAAGTAAGTGTATTCACCTCATCATTTTCATCCCGAGCTAGGGGAGTTATGACTCTCATACATAAATCAGTCCCATTTCAAGTGAAAAATGTAACTGGAGACAAATTTGGAAGATATCTAATTATTCAAGGATCTTTGCTATTAGAAAATATAAATCTGGTGAACTTATATGGTCCCAATATAGATGATCAAAAGTTCTTTGCTAATTTATTTCTTATCTTATCATCACTTACAGGGCAACATATAATAGCAGGGGATTTTAATTGTACATTGAACCCCGATATAGATAGATCAACAGGACTGGACTGTACACACAATGGATGCAGGATGATCATTAAGCATTTTATGAAAGAATTGAGATTGCTAGATATATGGAGAGAAATGAAACCACAAGTTAAAGCCTACTCTTGTTATTCTAATACCTATAAGACATTCTCACGTATTGACTACTTTTTGATCTCCACAGAATTAAGGTCCAAGATTCAAAACTGTTTTTATGATAATATTGTGATCTCTGATCATGCACCCTGTTGTGTTATATATGTAGATAAGAAATTGACAAAGGAACCAGGTAGGTGGCAATTTCAGCATAAATGGCTTCAGGATGAGGAATTTGTTAAGTACATAGAAAAACAGATAGATGAGTTCTTTGATATTAATACTACACAAACATCAGCATGTATAAAGTGGGAGGCTTTCAAAGCTTTTATTAGGGGACATATTATTAGTTATACAGGTTCAAAATCTAAGAAGACTCGAGAGGAGAGAGTCCAATTGGAACATAAACTAAAAATTCTTCAAGAAAAAGTGTATGCAGGAAGTGACCCAAAGTTAGAGAACGAATTACTGATTCTGAGAGCTGAATATGACAAAAAAATCAGCGAATAGAGCTGCCTCGAGTCTTCTAAGATTGAAGCAATCTTTTTATGAACAAGGTGAAAAATCAGGAAAATTATTGGCATGGCAGATTAAACAATTAGAATTTAAAACACCAATCACCAGTATTATAAGTAACGGACAGGTAGTTGTAGATCCTTTAGAAATTAATAGAGCCTTTAGAGATTACTATGAAAAATTATATGATACAAAAAATGAAACTGACTTAACAAAACTAAATGGGTTTTTGGATGGACTATCTATACCGTGTATTCCAAATGAAAACAGGGAGATACTGGAGTCTAAAATTAGTCAAGAAGAAGTTGGGCTAGCCATTGATAATATGAAATCAGGAAAAAGTGCAGGACCAGATGGTCTTCCAGTTGACCTCTATAAAAAATTTAAGAATAAATTAATAAAACCTTTTTTGGAAATGGTTTTAGAAGCATTTCAAAATAGTAATTTACCACCATACATGAATAATGCCTTAATTATACTGTTGCCAAAACCAGGTAAACCCTCTAATAAATGTGAAAATATGAGACCAATAAGTCTATTAAATGCTGACCTTAAGATAATCTGCAAAATTTTAGCAAGACGAATACAAGAAATATTACCAAATATTATTAACCGAGATCAGAATGGCTTTATAAAGGGAAGACAAGGCTTCCATAATGTAAGAAGACTATTTAATATTATTTATTCTAATAAAGAAGCACCGGATACAGCTCTCCTATCATTGGACGCCGAAAAGGCCTTTGATAGGGTTGAATGGCCCTTTCTTTTTGAAGTCCTACAAATGTTTGGACTTGGAAACAATTTCATAAAATGGGTTCAGATAATATACAATAATGCTACAGCAGAAATCCTAACAAACAGCAATATCTCAAAATCAATAAAGATCAATAGAGGATGTCGACAAGGCTGTCCACTTTCACCTTTATTGTTTACTTTGGCAATTGAACCTTTAGCGATGGCAGTACGTTTACATCCACAAATATATGGAATTAAAGTAGGACCTACAGAACATAAAATCTCCCTGTATGCTGATGACATAATTTTGTTTATGTCGAATCTTAAAAAATCAATCCCGACCTTGTTGAATTTAATAAAGAATTTTGGGGAAATACCAGGATATAAAATAAATAAAACTAAATCTTCAATATTAATGCTAAATGAGACCCAGAGAAATCACCCAGCTCCTGAGGTAAATCAATTCAATGTTGTAAATCAGTTTAAATATTTAGGAATTCAAATTGTGCCTAAGCTAGAATTAGTCGCCAGTGCCAACTATGAAGCCTTAATGACAGACATTAATGAGTTAATTCAGAGATGGATGTCACTACCAATGTCGATGATAGGGAGAATCAATATACTTAAAAGTAATATCTTACCTAAAATACTTTATTTATTTCAATACATTCCTTTGCCACCACCTTCAGATCTATTCTCAAGAATTAGAAAAAAGTTAGTGGAATTTTTATGGAACAACAGGAAGGCTAGATTACGTCTGTCCTTACTATATTTACCATTTGATTGTGGAGGTCTGAAATGTCCAAACTTTATGTTGTATTACTGGTCAGCACAACTGAGGTCTATGACATATTATTTTTCATCAAATGATCTCCCTCACTGGACTGAAATGGAATCATACAATTTACCTTTACCTCTTCCCATATTCATATACTCAGACTCGGCAAAAAAAAATTACAGAAACAAGTTAAAAATCCATTTGTAAAGCATATGATCAAAATATGGTGTGAAACTTAAAAAATATTTAAAAGAACCACACTTATTGTGACAATTTAGCCCAATATGGGGTAATCAATATTTTAAACCAGGGAGAGCAGATGCTGTATTTAATGTATGGAATTTAAAAGGGATTCAAAAGATTCAAGATTTATATCTGTCATGTTCAGATAACATAATGTCTTTTGAAGAGCTGAGGATCAAATTTAATCTTAATAGAACACATTTTTTTTTAAATATCTTCAGCTTAGGAACTTTATTCGATCAAATCAAAACAATGCTCTCACTCGACCTATTTATTCATCCTTGGAAAAAATTTTGACGAAAGATAGTAAGAGAAAGGGTATTATTTCAGAGTTTTATAATTCATTGACACTATCTTCAAGTGAAAACTCACAGAAAAGATTAAATTATTGGAAAGAAGACCTGCAAACTGAAATTTCAGAGGAACAATGGGAATTGGCTTGTACAGAAGCTCAAACCAAATCAGTAAATGTACGTCTTAAATTGATCCATTTTAAATGGTTAATGCGGATGTATGTTACACCGGTGGAATTAAATAGATATAACAAAAACATACCAGATACGTGCACAAAATGTATGGAAAGTAAAGGAACCTTATTTCATTGTGTATGGGAATGTAGGAAAATTAGAGTGTTTTGGGAAGAGGTGAGGGTAACAATTGAAAAAATAATTTCAAAACAAATCATATTGAATCCTAAATTGTTTTTGTTGGGTCTGTATCCAGAAAAGCATAATTTTAATAAAAGTGAAAGAGCATTCATAGACCTCAGTTTGCTTAACACCAAAAAATGTATTGCACTATTGTGGAAAAAGACTCATAGACCAGATGTGACTCAGTGGTTAAGACAGATGTTAACAAACCTTCCACTAGAAAGAATAACATACATACTGAAATCAAAGGAAAATGTGTTTGAGAATATATGGAGACCTTTCATTGATTATGTAAAGAATTTAAACATAACTTTTGAAGAGGAAGGTGAATGATGTGTGTGGACCTTGTAAATTCCAAATTGGTGAATGTATAATATGTGTACTTATGTAATGGATTGTCTAGACTAAACAGAGGAGCATTGTTGAAGACCTGTTCTTGTTAGTGGTTGTTGGTGTTTTTTTTAGTATTTTTTTTTATTACTTTAGTGTTAGTGTCTGATTGTTTGTGTTATGTTTGTAAAAAGGTTCAATAAAAATATTTTGGAAAAAAAAATACTACATCCTGGTCATAACTGACCTTGGCATGGCACAAAGTGGATTTAGCTGAATAAAAATGAATTGTCAAACACTTCAGTGCACAAATCCTCCAAGAAAAGACTGATAACATTAACAAACATTGCACATCCATTATTGTGGTTTGTTTTGTTTTAAATCACCTCATGTGTGAGTAGGAATTTCTTTTTACAACCACACATTACATTACACACACATATCAGTCCAGGAAGGGTTAAATTGACGATTTTCATCATCAATTTTATGCTTCAGAGTTGACAATGACATGTTTTAAGGTGCCTTCACACCAAACGCGAACAGGCCAATTTTTTGCACAGCGCAATTACATTATAACTCAATGTAAATATGCGAATAAACATGAATTCACCATCTGAGTGAGTTGCAGACAGGCGAAGTTGACTTTATAACTTCTGCAGCTGTGTTCAACCTGCTGTTGAAATCCCCCAAATAATGTCATGCTTAGGTTTGCATTGTCCGACGGGGGGGGGGGGGGGGGGGGGGGGGGGGGGGGGGGGGGCTCATCTGAAAACATTGTCCCTACCTCAAGAACTTCACAAGATGATAAGTGTTTGCGTTGCTAGCCTGCTAGCCTTGTTAGCACGTCCTTGGCTGGAGTCTGTGGGTAAATAACGACATCCCGATTCAGCTGAAGAGCTCCCAGTCCTTCTTTCTCCAGGTGAGTGTCAGTCTTATTTTCAAACTAGTTTACTCTCCAGTGTTGATACTTTTACACCAATGATGGCAGAATCTCAAAGTTAGCGCTATCTCTTGGACATGAACGTGTGAATGCGCGATTTTGCGTGTGCTTGCCTCTTTCCATTGACTTTGTATACACCCGTGCTGCCCGGTCGCATTTGGGGTAGGCTTAGTATCTTGCCCCTAGCACCATTAGCCACAGTCATAGCCCACACTTCAAAACAAATGTGCTGCATTGTGAGTTGACAGTTGCTAGGCTACGCGGAGTGTTGCATTTAGAGTCTGTTGTAATTAATGGATTTCTGCAATTCTACGAAACGTGTTGGCCTTTGCTTCTCTGGCTGGACAACAGACTGGACCTGTGTCACTCAGAGCTTGGTTCTGGGTTGCATGTGGCCCGCGGGCTGCTAATTAAATAACTCTGGTCTACTGGATGCTTGTGGCAGTTGCATTTTAGGTAGTCAGTTTGGGTTATTGGGCACCATTTTTGTGAAGCAGAGAACAGCTTAATCAATTGTTTTATGCCTTTGTGATATGTGTATTGTTACTATAATTTTAGTGAGTCCCCATTGCAGTTATTAAAATGCATTTCCTATAAATATGTAACAGTTATGCCAAATTAAAATACCCCACAGGTCAAATGTGATTGTTATTTTTAATAAGGGATTATTTGCTAGAAGATTTGACTGAAGGCCTTCCTGTAATGTCCTTCCACTGCTCACTACCATCGGTAACCCCAATCAAAAGCTTGCTTGTGCCTCCTTTTCATCTTTGACATTTTTACCAGTATTACTGTTGGCAACAGATAATCACTTTTAAAGTTCAGTCTATTGCTTCACTTGATCTCCATCTGTCTCCATCATATTTGCATGTCATCATTATGTTATCAAGCAATAGTTGCATGCAGATAGCCTCAAAGTCACCTTCATCCTTGCATATCAAAGCTGTGATGGATGTTTGTGGCCGTAAGACTTTACACTCCTATACTGTGTAGCTGGAGGAGCTTGTAATGTATTAATTATGATTATTATTATTATTATTGTGTGTTATGGGTGATGGCTATGCCTTTCCGGTTCCACTGCCACCCAGAGTATAAAAGGCCTACCCAGAAGAGGCACGATCTCTTTTCGACCAACACCTCTGCCTCCACGGGAGTGCCTTAGAGTTCTGTGAGTCTGTTCAATAAAGTTCCGTTGGACTGCATCTTCAGCCTCGTTATTGAAGTGTTGGTTATGGACATAACATTTGGTGACGAGGATAAAGCTATGGAAAAAGGAGTTTCTAGTATTTGGCCATTTTTTTGAGTTCCCAGGCAAGCCACCAGTTCCCTGGGCAAGGTGGTTTGCAGCGTTCCAAAATTATTTGGTGGCATTGAACCTCGGCGAATTGGAGAAACTACATGCATGAGCGATACTGGTCCATAATCTCGGCATGGAAGGGCAATATATTCTCAGCACATTGGGAGTGAGTAATAGTTTTGAGGACGTGGTTGAGCTAATGGTGCACTACTTTTGCGCTTCATCGTCTGGCGGATCCAGTTCTGACAGTGACGCCAGCGGCCGGGAATGTCGGTGCAACGGTATGTTGCATGTTGCAGACCTGTGCCAGCTGGCTGGAGAGTGCCAATTTGGGGCTTTGGAGGAAGAAATTGTCAGCAATCAGTTGGCGGAGCACACATTATGTTCTGTGGCACGGTCCAGGCTCCTCACGCACTCTGGTGGACTGACGTTGACTGCAGCTATGGAGATAGCTTAACAGTACGAAGCAGCAGATAAACTATCAAAGGACCTTGGTGAGAGAACAGTGTTGAGGCAGTCTGACTCACAATCAGCAGCGCAGGCTGTGGACCTGGGTAGCGATGACAGCGCAGAAGAAGACTACGCTACCGTTATTAAGATCAGGTCCGCCCTGGAGTCACCCAGATGTTTAGGCTGCGGGTCCACTAAGCACCGATACAAGCCGAGAGAGTGTCCGGCGAGGGGCAAACACTGTGGCAAGTGTGGACTCCTACATTATTTCGCCAGGGCCTGCAAAAAGTTTGAGTGAGGGGAACAGCGACACAGAACGGATTCCCCCTCCACGACTCCTATGGTCATCCACACCGTCTCCCCGAGCACAGATGGGCGTATTTATTGTGACGTGATGCTGGATGGCGTGGAAGTGCCGTTGTTGGTGGACATGGACGCAGCGGCATCCATGTTGAACTGGCCCACTGTGAGGAGTTTGTTCCCACATTACCACGAAAGAGGACTGTCGACGCCATATTGTGGCTATGGAGGTAAGAGACTAGCCATCGTGGGTTTGCTGGAACTGATGGTGAGGTACAAATCGGTTGTGGTCTCAAATATCCAGTTTGTGGTGACTGTCAAGGGGTCAAACGTGATGGGCTGCGACCTGTTTTACGGACTGGGATTTACAATCACCAGCGGTATCGGAGAGGAGTGGTCGGGCCATGGTTTGTGGGACCGACCGGCACTGTGTGTGGGGGACGATGCAGTATGGGATGAAGATTAGCCTAGTATTCTGGGAGATGGACAGGACCAATCCCACCCAGGGCCATTGCAGGAGGGTTCCGGTACCAGGGCCCAAGTTACCCTGGATGCAGGAACTGGGTGGCACGGTGGAACACCCGTGACGGCGGATGGAGCTGTGAGGATGGCTCCCTCTGCTTCCGGAATTCAGCCAGGAGGTAGCAAGAAGCAAGGGGCTGCAACGGCTTCGCCGGAATTTAAAATGAAAGCAGTGCAGGACCGGCTGGCATGGTGGACAGACGTGCCACACAGCAACACTGGAGACCAAGTCGGGCTTCGCATGGGGGTGGTGGAGCGGTTCGACCCAGAGAGGAAGCCCGGTCTAGACATCGTGGATGTTTGAAGCAGAGTCGAGCTCCCCTGTGGGTTGCTGACATGGTTCGACCCAGGGAGGAAGCTCGGCTAAGAGGAGTTCACAGCAAGAGGAAACGATGAGAGAACCAGGGGTGGCTGCAGGTGGTGGCTGTCTGGGAGGACGGTTATCTTAAGATGTCCGATGGGTTGTGGAGACACCCCAACGAGCTGAAGCGCGCCATTGAGGAGAAGGAGGTGTTGAGGCTCTGACGTGGTTCATCTCCGGGGGTGAAGTGCAGGAGAATCTCTGGTCGGGATCCGCTGGACGGGTCCCCGGGGGTGGTCACCCCATCGAGACTGTATGGTGGCAAGGGGGTGATGTGTTTTGGGGTTGACCTATTAACATGCTAATATTTGAAATGTTAATGTGTGCACTACCAGGGCTGCATTATTGTTGTGTTGACGTGGTTTATGCATAAAAGTGGCTGGGTTGAATGCTCATTTAAAAAAAAAAAAGTGTGGGCTACTTTTATCAAGGGGAGTTTGTGCAGTATTTGTTAATAGGTGTGTAGTGCCCGAGCCATGGAGGTGATATGTTTCACACTTACTCACTGTGGGATTGCCCTGTGTGTGTGTGTGTGTGTGTGTGTGTGTGTGTGTGTGTGTGTGTGTGTGTGTTTAAAAGAGGCCCAATGTGGGGAGCGTGAAATAACGAAGCTGAATTGGCTTTTAATTCAGGTTTTATTCAAGCACTTCATCCCCAGCCATCTCTCAAGAACAAAAGAGGATGAGCTGCATCAGACCTTCACATTTATACATCTCACACAAAGGGAGAATCACATATCCCTGTCAAAACCCCCTATTGACATCAACTCCCCCTCCGGTCTCGGCGTCCCTGTGGCGCCGTCCTGCAAAGAATCTGCTGACTGAGGAAGAGAGTGGTTATTTGATCCCTGCGGGGACTCCGGGAAGCGTTCCCTGGGGAGTCTGCCGCGTCGAGGTGCCCTTGCTACCCGTACAGACTCATCGTTCATCACAAAAGCAGGCTTTAGTCTGTCAATACTGACTGCTTCCTTTCTGTCTCCCAAATCTAGCACAAAATGCTTATCACCTGTCTCCAGCACCCTATATGGCCCATCATATGGCGGTCGGAGGGTTGGTCTTAGAGCCTCGTGCCTGACAAAAACGAACTCAGCATTTTTTAAAGCTTTGGGAACAAAAACGCGCGGAAAAGTGTGATGAACGGGGCCCGGGAGCATGTCCGCTCCCGTGCCGATCGGTGGTCCAAGAGCCGGGAGGTGTCCCGGTTCCGGATGCTCTGGTAGAAACTCACCGGGCAGCCTGAGAGGTTGAGCAAAAACTAACTCCGCTGGGGAGGCATTTAAATCCTCCTTAGGCGCAGAACGCAACCCTAATAAAACCCATGGTAGTTTGTTTACCCAATCTGCATCCGTAAGCGACGCTCTGAGGGCTGCCTTCAAAGACCTATGAAAACGCTTGCACAACCCGTTAGCCTGACGGTGATAAGCGGTAGTGCAGTGAATTTTCGCTCCTAAGCTGCTGGCCATCGCTGACCACAACTCAGAGACGAATTGAGGCCCTCTGTTGGACGTAATATCCGACGGGACCCCGAAACGCGCTACCCAGGCCGTCAAAAAAACGTGAGCCACTTCTGCGGCCGTGGTCGATGTCAGTGGGACCACTTCTGGCCAGCGTGTGGTTCGGTCCACCATTGTCAAAAGATGTGTGAACCCCTGCGACGACGGTAGGGGGCCCACAAGGTCGACGTGCACGTGATCAAATCTTTTGGCCGGAATGTGGAACGGTTCTAAAGGGGCTCTTCTATGCTTATGAATTTTGGCCCGCTGACAAGCCATGCAGGTCCTCGCCCACTCTTTCACGTGCTTGCGCAGGCTCGGCCAAACAAACTTCTCCACTACCATTTTCACAGAAGCGCGCACCCCTGGGTGTGCCAGGGAGTGAACCGAGTCAAAAACGTGGCGGCGCCACGCGGCTGGGACTACCGGGCGTGGCCGCCCGGTTGACACATCACAGATTAGGGGGGGCATACCGGTTTGCAAACACCTGCTCTCCAGCCTTAACCCTGTTGGTCCAGACTGGAGCGCGCGCACATCCGCATCTCTGCCCTGCTCCGCTGCCATGGCTGCGTAATCTATGCCCACGTGAACTGGGGCCGCGTGCGCTTCTGCACTGCTATTTTGCTTCGCGGCTGCTGCAGTATAATCTGCCTCTGCGCGCGCCGGTGCTGTGGCCGCGTGAGAGAGGCAGTCTGCTACTATGTTGAGTTTACCCGCTACGTGTTGAATATCAGTGGTAAATTACCAAATTGCGGCCAGCTGCCTCTTCTGCCGGCCCGACCACGGATCTGAAATTTTAGACATCACGAAAGTGAGCGGCTTATGGTCAACAAAAGTGGTGAAACGCCGACCTTCCAGCCAGAACTGGAAATGGCGGATGGCCAAATGGAGCGCTAACAGCTCCCTGTCAAACGTGCTGTATTTCCACTCAGCTTCGCTCAAGGATTTGCTGAAGAAAACTAGCGGCTGCCAAACACCGGCAACGTGCTGCTCTATAACTGCCCCTATGGCCAAATCTGATGCGTCGGTAGTTAGCGCGATGCGGGCCGATGGGTCCGGGTGAGCTAGAAGCGCGGCTTCAGCCAAGGCTTTTTTTACCTCCGTGAACGCGCGCTCCTGCTCCGGGGACCACTCGATTGTATTGGAGGGTTTTTGCTTTCTGAGCGCGGCGTATAATGGCTGCATGAGCTGCGCTACGTGGGGTAGGAAACAGTTATAAAAATTCACCATTCCTAAAAATTCCTGCAATGATTTGAGTCGGGGAAAATCTGCTACTGCGCGCACCTTATCCGGCAGCGGAACTGCCCCTTCTGGGGACACGCGGTGGCCCAAAAATTCAATCTGCGCAACGCCAAACTGGCACTTGGCTGGATTAATTATTAAGCCGTGCTCTTCCAACCTCCGAAAAACCGCAGTGAGGTGTTTTTCGTGTTCTTCCTCTGAGGTACTGGCGACCAAAATGTCGTCGAGGTAAACGAACACGAATGGAAGATCACGTAACACGGCATCCATCATGCGTTGGAATGTTTGTGTGGCGCCTTTCAGGCCAAACGGCATGCGCAAAAACTCAAAAAGTCCAAAAGGGGTTATAACTGCCGTTTTAGGAATGTCCTCTGGCCGGACCGGAACCTGATGGTAGCCGCGAACCAGGTCTATTTTAGAAAAAATGTGCGCCCCCGCTAAATGCACCGAAAAATCCTGGATGTGTGGGATGGGGTAGCGATCGTGTGCCGTGGCGTTGTTTAGCCTGCGGTAATCGCCACAAGGTCTCCGTGAGCCGTCGGCTTTCGGGACCATATGCAGCGGCGAAGCCCATGGGCTTTTCGAACGGCGAATAATACCCAGCCTCTCTAGGCTGGCGAACTCCTCGCGCGCCATGGAGAGTTTAGCAGCATCCAGGCTCCGAGCTTTCGCGAAGACGGGGGGGCCAGTTGTAGTGATAAAATGCTCCACCCCGTGTTTCGCAACTGTTGCCGAGAATGTGGGAACCGTGAGTGCTGGAAACTGGGTGAGTATTGTGTTCAACTTACCACCTGCTGTGGCGACGTTGGTCTGCACCGGTGGCGGGGACACTCGAGCTGCACAGGGAATAGAGTAAAAAGAGAGTGCATTTACCAGCCGCCTATTGGCAAGATCAACTAACAAACCATGTGAGCACAGAAAATCAGCACCTAACATGTTGAAACTCACCGCCGCTATGACAAAAGTCCATTCATAAGAGCGGCCATGTAAGGACAGAGACAAAGTCCTTTCCCCGTAGGTGTTGATGCTCGAGCCGTTCGCTGCCGTTGCCCCGTTTCCACGGGGGCCAGCCACCCGGTCAGCATAGGTTGGGGTGATGAAACTCACTTGGACTCCGGTGTCTATAAGGAACTGGTGCCCGGAGCTCGTATCTGTGATGTATAGCAGCTTATTTCTTTCGCCGAGAGCCGAAGCTGCTAACGATTCTCGGTTCTGCTGTTTCCCGACTTCTTGAAGTTGCATGGTGGCACACACCTGTGCGCCCTCTCTGCGAACTGCCGATGATAAAAGCAGAGATCCTCTCCTCCGCAGCGTTGGGGCCGCGCCTCTGCCGCTGGGCCATCACCTCTGCCGCGTCGGGGCCGCGCCGCTGCCATGGTCGGTAGGTTCGGCTCGGCTGTCTCCGGCTTGTCGCTGCCTCGGGTTGCCGCCGCGGTCGCCTGCTCGCCGCAGGAGCTGAGGAGCCTCTACGCCTCTTGGGCCAGGTCACGGAAATCCTGCTGGGTGTCACAATGCATGCTGGACAGCGTTCCTCTCATATGCGTCGGGAGGTTAGTCAGGAAGATGTACTTAAAGAGGAAATCGTCGTCGTCTGACCCCCTCAGCTGCAGCATGTCTTCCATCAGGGCGACTGGCCTGTGACCTCCTTGGTTGAGCATAGCCAGGAGCCTCCTAGCCCTCTCTTCGGCTGAGGGCGTGAAACACTTGGTGAGGGCAGCCTTCAATCTGCCGTATTTGTCTTCGGCGGGTGGCTGCTGTACCAAGCTCCGCACGCATCGAGCTGTGCGGTTGTCGAGTCTAGCGATGACGTGGTAGAACTTAGTGTCATCCGCCGTTATGCCTGCGAGCGTGAACTGTGCCTCCGCTTGGAGGAACCACGAGTCTGGGTTGTCCTGCCAGAATTCCGGCAGTTTGACGGCGATGGCGCTCGCTAGGGCAGACTCCAATGAGTCCTGATCGTGGAGAGCATTTCCAGGCATTCTCACACGTCACTGGTCACCAATGTGGGGAGCGTGAAATAACGAAGCTGAATTGGCTTTTAATTCAGGTTTTATTCAAGCACTTCATCCCCAGCCTTCTCTCAAGAACAAAAGAGGATGAGCTGCATCAGACCTTCACATTTATACATCTCACACAAAGGGAGAATCACATATCCCGGTCAAAACCCCCTATTGACATTAACTCCCCCTCCGGTCTCTCAGTCCTCCACCTGTCCCCCAGGAGGTCGGGAAGTCCTTCCAGTCTCTTATCCCCGTACCTCCGTCCTCTTGTTGTTAACCGCAGGTGGTCCAGACATATTGTTCCATTCAGGACGTGAGGTCAATCCACACATGTAATCTCCTTTATGCTTAAGCATATGTAGGCAAAAATACATGGGCTACACCCAACACTGTTTGTACTGTTGCATTTACTTGCATATGTGATATGTGATTTGCCCGAGTTGTGGGGTGAGGGTGTTGGGTGGGGGGCTGGCACAGCGGGGTGTGCACATATCGTCTGTTTGTAGAGTGTATTGATAGGCTTTGATTGTACATAGGTTTTGGGAGTATTTTTCACGTTTTACATTAGGAACACGGCAGCTTACCTTGTCCTATGGACTGTTTTATGATAGAGACGGCAGAATAACCCATCTGGCCGTGTGGAAGTGGGACAGTAGCCCACCTGTCCCCCTCTAGTTTTCGTTATTTGTGTTCATGGATAGGCCTTGTTATTGTATTTACTGTTAGTGTGTGATTTGGGTTAAATTTGGGTGGGTCTAATGGTGTGTGTCTTGGACTTTTCTACGGGGTGGAAAAATGTAATATATTAATTATGATTATTATTATTATTGTGTGTTATGGGTGACGGCTACACCTCTCTGGTTCCACCGCCACCCAGAGTATAAAAGGCCTACCTGGAAGAGGCACGGTCTCTTTTCGACCAGCACCTCTGCCTCCACGGGAGCGCCTCAGAGTTCTGTGAGTCTGTTCAATAAAGTTCCGTTCGACTGCATCTTCAGCCTCATTATTGAAGTGTTGGTTATGGACATAACACAGCTGATAGCAACAACCACAGCATACCCATTGCCATTGCACTGTATTTCATCATGCACGGGCTTTGTTGGTGTGAGCTGAGCTGCAATCGACTTGCAGATAGATTTTAACAGTTGAATTGACAACCCCTGACTGATTGGTTATGGGTGTGCTTTTGATCCTTGAGCTGTCAGTAAACATGGTGACAGTCTCAGAATCAGACTGGATGCCTGGAGCAGAGGAGACCATCACATGCCATTAACTGAAGGCAAATCCATGTTAACTGTGACAATACTTTACAGACACAAACAGGGTGATTGCATTTGGGGTTTTTTTTACATCTTCTTTTAAATGACATTTCATCTGCACAATACTTTTGAGACTTGGCTAAAAAAAATCCTATCCTGTGCTACCTATCCCCTTTGAAAAAAAGTATACTTCAAGTGTATTTTAATAAGTAAACTTAAGTGCACACTTGGTGTATTATTAAGAATAGGTCAAGTAGGGTAAGCTGGGGCACAAATTTCCAATTTTTTTTTTCAATTGTCACATAAGTGTGGTTAATATATTTTTAATTCACACAAATGTCATCCATATACTTTGGACATGTCCTTGTTTATATGATTTAATTGTTTTTATTTTGCATTGAATTACATGCTTGTAGTGGACAAATGAAAATGTTCTGTCTTACCCCACTACCAGGGAAAATTGTTACGTATACCAAAGTAAGTTGGTACAGTGGGTGGTAAACTGATAAATTCACAAGACAAAGTACTTCTTTCTATAGTTTTTATTCAAACTGTAAACAAAATAATTATACTTTCACACCATGCTTTATATGAAAAAACTGTGAATGCAGCGTTGCAGTCCACACAGATAAAGATGTCACACTGCTTACTAAATATACCTTGAAATCAAAATATTTGCAGAAAACAGAGGGAAAGGGACACAAGTTCATGCTTGAATTTTGACGCTATACCTTATTCGGAGAGCCTATATCCAACAAATTCAAATCTTAATCATGTATTATGTTGATTACTTCTGTAAATAAATTGTTCATTTAATTATCACTAAATATACCATGTTGTAAAATATTAACCTGACAGTAATCCACAGTGCCATAAAGTCGTTACACTGTAACAATGTGCTCCTGGTCTCTATGTAACAACTTGCCCCATCGTCACCATTTACTTTTGACACCGCCAGAAGGGAACCCTACTACTTAGCATGAAAATAGACACATGCCCATGTAGCCTTCAAGTCTCGTTTAACAAGCAAAACATATTGTGCACCAGATCACTGTGGTCTGACAGCTACAGTATGAAGAAGACAACAGATTTTCAAAAAAATTACCGGGCTCAAAATTCATTCATCTGTCCTCTCTTGTGTACAAAGATCCATATCTGTGCAGCGGGAAAGGCTAGAGTGTATTGCACATGAAATGAGTCTAAAATTAGAAAGGCCACATATGTGCAGCAAGGGCAGGAAGGGGTGTAACTGCTTGCCCCATGTAACTTTTTGCCCGGGCCTACCCTATATATAACAAGTATACTTCTGTAGTAAGTATACTAATAGTATACAAGTGCACTACATAGCTACTTTACATCTAAGCTTCAATTTAAACTGCAAATATACTACAAAGTGAACTTGTTGATACAATGCTATTTTACTAGTAGTATATTTCCAGTTTCATTTTTAAAAGGAAGTGTACTTTAAATTACGAAGGGTGTGTGTGTATGAAAAGTTCATAGGCTGAAAGGTTCATAGTGGTCAAATTTGACCAAATGTAGTTTATTTTTCACACTTTAGCCTAGTTTAGAGTATATGTGTAGCGGTCGTACTTCTGCGTTGTGTATTATTTCCAAAAATAAAGAGACTCTTCTTGACATGATTTGGTATTTAGACCCAAAAGCAGACTACGGACTCAATTAGAAAGTGTAGCAATGATTTATTATGCAGAAGGTGACTTGAGGTGTGTGGAGAGTCTGACAACCCTGCGGGGAGAAGAGAGGAGAGGGATGAACAACTGTGGCACAAAAAATGGCACGGATGTACTGAATTGTTGCCTTACTGGTCAGAGAGCTGCAGGCTGTGAGACCGCCAGCGTTCCTCGTTCCCTTCCTGGCTGTCGTGATGGGTGAGTGAGTGAAATCCCGGTGCAGATATTTACAGTGAAGAACTGAGACTCTCCTGGGATGAGGGAGTAGAAGGAGGAACACTGTACAGTTCATTAATGTCAACTTACAGATGTTGAGCTGGTGACAGGGGCTCCCTCCTGTGGGGAGAACTGAGTCTAGAGTCCACCGGGAGGAAAGAAGAATGGAACTGCCAGGAGGATGAATCCCAAGTCTGCCAGGACGATGGTCCACCTGTGCACAGGTAAGTGGGGGACAACATAGAAATGATGAGGCAGGGAGAAAGACGTTTTAAGCTTATGGTTTCCCACGTTGGAGGAGAGGCTGAGTCTGATGTGAGGAGCTGTCAGTTGTAGCGTGTGAAGTCGACGTCCCCTTGAAGAAGTGAAGCTCTGCTCTCTATTTAAAGGCTGTGTCACAACTCGCCGCTCCCTGTCATCCACCTTAGCTGTGCGCACACCTGCGCCTCGTCAATCACGGGCTATTTAGCCCACTCGGCCCAGAGCATCGGTCTGGAGCCGTCTGTGTTTCTACGTGCTCAAGCCCTCAGCAGGATTGTCTCTTCCCGTCCTGCCGACCTTCTCTACAGCACGTAAGCTGTTTAATCACTTACCTGTCTACCAGCCTCTCCCCTGTGCACAGGTGGATTCCCTGGCGGCGGATTCCCCCGTCATCGCCATCTCCTTTCCTCTCCTCTCCACGCCTCGTCGTGTGCGCAGCAGAATGCTGTCTTCCAGGCCGAAGACCCTTAGCCAACGCCAGCCACCGTCCCACCTGCAAGTAAGCCATATTCAGTATATCTCTCCGTTTGGTTAAGCCCAGCTCATATTCCTGTCTCCTCTCTTCCCATAGGGTTTCCTGGCTGCACGGCGTGCTGCTCTGTTCCCGACTCTCTTCGTCCACCCACAATCCATAAACATATCACATACACGCATCCAAACACCCTTGCTGTTGAATAAAGCTATTGAACCTTACCTGAGCCTGTGTGCGTGTTCCCTGGGCCGATAAATATGTCAGTACGGCTCCAGCAGAGCGGTCCAGCGGACAGCGGGCTCGCATGCCGTCTTTCCACCCTCGAGGCTCGGGTGGATTTAATAGCTCATCAACAGCAGGTGATACTCAATCAGTTGACCATGATAACTCACCGGTTGGACCGTCTTGACCCCCAGCAGGCGTTCCCCCCGGCTCATCATGGCGGATCAGCTCCGGCTGCCTCCGCAGCTAGCCAGCCTAGCTCGGGAGCGCCAACCCGGCTCACTCCGATCCCAATCCCCGCTCGCTTCAACGGGAAGCTCGGTGAGGCACGGGGGTTCATCTTACAATGTGAGTCGGTGTTCCTGCGCGTTCCCGGGGATTTTCCTTCAGACCACAGCCGAATTGGTTACTTGGCTAATCTCTTGGAGGGGCAAGCATTAGCTTGGGCTTACGCCGTCATGTCGAAGCCCAGCTACGCGAACCTCTCCTATGACCAGTTTGTGCGGGACTTCCTCGAGGTGTTTGACCACTCGCGTTGTGACAGCGTCCTCACTGACTGGGTCCTTAGCCTCCAACAGGGCAGCCGGTCGGCGGTGGATTATGCTGTTGACTTCCGGGTGGCAGTGGAGGAGGTTGGCTGGGGGGAGGCGTCCCTCTGCAGCATTTTCCTCCGCAGCCTCAGTTCTGGTCTGCGGGATGAGTTGGCCAGCCGGGATCTTCCAGGGCGACTGTCCGAGCTAATCTCTCTGACCATTAGTTTGGACAACAGGCTGCAGGAGTGGGCCGCCGAGCGGAAGTCAGTCAGCTGCCGCGCGGATTCTCCGCCCGCGCCCCTCAGTCTCGCCCCCTGGCGTTACCCGCTCCGGAGTCCGCCGATGAGCCAGAGGCGATGATGGTCGGGCGAACCAGGCTCCCTCTAGCGGGAGAGACAACGCCGCCGGGAGCTGGGCCTCTGCATGTATTGCGGAGGCGACCAGCATACCGTGGAGCAATGCCCAGTCAAGCCAAACGGGGGGGGGGGTCCGCGAGTCACTGTAGGGGGCCTCGCGGATACTAATTGGCCAAATCCCCTCACGAATTGCTCCTTGCCCATCAGATTTTGCCACAACTCCACCGGGCATCTCACTCACGCACTGGTGGACTCGGGGGCAGAGCAAAGCTTTATTTCCAAGAGCCTGGCAACCCGTTTGGGTATTCCCTGTCAACCGTTGTCAGCGCCCCTCAACCTTGTCACCCTTTCTCGCTCGCCCCTGGGAGTAGTGACACACCGCACCAGGCCAGTGCCAATTATAGTTTCTGGCAACCACCGAGAGGACCTTAGCTTGTATGTCCTGTCTTCCTCTGCGGCCCCCATCATCCTGGGTTACCCATGGCTGCGCCTACACAACCCTGTGCTCGACTGGCAATCCGGAAGCGTCCTCTCATGGAGTTCTTTCTGTATGGGCACCTGCCTCCAGTCTGCGGCTTGCGCCCCATCCTCTCCTCCGCCTGCTCCAGTCTCCTCTCCTCCGGACCTCACCCTGGTGCCCCCGGAGTTCCATGACTTGGGGCTCGTGTTCAGCAAGTCCAAGGCGATGTCTCTTCCTCCTCACCGTCCGTATGACTGTGCGATAAACCTCCGCCCGGGGGCACCATTACCATCTGGCCGCCTCTACAGCCTTTCTGCTCCTGAACGTGAAGCAATGGATACTTACATCAGGGAGTTGCTCAGCGCTGGGATCATTCGCCCCTCCTCGTCCCCGCTCGGTGCCGGCTTCTTCTTCATCTCAAAGAAGGATGGGTCCCTGCGTCCGTGCATCGACTTCAGAGCCCTCAACGACATCACGGTGAAGGATAGGTATACCCTGCCACTCATTGCACCGCCTTCCACTCCCTCCAGGGGGCCACCTGGTTCACCAAGTTAGACCTCCGCAGTGCCTACTATCTCGTCCGGATCCGGGAGGGCGATGAGTGGAAGACGGCCTTTTGAACGCCCAGTGGCCACTTTGAATACCTAGTAATGCCGTTTGGGCTCACCAACACTCCCGCCGTCTTCCAGCGGCTCATCAACGATGTTCTGAGAGATTTCCTGGGGGTCTTCGTCTTTGTGTATTTGGACGACATTCTCATCTTCTCCAGGTCTCGGGAGGAGCACCAGGCCCACGTGAGGCGGGTTCTGCAGCGGCTGTTGAAGAACGGACTTTACATCAAGGCAGAGAAATGTGAGTTTTATGCCAAGACCACCTCTTTCCTGGGTTTCATTATTTCCCATAACCAGATCCTCCCCGACCCCACCAAGGTTAAAGCGGTGGTAGAGTGGCCCACACCTACCTCCAGGAAACAGGTGCAGCAGTTTATCGGCTTTGCCAATTTCTACCGTCGCTTTGTCCCCAACTTTGGTGCCATCGTTTCTCCCCTGACCCGCCTCACCTCTCCCAAGGTGCCCTTCCAGTGGACCGAGGAGGCAGCGACCGCATTCGAGGCCCTGAAGACGGAGTTCTCCTCCTCCCGGGTCCCGACCCAGGTTGACCCCACGCTACAGTGCCTGGTGGAGGTGGACGCATCTGACACGTGGGTGGGGGCGGTGCTTTCCCAGCGAGCACCGGTGGATGGAGTCAAGCGGCCCTGCGCCTTCTTCTCCCGGCGCCTGTCGGCGGCTGAGTGTAACTATGACGTCGGCGACAGGGAGCTTCTGGCTGTTAAGCTCGCGCTGCAGGAGTGGTGTCACTGGCTGGAGGGGGCGGCTCAGCCTTTTGTGGTTTGGACGGACCACAAGAACCTAGAGTATTTGAGGTCAGCCAGACGTCTGAATGCCCGCCAGGCGCGCTGGTCCCTGTTCTTTGCTCGGTTCACAGTTTGCCCCTGAGGCCCCGGAGGAGCTGGATCACACCATCCTGCCCAGTTCGTGTGTTGTGGGGGTGGTTTCCTGGTCCATCAGGGACAAGATCCGGAGGGCGCTGGAGACTGAACCGGACCCTGGCGGCGGCCCAGATGGGAGGCTCTTCGTTCCATCAGCAGTTCGGGGGGAGGTCATTCACTGGGCCCACACGTCCAAGCTCGCCTGTCACTCTGGCGTCTCCCGACTGGTGGACCTCCTTCAATGCTCTTTCTGGTGGCCCGGTCTCCAAAAGGACGTCACCAGTTACGTCCGGGCTTGCCCCCAGTGTGCGACTAGCAAGACCCCGAATTCCCCCCCCCCCCCCCCCCGTGGGCCTACTCCAGCCCCTGCCGGTCCCGGGCAGGCCCTGGTCACACATCGCCCTCGACTTCGTTACTGGTCTCCCTGTCTCCAACACCTACGACACTGTTCTGACGATTGTGGATCGGTTCTCCAAGGCCGCCCACTTTGTGCCGCTCCGGGGTCTCCCTTCGGCACGAGAGACGGCCGATCTCCTGGTCCAACATGTGGTCAGGCTGCACGGGATCCCAGTGGACATCGTATCCAATCGGGGGCCCCAGTTCGTGTCCTAAGTGTGGAAGTGCTTTTGCAACGCCCTGGGGCCACGGTGAGCCTCTCCTCCGGTCACCACCCTCAATCCAACGGGCAGTGTGAGCGTGCCAATCAGGAGCTGGAGGCTGCCCTGCGCTGCATCACCTCCTCCAACCCATCCTCCTGGAGCTCTTACCTGGCCTGGGTGGAGTATGCCCACAACGCGACACGGTCATCGGCTACCGGGAAGTCCCCCTTCCGGGCGTCATTGGGCTACGACCCCCCCTTGTTTCCCGAGCAGGAGAGTGAGTTGGCCATTCCGTCCATCCAGGCGCATCTGAGACGCTGCCGGAGCTTGTGGACCAGGACGCGCGAGGCGCTTTTACGCACGGCGGCGCGCAACAGCACCACGGCTAATTGCCACAGGAAGCCGGCCGCCAGTTACCAGGTGGGCCAACAGGTCTGGTTGTCATCCCGGGACATTAATCTTAAGGCCGAGAAGAGGAAGCTGGCTCCACGCTTCATCGGTCCCTTCACCGTCTCCAAAACTGTCAACCCGGTGGCTGTGCGTTTGGTCCTCCCCCCCTCCTCCGTGTGTGTCCCACTTTTCATGTGTCTAAGATCAAGCCCGTGATCTCCGGCCCACTCTGTCCGCCCCCTAGGGCTCCACCCGCTCCCATGATGATCGACGGCCACCCGGCTTGGGGGGTTGCATCCATCCTGGACTCCCGGCGTCGAGGTCGCGGGCTGCAGTACCTGGTGGACTGGGAAGGATATGGCCCAGAGTGGAGGTCCTGGGTGCGCTCTTCTTTTGTGCTGGATAGAGATCTCATCACGGAGTTCCACCGGGCGCACCCGGACAAGCCAGCGCCAGGAGGCGCTGCTGGGGGGGGGTACTGTCACAACTCGCCGCTCCCTGTCATCCACCTCAGCTGCGCGCACACCTGCGCCTCGTCAATCACGGGCTATTTAGCCCACTCGGCCCAGAGCATCGGTCTGGAGCCGTCTGTGTTTCTACGCGCTCAAGCCCTCAGCAGGATTGTCTCTTCCCGTCCTGCCAACCTTCTCTACAGCACGTAAGCTGTTTAATCACTTACCTGTCTACCAGCCTCTCCCCTGTGCACAGGCCTCGTCGTGTGCGCAGAAGAACGCTGTCTTCCAGGCCGAAGACCCTTAGCCAACGCCAGCCACCGTCCCACCTGCAAGTAAGCCATATTCAGTATATCTCTCCATTTGGTTAAGCCCAGCTCATATTCCTGTCTCCTCTCTTCCCATAGGGTTTCCTGGCTGCACGGCGTGCTGCTCTGTTCCCGACTCTCTTCGTCCACTCACAATCCATAAACATATCACATACACGCATCCAAACACCCTTGCTGTTGAATAAAGCTATTGAATCTTACCTGAGCCTGCGTGCGTGTTCCCTGGGCCGATAAATATGTCAGGCTGCCCAAATGAGAAGCGGCTGGCGAAGCAGCAGCAGCTGTGGGGCATAAGTAATTAGGAAGACAGAGACAATAGAGCGCAGCCTGGATCATGACACTTCTTATCTTTTCAGGTCCTTTATTGAAAAAACTATTTAATATTCATATTTAACGAAACTATTCATATTTAATGAAAGCGTCAAGGTGCTGATGCCTCGGTGCCTGTGGCATGGTAGCATGGGGGCTGTAAAAAAGTCACACTGCCTCTTCTAGTGGGCGGGCATAGTTATTACAATACTTTTTTTCATAGCTGCATTGATGGTAAAGGTGAGTTAAATTTGTGTTTATTTTGAAAACAAAGCCTTATCTGGAAATTGTGGCAAATTAAAAGTCGAGAAAATATGGCGATACAATGATACAAGCCTTTAGTTCCAGTTCATTTTGAGTGGGTGAGCTAAGACGCTGCTAACAGACAGACACATAGAGTGATTACTGTATGCCTACGTTGCCTTTGTGCCAAGGCATAAAATACAAAAGCACAAGAATAAAATTAGGAACACAGAGAAAAATATTGGAGTAAAAGATTTTATTAATTGAATGCATGTAGCTACACGATGGCATGCAATAGTATGTAAAAATATCAAAATTTCCAAAAATAAAAGCATAATTATGGATATTAAATCAGAATGGTTTGGAATGTTTCACACTTATGTTTAATGAATATTGAGAGTTTTTTAAATAATCTTACAAAAAACTAAGTTTGTCCAAACATTAATTTATTGAAATACAGTAGCAGTTTCTGGTATAAACAGCAAAAATGTAATATTGTTATTTAGCTTCCAGCCTGTTATCGTCACAGCTGCTCTGACTGCTGACCCTCACGTTCACCACTGGGGACCTCAGAGACAGGAAAGAAAAACAGCATAAAAATGTGATTATTGTTACAGATGTGATATATACAGCCGTGGCCAAAATTGTTGGTACCCCTCTGTTAATGAAAGAAAAACCCACAATGGTCACAGAAATAACTTGAATCGGACAAAAGTGGTAATAAATAAAAATTCTATGAAAATTAACCAATGAAAATCAGACAATGCTTTTGAATTGTGGTTCAGCAGAATTACTTTAAAAAATAAACTCATGAAACAGGCCTGGACAAAAATGATAGTACCCCTAGAAAAGATTGAAAATAATGTGACCATAGGTACCAGGTGTCTACAAACTTGTAATCAGTCAGTCGGCTTATTTAAAGGGTGACAAGTAGTCACTGTGCTGTTTGGTGACATGGTGTGTACTGCACTAAACATGGATCAGAGGAAGCAAAGGAGAGAGCTGTCTCAGGAGATTAGAAAGAAAATTATAGACAAGCACGTTAAAGGTAAAGGCTATAAGACCATCTCCAAGCAGTTTGATGTTCCTGTGACTACAGTTGCACATATTATTCAGAAATTTAAGATCCACGGGACTGTAGCCAACCTCCCTGGACGTGGCTGCAGGAGGAGACGGATAATATGAATGGTAACAAAAGAGCCCAGAACAACCTCTAAACACATTCATGGTGAATTCCAAGGTCAAGGTACATCAGTGTCAGATCGCACCATCCGTCGTTGTTTGAGCCAAAGTGGACTTCATAGGAGACGACCAAGGAGGACACCACTGTTGAAAACAAATCATAAAAAAGCCAGACTGGAATTTGCCAAACTGCATGTTGACAAGCCACAAAGCTTCTCGGAGAATGTCCTATGGACAGATGAGACAAAACTGGAACTTTTTGGCAAGGAACATCAGCTCTACGTTCACAGACGCAAAAATGAAGCATACCAAGAAAAGAACACTGTCCCTACTGTGAAACATGGAGGAGGTTCTGTTATGTTCTGGGGCTGCTTTGCTGCATCTGGCACAGGGTGTCTTGAATCTGTGCAGGGTACAATGAAATCTCAAGACTATCAAGGTATTCTAGAGAGAAATGTGCTGCCCAGTGTCAGACCGCTTGGTCTCAGTCGCAGGTCATGGGTCTTGAAACAGAATAATGACCCAAAACACACAGCTAAAACCACCCAAGAATGGCTAAGTGCGAAACATTGGACTATTGTAAAGTGGCCTTCTATGAGCCCTGATCTAAATCCTATTGAACATCTGTGGAAGGAGCTGAAACATGCTGTCTGGAGAAGGGACCCTTCAAACCTGAGACAACTGGAGCAGTTTGCTCATGAGGAGTGGGCCAAACTACCTGCTGAGAGGTGCAGAAGTCTCATTGACAGTCACAGAAATCATTTGATTGCAGTGATTGCCTCAAAAGGTTGTGCAACAAAATATTAAGTTAAGGGTACCATCATATTTGTCCAGGCCTGTTTCATGAGTTTGTTTTTTAAAATTATTCTGTTGAACCACAATTCAAAAGCAGTCTGATTTTCATTGGTTGATGTTCATAGAATTTTTATTTATTACCACTTTTGTCAGATTCAAGTTATTTCTGTGACCATTGTGGGTTTTTCTTTCATTAACAGAGGGGTACCAACAATTTTGTCCACGTGTGTATAAAAATACAGATGTCATGTTTCTCCAGCTTAATAAATTGCTTGGTTTAGTGAGTGAATCATTTTAACGTGAGTGAATGAAGCATGTCACGCTGTGGTGTTTTTATATTACTGACATTAGTATTAAGACTTAAAAAAATCAACTGAACTTCAGAGAAGACAATTTAGAAAACAATTTAACAGGCGAAATTACAATAATGTAACCAAGCAGTTCCCATACGGGGAAAAAAATGTAAAGTAACATAAGCTTTAAGAATCAAATATTCTTCTTCTTCTTTTAGATTTGATTGGCAGCTTACAGGTGCATTACCGCCATGTACTTCACTCTATATCATCATTGCTAAGTGTCCAGTAGGAGTTATTGGTGTTTAATATTGAAATTGCTGCATAATTTAAGCACAAAACTTACTCCATGCAGGCATCTGCTGCAGTGGTCTGCTGTGGAGAGACGGCGAGATTGAAAAGTGGCTAATGATAGGCCGATCTTGGAAGGGCGGCAAATACCACTTTTCCACCAGTTGGCCACTTTAGTACAACAGATTTAATAAATAAAATGTAGTATTTAAAAAACCCCACAAAACTTTAGTCCAGCGGAATACCAATTCTCCACCGGCAAATACCACTTTTCCAGCAGTTGAATACAGTTGTCATACAGTTGTTGGATACAGTCATACAGTTGTTACTCCCCGAGTAACTGTATGAAAAACAAATATAAATAATTACAACACAAACGTGTTTCAAAGACTTTAATTACATTTGCTTAATTTTGGACAGGCATCAGCATGGTCACTTAACCAACCCCACGAATGTTTTTGAGGTGAGGAATGTTAGGACTTGTAGTATTTAGCGAACTGAAAACTCAAGGAAGAAAATACCTTGTCCTTCCTCTGCAAAACTAAACGGCAAAACCAGTTTGAAAACAATCAATGTGATGAATAAATAATGTATGTGATGGTGTTCATAGGACGTATTATTGTGTGACACGGGTGGTGGCTCCACCTTTCTGGTTCCGCCGCCACCCGGGGTATAAGAGGGCTGTGGGGAAGAGGGGTGGTCTCTTTGACCACCTCTCTGCCTGACGGGAGCGTCTATATTACTTGTGTGAGTCCGCAATAAAGTCGTGTTCAGTTCCACCTTAACCCCATGACTGCCACAGGTGCTCCGTGGCACCATAAGCACCTAGTGGTCAAGATTTTTTCAAGAAAATATTCAATTCAGATGTCAGAGATTTCCAAGGCTATAACTTGAAAGTGGTAAGAGATAATGGCTTACTGTCAAATAGAAAGATGTAGAATATGATCCAAAGTTTGAGATAGAAGTAAATTTATGCATCTAATTTGCATAATGTGATACAGCCATAACAAATTACATAACTTTTGGTCAAAAACGGACTTTAGGACATATTTACACAAAGGATGGTTTCGTTACCTTGTCACCGGTTTTGTTTTTTTTTTGTTTTTTTTTTTGTTATCTTCTCTTCAAAGTATATGAACCAGAACATTAGTAGAATGTCAACAAACAAATTTGTCAGACTTACTGCTGGCCATGTGGCTCTCGCTTCGTCCATTTCCGTCCATCCTGGTTGTTATTTTGCCTTCTGTCGGTCATTTGGGCTTTCTCTCCCACATCCAGAAACTCTTATGATTATCCCACCTCAATTTTGCTTTTATTCCGGCTCAATTTATCTTGTATGATGACATTGAACTGGCACGATTGTTGTCTAGTCACATGGCGCTGGGGGCAGCAGCAGGTGAACATCAACCAGCTTCACCTATCCTCTGTTATAACAAAATGTAAACATTTACCTTCATAAGCTAAATAATCTCTTTTTAGAATCATAGTTGGCAAATTTGGGAGCAAATGGCTCCTTCATCAGCGATCAAGTATGTCCACAGTGATCAGTAACGTCCACATTTGTTTGTCTAAAAATTTTTTCTTCTCTAGTGTCCAGAAGGATTTTTTTTTTTTTTTTTTTTTTTTTATGTCTGCCATCAGTCCTCCAAGGCAAGAGCAGTAAGTTATACTTATCTGCCACCTTGTGAGGTGGAATCCTTTGTACAACTTAAATCAACTGGGGAGGTTTTGGCCATGTCATATAACATCACATGACAGGCGCAGCACTGTGCCTGTGGCAGTGGGGGCGCCATCTGTCCATGAAACCTTGCCACAAGAAGGGTTAAGTCTCGCCATTCACCCTCAGTTACAGACATAAGTGTAGTCGCTGAATATGTGCTTTTTTCCATAACCGCTATTTTATAACCACTATTTATCTCTCAGCTAGAAATCAACTGTAACATGTGCTGTAAAAAAAGTCGCACTGCCGCCTCTAGTGTCCCAGCATTGTTATTACAATACCATTTTTCCCGGCTTCATTGACGGTAAAGGTGAGTTAAATTTGTGTTTATTTCAAAAACAAAACCTTATCTTGGAATTCTGGCAAATTGAAAGGCGAGAAAATATGGCCATACAATGATACAAACCTTTAGTTGCACTTAATTTTGACTGGCTGAGCTGAAAAGCTGGTAACAGACAGACAGACGGACAGATACAATGACACACACACAGACACATTTGTTATGTCCACAAACCTGGCAATGACGACCGATGAGGATGCTGCCGTTTACTGAATGTTATTACAGGAAAAAGGTAGAATACAAAGCACGTGTCCAATGGGGCCGGCTGCCAGCCACTGAGCATCTCTATCATATCTCACATACAACTGCTTGCTGAAATGGCGGGCCGCCCAATATATAAGATGTGGTGACGTCATCCACAGGATGCCGCACCACTCTCTGAATACCTGGTATTCATACACCACAACATTAACTGATAACTGATGACTGTATGCTTCGTTTTCAGAGGCATAAAAATACAAAAAAAACCCAGCCTATCCACTCCAGCTCACATGCCACATGCTGTCTTGTCCCAGCTCACATGCCACATGTCTCCTGTACACCAACTATGCCAGGAAAAACCAAAGAACAGGGGCTCACAACCCCAAACTGCAGGGGCCACCCAACCACACCTGTCATGTCTCCAGCCCAGTAAAGAAAAAGAACATTTTGAAAAAATATACTGGGTTATCCCACACACCATTTCTCAAACAAACAAACAAACAAACAAACAAACAAACAAACAAACAAACAATTACGCGCTTGTAATTCTTTTAAAAACAATACTTCCCTTTTTCACAGTCAAACTAAAAAAAATATTATCAAACACCATGAACATATTAATGGCCAGCAATAACCCTCTGCTGCATCTGCTGAATCAATCTGAAAATGGGTCTGACAATCCTTCCATATTTGATCCTCACCAATGCAGAATCACTTTGGGATGAACATCCCATCCTCAGAACAACAGCTGTCCCCATCCAAGTAGGTGGTCTGTCAACAGTTGTCACAGTCTGAGAGTCATGAGAGTCCATTCTTTGGATACTGTCAACCCTTGTGTCACAAGAAAAGTCTGGCACTGAGTCAGTCCTGTCAGATGTATTGACAGACAAGCCACTTGAGGAACCCATGGCACGTGTGCCTAGTTCCACATGGTCTGTGGTGACACCTGTCCCTGACGTACTCTCAGCTGCTTCTGAGGGAAGAAGCTGTGAAACTCATTCCACTGTTCTATCCTCTGGCACACTTGTAGGTAAAGACAAAGAGTTGCTTCCACCATCCACTGAGAGAGAATGATCACTAGCTCCACTGGCCACACTATCAGTACAATAAATCTCAGACTCAGAAACTACAGGCAGGAAATTAACAGGCATGATCAAATTCATGTGAACCACCTTCTCCTGATCTGCGGTACAGTTCTTAATGCTGAAAGTGTGTTGTCTCTCTTTGCTACAGCAGTGTAAAGGACACCTTCTCACCTGTCAGCCAGTTTCCGGCGACCCCTCTCGCCCTTATTTGCTAACAGAACCTTGTCACCAATCTCAACAGGGAAACCTTTTAGCTTCCTGCTGCACAACTTAGCTTGTCTCTGTTGCTGTTTACTTGCATACCCCTGAGCAATTTTCATTGCTTCTGCCAAGCCATGCTTCAAAGACCACATAGTCATTGTAGTTCACCACTTGGTCATTCTGGAGGACTGAGCTGAACTTCAAATCAACAGGTAATCTTGGCGTCCTACCAAACATCAACTGAAAAGGTGCATATCCAGTAGTCTCATGCACTGTAGCATTGTAAGAAAATGTCAGCGACCTTTGCCTCTGAGACCATCTCTGTTTGGCTTTAGACGGAAGAGCCCCGATCACGTTCCCAAGCATACGATTGAATCTTTCCACACTCCCATTACCCATGGGGTAGTAAGGAGTAGTGTGTGACTTTACAACACCAGCAAGTTGACACATCTCGGCTATCAAGCCACTTTCAAAGTTAGCACCCTGATCCGAATGATGTGATTCCAGAAATCCATAGATGCAAAAGAAGTTCTTTCACAACTGAAGAGCCACAGCTTTAGCTGACTGATTCAGGCAAAGATGCTTGTGACAGCTTCATGAAGTGGTTTGTTACCACAAGTACATCAATGGACTTATTAGAAGAATCTTCGGCCGACCACAAATCAACATAAACCAACTCAAGTGGCCTGGTAGTTTTGATGCTTTCCAGGGGTGCTCTTGCTTCAGGATCCGGTGACTTGCTACACACACAACGACAACAACATCGGACAAAGTCTCTCACATGGTTTTCCATCCCATTCCAGAAAAAGCACTGCCTAGCCAAATAGAAGGTGCGCTGCTGCCCTTGATGGCCAGCTTCATCATGCACGCCTCTGAGAACCTTGTCTGTTAGATCACAATGCACAACATACTGGTAAGTCTTTTGCTTTGTGATCATATTCTTTGACGAGTGGTATAAAACCCCTCCAACAGAGACTAGTTCACCCCAGTGTCTCAAAAGTCTCAGAGTCTCAACTGATTCATGTGCATGTTCTTTCCATGATCGATGCCTTTTCCACTCAACAAAGACCAAAACGTGGCTCAAGCAAGGATTAGCCCATTGTAATTCCATCAGCTTTTCCTTCTGAAGTCATTGAAACTCAGAAAGCTGAGACGGTTGAATAGACTGGACCAACTGCAGTAAAAGAAATGCCTGTGGGGCATAGAATCCCTGACAGACTGGTCAAAAACAGCAAGGACTTCCTGCTTTGTGATTAAACACTCAGAAGACTCACTCTGTTCAACCTGACACAACATAGCCGGAAGTATCACACCTTCTTGCGCAACGTCCAAAAGGTCACACAACCACCGAAAAACATCCTGTACACACTCATGATTCACAGCATTTGCCTCTTCCAAAAGTGCACCATAGGGGACCTTTGTGAGGAAACTACATATGCCCTTCTGCACAAAAGGCTCCCTACTCAGTGCGTCTGCAACAACATTGCAGGTACCAGGGATGTACCTGATGTCAAAGTTGAATGGGGCAAGTTTCAACACCCACCTCTGTTCACAAGCATCCAGTTTTGGCTTAGTTAGTATGTAAGTATGGGGGTTGTTGTCTGTCTACACCGTAAAAGGGTGGCCCCTTAACCAATGACAAAACTTTTCACAAATCGCCCATTTCAACGCAAGAAATTCCAACCTGTGCACTGGATAACGTGACTGTGCATAGATCAAAGACTTGCTAGCGAAGGCTACTGGTCGAGCTACATCGATCCCATCAGTAAGCTGTGACAAAACCACACCTAGCCCTTTAGTGGAGGCATCCACGGATAGCAAGAAGGGCTTAGTGAAGTCAGGGTGCGCAAAGGTGACATTAGCCAACAACGCCTCCTTCATCTCAGGAAAAGCTTCAATGCAATAAGGTGTCCAGTCTTCAGCGGTAAGTACCCTTGACATAAGTGGTTTCACTTTTGCTTTTCCACCACGTGGCTTCTTTGGTACAGAAGTCAGTAGCAAACAGAGGCTTACTGATGCAAGGGTAGCCTTCAATGAACTGTTGGTAAAAACCAACCATCCCAAAAAAAGCCCTATTCTTCATGGGGGAAGGGACATCAGAATCTCCCTCCATCAAGCCTTTCTCTGAGATTGAGCAAATGTGGTGCGTCTGTGGGGGATCTCACAGTCTCCTCTAGTGATTGCTCTGGTGGTTGTACCGGAGACAGTTCTCAGTTTAACATATTCTCCCGGGGGGGGGGGGGGGGGGTGCATAACCATTTAATATTTTATAGATTGAACAGGCACATTTGAGAGTTTTATAATTTTCAAAAGACAGGAGGTTGTATTTCTTGTAAATGTGACAGCAATGATATTTGGGTTCTTGCTTGTCAAGGATTTTTATGGCGTTTTTGTCTAAAGATTTAATGAGTTTGGTTATGGTTACACCAGTGAGTGACCAGTTGGTAAAACAGTAATTGATGTGTGAGAAAACCATTGCATGCAGAAACATTTTAACCAATTAAGTGAAATTAGACAATTTTCCATGGCACCCTAATTGTTATCTCACAGCACTGCCAGGAGTCCCAGCACCCTGGTTCAAAAATCACTCATCTAGAAACAGGTCATGGACATTTTATCTTTTGCAGCTAAAACAAAACTAGATGCACCTAGACCCGGTCTCATCAAATGGTGGAACCAGATCCGCATCCGGACCCAGAGGGTCTTTTGGTCAGACCCCGAAGCCTTTCGATACCATTTGAAGAAAAAAAAAAAAAACAGGACAGAATGAAAAAAACAGAAATCAAATATTGAAATGGCTGCCATCCAGACAGTTTATGGTGTAAGGACAGCCCTGGATGGAGTGAGGTCTGAAGCCCCATCAAACTAGGGCAAAATGCTCAGTGAAGGCAGGCAAGCATGAGAAATCACACTGTGCTCCCCACCCTGAGGAAAGAAAGAAAACGGTCAAGGTCAGGGGGATCCAGGGGATCCAGGGGAGGACAATTTTTTTTTCTTTAAACTTTGCAGCTTTACTCATAAATTTGTAACTTTTTCTCATAAATTTACTGCACTTAATTGCAAATGTAAAACTTTTTATGTAAATTTACCACTTTTTCCTCATAAATCTGCTGTTTTTGCATCTTAAATCAGCATTTTTTTCTTGTAAGTTTGTACCCCTTTTTCTAGTAGATTTGTGATTTTTTTTCTCGCAAATTTACATATTTTTTCTCACGAATTTGCAACTTTTTTCTAGTAAATTTGACTTTTTGCCAATTTATGACTTTTTTCTTTTGTATATAACTGTGTACATATGTATATTTATTTACTGCTTCGGCTAACCAGTTCTGGCCTTATTATCTTATTTTCTTATTTACTATTGCTCTGAGTGTTGCTATCCCTTTGCTGCTGCAATCCTGGAATTTCCCCATTGTGGGACTAAAAAAAGGCTTGTCTTATCTTATCTTAAATTTGCAGTTTTTTCCCATAAGTATACATTTGTACATTCTTTCTCATAAATTTGTGACTGACTACAATAATACTTATAGTGTCCCCTCAATATTTACTCTGGAGAAAATGTTCTGTTTATTGCCCCTCCCAACATGGAAATGAAATATCCACTCATTCAGTACATTGGCACTGCTGTGGCCCCCTGGCCCACTGGATAAAACAAATGCGGACCCCTAGCTAAAACATTTGAGGACCCATGACCAAGACTATATTGATGCTCCACATGAACATGGGGATACTAGCTCATTTAGACTGAAATTCTAACTTGTGGTGTCATGATTTCCCCTCTGGGGAAAAGATTTGGACCCATGCACAGGCTTTTTCCACTTTGGCATGATTTATTAATCAAAACTAGACTCCCAGGTGGTCTCCCAGAGTCCCGGAGCAACCAAACCATAAGGTCTAATGTGTCAGGTGGCCTCCCAATGTCCCTGAGCCACCAAACCATAAAACATGATGTGCTGGGTGGCCTCCCAGAGTCCCTGGACCACCAGACCAAGGAGCGTGATGTGTCAGGTGGTCTCCCAGCACCCCTAGACCACCAGATAATAGAGTATGATGCGTCAGGTGGCCTCCCAGTGTTCCTGGGCCACCAAACCATAGAACAGAATGAGTCGGGGGATCGTTCAGGTGGTCTACCACTGTCTTTGGACCACTGGACCACAGGACCTGGCGGAACAACGGCTGGAGATTCCCCGACCTCTGAGACAGTGGCTGAAGGTCCCCCAGCCTCTGCGACGATGGATGGCGAAGACCCCCCCAGCCTCTGCGATGATGGCAGGCGGGGGCCCCGTCCTCTGGCATGACAGCAGGCGGGGAGCCCCCGACCTCTGGTGTGTCAGTTGGAGGGCCACCAACCTCTGGCGTGACGATTGGAGGCCCACCGACCTCTGGCGTGATGGCAGGAGGTCCAGTGACCTCTGGCATGATGGTAGGATGAGGTGGAGCGTGATCCCCCTGTGACTCCATCCCTGACACAACCACCTTGGACAGGGAGAAAAGGACATAAGCCTGGTCACTACCCATAGCAACAGTAGAGCCCAAGCGAGAGAGCCCAGAAGCAGATGGCCGCTGCAACTGGTTTCCTCCATCAAGAGCAAAGCAAGACCTCTCTAGTATAGATGTTGAAAATACAAGGACGGGGACTTGCCTTAGCTTTTACTCCACTGCTGACGAGGACCCAGGTGGCTCCGCTGCTTTGGCCACGATGACCTCAGGATGACTTGCAGCCCAGATGACAGACGTGGTGGCCAGCGAAGCAGCAGACGTGACAGCAGGAGCTGGCGCGTGCCTCTCATGGAAATCAGGAGCTGGCGCGTTGCATGCCTCTCGTGGAGGTCAGGAGCTGGTGCATGCTCCTCGTGGAGGTCAGGAGCTGGTGCATGCTCCTTGTGGAGGTCAGGAGCAGGTGGGTGTGCCTTGGGGACGGCTAAAGCTGGGCCAGGAGCCGTGCAAGATGGAGCCAGGGAGCGTCTCACAGATGCCACTGGATCCCACAATGCCAAAACCAGGGGATGCTCTGTCGTCGGCACCAGTCTTGGGGCATAGGGATTGATCTTCTCCCATCCAGGATGTGGCTGCGGAGCTGGAACCGGGGCCTCTGGAATAGCAGGCTCCTCCATAATCAGCCGGTTCCCACCCAGGATAGGTAAACACTCTAAAAAAAACAGAAGGGGATTCGGGAGATACATGTGAAGATGAATGGATGCAGCAGCAGGTGGCGAGGGCTCAGCCAAGGTGGATGGCTGTTGCTGAGCCCACCCCCACATCAGGAACAAGGCAAGGCTTTTCATTTATTGATGTTAAAGAATGAAAAGGTACTTGCCTTAGATCCTGTGCTGTTGCTTTTGCTGCTGCTGAAGTCCCAGGAGAATCTCTCTTGGTGGCTGCAGAGATCACTTGGCGAGGAGGTGAGGGTGAAGGAACATGGCGTAGTGGCCAAGGTGCCAGAGTCGGTCGACACTTCATCGTCGGTTCAGACTCTGGCTCTCCCAGTGAATCTCCACCCAGCAGGGCCACGTACTCCGGGAGGAGTCAAGGCTTATAGTCCAACAGCAGTTCTATTTCTGATAGCAAAACCTGCCGGTGCTCCTCCAGTTCCTCAGTAGTAGCGGCACATGAGGACGCAGATGCTGCAAACCTGATCCGGCAAACAGCAAGATCATCCAGCGCTGGCATGGAGGCGGCAGGCAAAGGAGCGGCTGGCGGCGTGTGGAAGAAAGCCGATGGTGACGCAGAAACCGGTGGGGTAGAGAATGGGAGAGGTCTGGCGGTGAGGAGAAAGGTCTCCAGCCCCGGAGAAGTCACCTGAAGCACCTCTGGTCTTCTTGCTGCAGTAGTCCAGGCCTCCTCCAAAGCAGCGGGTCTCCATTCCTCCACCTCTTCATAAATCCTGTGTCACTCCACCAAGTCCGCGGTGAGCTCCTCTAGCTCTTCCTGACCAGCCAAGCCTGCTGAGTCCAAGTTTGGCGGTGATCTTCTGTCATGATTTCCCCTCCAGGGCAAAGATCTGGACCCATGTGCAGGCTTTTTCCTCTTCGGCATGATTTATTAACCAAAACTAGACTCCAAACATGACAAGAAACAAGATACAAAATGAGAACATAACGTGGCCAAATGTGAAAGGAAACACAGTAGATCGTCGCACTGAGGGCAGTGCACGGCGTCTCTAAATAGTACAACAAATTAACAACATCCATGAACAATCAGTAATCAAAAACTCAATGCAGCTGTGCAAACTGAATAACAGAAGACGCTCAACATAAAAACCTAGCCGAAAATCAAGACAGAAGTAAACATAACCATGAGAATCAAAATCAAACATAACTGTGACCATTAAAATAAAACCCAAACTAAACCAAAAACATGGTAACATTAATAAAGTATAAGCATGAACTTAAAGCAAGGCATGGCCTGATTCAAATCCAGATAAAAAACAAACATAAATAAACCAAACATAACCATAACCATGATACTATTAATAAATACTAATAAATAAGACAATGAAGAATTAAACTAAGACTAAGATAAAAAACATAAGACAGAACTCAGAAGATACACAGAAATAAACAGCACACTCAAAAGAACATAATTAGCGACATGACCACGGACATAAATACAATAACCAAACTAAGTTGAGAAGATGAAAATACAAAAAATAACAGAAATGAACTTAAAACGTGAGCATGGTCCCCTGACCCTGCTCTGAACCTTGACACCTGGTGCTAATCAGTGCTTTATATGGATGCATTTTATAAACACTTGAGGCTTGGGCCATCCTCCTCTCCTGACCAGAGTCACAAATGCACCAAAGAGAGTCATAGCACACAATGGAAAGCTACAATCACTCCTATACAGTTAGTTGCTTGTTTCAGATCAGGTAGGAATGATGTCTGGTTTCTTTGCTTGTCTCCATGACTGCAACACAACATCAAACTGTGTTTTCTCTCACAGATGTTTGTTTTTCTCATATCTGGTATCATGGTGGGTTGAAATGGAATTAGCTCTTCTAGGAAGTAGTATGGCCAAATCAAAACAAAATCAAACCTTTTCAGGATAGTGTGGGGGACCTAGACGTTACATTCTCCACTCAGACTGAATGGCACAGGAGGAGAGAAGCCGACGGGGGGTCGAGACGGGACAGCGGAGGTGGAGACGCTAAAGTACTGTTAGGCGGATGCGCCAGGCAGACTGTGGCTTCTCCACCGGACTGCATGTTAATGCGCCGACAGGCTTTGTGATGACGTACATTGTGATTGTGTGTATTGTGGTGTGAACCACCGGACAGTATGTTAATGCGTCGACAGACTTTGTGAGGATGTGCATTGTGATTGTGTGTATTGTGGTGTGAACCCCCAGGTCGCTAGGCAAGGATGTAAGATATAAAAGAGAGATGCCCAGCGACCTCTGAGTTATTCTTGTTGACTTGTGGTTAGAGAGAATAAAGTCCACGCTGATCCAGCTCACTGCCTCGCCTGTTCATTTCTCTCTGCACTGGTGACCTTTGACGTAGAATGGAAGTCAAGGCAAACACCCTGGAGATGGCCCGGACTGGAAGCACCAGCACCACGTGTGTGCCGTTTTGGTCAAGCTCCCAGACTTTTGGCTACACGACCTGATGGCTTGGTTCCTCCACACCGAGGCCCAGTTCGCGCTCCGTGGAGTGACGGCAGATGACACCAAGTACTACTACGTGGTTGCAGTGCTGGACGCACGCGCAACACAGCAGGTGGCAAACCTGGTCCAACGGCCCCCAGCCCACAGCAAATATGATGCTCTCAAGACTGCCCTGACCCAGCACTACACGCTCTTGGAGTGCGAGAGAGCGGAAAGGCTCCTGATGCGCTCCAAGTTGGGAGACGAGTCAGCGGTCAAATTAATGGAGAAGATGTTGGCAATGATGGGCACAGATGGCGAGCCATTCCTCTTTGCCCACCTTTTCCTCCGGAACCTTCCGACAGCGGCCAGAGCGGTCCTCGCCAATTTGCCACTGCTGGCCAAGCAGAATTACCAGGCGCTGGCACAAGAGGCGGACTGGATTATCCCGGCAACCAGAACCTTTGCTGTGAACGCAGCGGCGTTGGAACCCAGTGAGACGGCCAGCGAGGGCGAGGAGCCACCGATGGTGGCCGCCGGGAGGCCAAGAAGAACCGGAGGGGCACGCTGTGCTTCTACAACCGCTTCGGAGAAGACACACGGCGATGCGTGCCACTGTGCCAGTTCAAACGCTCGGGAAACGCCAGGACCGGCAGTCGGTAGCAGCTGCAACCGCCAGTGACACAACCAAGCTGCTCTATGTGATGGACTCACGGTCAGGGAGACGGTTCCTCGTGGACTCCGGCTCCCAAAAGAGCCTCATCCTGCCGTCCTATGCAGACCGGCTGGCTGGAAGTACTGGCCCTGAGCTGGCAGCCGCAAATGGCTCAGACATTAAGACTTTTGGTGAGAGGACACTGACCATATCCTTGCACGGCCGTACCTACCAATGGTTCTTCGTCATAGCGGCATGTAACTCCCCCGTTTTGGGTGCAGATTTTTTGTGTGCACACGGGCTGTTAGTCGATGTGGCTAACAGACGCCTGATTAATGCTATTTATTTTGATTCTCTGCCCTGTACAGCTCAAGGAGCCGGGTCCACAACACTGGCCAACATCACAGCTCCGTGGGGTAAGATTCACACACTACTCACCCAGTTTCCAGCACTCACGGTTCCAATGTTTTTGGCGGCCGTCACTAAGCACGGGGTAGAGCACTTCATTAACACCACGGGGCCGCCCGTTTTAGCACGACCTCAGCGCCTGGACGCAGCTAAACTGGCCAGTGCACGCGAGGAGTTCGCCAACTTGGAAAGATTGGGCATCATCAGGCGCTCAAACAGCCCATGGGCGTCCCCGCTACACATGGTGCCTAAAGCCAAGGGATCGTGGCAACCATGCGGAGATTTCCACAGATTAAACAACGCCACAGTGCACAATCGCTACCCAGTCCCCCATATTCAGGATTTTTCCATCCACCTCACCAGGGCATGCATTTTTTCCAAGGTGGACCTGGTCCGCAGGTACCACCAGGTCCCAGTGCACGCAGAAGACATACCCAAAATGGCAGTAATATCCCCATTCGGTCTTTTTGAGTTCCTACACATGCCTTTTGGGTTAAAAGGCGCGGCGCAGACCTTCCAACGCATGATGGATGTTGTGCTGCGCGACCTGCCTTTTGTGTTTGTCTACCTGGATAACATCCTGGTGGCCAGCGCGTCCGAGGATGAACACGTAGCCCACCTCAGGACGGTTTTCCAGAGGTTGGAAGAGCACGGGTTAATAATCAACCTGGCAAAGTGCCAATTCGGGGTTACAGTAATCGACTTTTTGGGCCACCGCATCTCACCGGAGGGCGCGATACCCTTACTGGACAAAGTGCGCGCAGTGGCAGATTTTCCCTGGCCTCAGACAGTCAGAGCGCTGCAGAAGTTTTTGGGGATGGTTAACTTTTACAACTGTTTCCTCCCCCGCGCAGTCCAGCTCATGCAGCCGTTGTACGCTGCACATAAGAAACGGAAACCTGCGGACAGCATCGACTGGACCCCTGAGCGGGAACAGGCGTTTTCCAATCACAATACACATTGTGATTGTGTGTATTGTGGTGTGAACCACCGGACAGTATGTTAATGAGCCGACAGGCTTTGTGAGGACGTGCATTTTTTTTTATTTTTTATTTTTTTTTGTTACTTATTTGTACCCGTAGGTAGACTTGGTTTGCAGTCTGGTGACAAGCCACCGGCTGCTGGTCGCTGCGTGCGCGAGCGCCCTAAACCTACATGTTTTTGGTGTGCGGGAGGAAACCGGAGAAATCCCGGAGTAAACCCGCGCAACACGGGGAGAACATGCAAACTCCACACAGCTCACTGTTGGTCGGGGGCTGGGATCGAACCCACGATCTCATGATCCCCGCGATCCCCCGGCCGAGGGTAAAACTGTGCTGCCACAGTGCTAAACCACTGCGCCACCGTGCAGCCCTGATTCGTGAATCGTGCATTGTGATTGTGTGTATTGTGGTGTGAACCCCCAGGTCGCTAGGCAAGGATGTAAGATATAAAAGAGAGATGCCCAGCAACCTGAGTTATTCTGGTTGACTTGT
This sequence comes from Pholidichthys leucotaenia, assembly GCA_020510985.1. Lineage (NCBI taxonomy): Eukaryota > Metazoa > Chordata > Actinopteri > Cichliformes > Pholidichthyidae > Pholidichthys > Pholidichthys leucotaenia. The sequence continues at coordinate 443,038,573 of CM035836.1, read as the reverse complement.
GGTTCGAGAGAATAAAGTCCACGCTGATCCAGCTCAATGCCTCGCCTGCTCATTTCTCTCTCCACTAGTAACTTTACAAATGGGAACACCTGAACTGAAATGTTGTTGTTGGAAAAGTTAGCTCTCAGCATAAATGTTTGATTAATCTATAGTTATAACTTGCAATTATTTTAATGTTATTTATGTGGGGCAGGGGAGGGGCTGAAAAGTTCATAGGATGCTCATGATGCAGTGGTCAAATTTGACCAAATGCATTTTTCAAAATAGTCTCTAATGTCAGTGTATCTGAAAAGAAACAATGCAGTTAGTATCAGAAAAGGTTGAATTTAATGCATGACTAGTTTCATTGCTGTAGCATAACTTCTTCTTAGTCAGCGTATGAACTTTTCAGCCCCCCCATACACAATTTCCCCTTACAATTCAGTTAAATATATGCATTTTTTTTTTCAAATGTGGACTTCAACGTATTCATTTTGCTCTTTGGTTTTTCTGACCTACTCTTGCTAAGTGAAAATGCACAGTTGAAGACAGAGAAGCTGCTGTATTTAGCCTCCAGTCTTTGCAGGAATGATTCAACATTCCTGCTGTAGGTGTCAAAGCCAACCGCCTGGTGTCAGGTGGGTTATATTTCACAGGTTAACCTGATAACCCGCCAACAGCCCTCTCAGGATTTGCTGTCACATTCAGTTACCTCACCTGAGTGGCTGTGTGTTTGTATGTGAAAACAAGACGCAGTGAGAAAAAGCAAGGTGGAGACATGGAGCTGAAATAAAAGAGATTGATGGGTATTTGTGTGTGGCTGTGTCTGTTTTCTCGTCTGTTGTTTGCATTATGAGTGCGTATGTGTGAGAGTGTGTGTGCGTGCTGCTTGTGTGCTTGCTAATTCATGTGCACCCATGCCTGCATGAAGCACATCCCAGCGGTGGGCAAAAATTCTGCCAGAAAGTTAATTCTGATTTCCGCTGGTGGCTTTGATGTTGGTGGTGCCATTCTCATCACATCATGATTCATCCTCATTCATCCATGTGGTCGACCTGCACTGGATTATGAAAACCAACTTCTGTTCAACTTCTTCTCATCTGTTCCCCGTGCCATTACACACCTTCCCTGAAAATTTCATTAAAATCTGTTCATAACTTTTGGAGTAATGTTGCTAACAGACAGACTGACAAACCAACAAACCAACCAACAAACAAACTAACCAACGCCGTTAAAAAACATTACCTTCCCCCTTGGCGAAAGTAATAAACATAAAAATATGAGAAAGCAATCCAGCAAATGTCATCATGATATAAAATAGATTTATGATGCCTTTCCTTTTGTTTTCTGTTTCCCCAATACACTTGCATTGTAATGATGCAGCTTGGGGGGGGGGGGGTGTCACATCAGACACATCGCTGTTTGTTCGGCGCAGTCAAACACAACAAAGAAACCAAAAAATGAGGTAAAATAGTTTCATAGCATGAGATAAGCAGTAGAATATACACTATTAGATATGAAGGAAATTAGGACTCTATACTCCTCTATTTAAGATAAGATAAGATAAGATAAGATAAGATAAGCCTTTATTAGTCCCACAACGGGGAAATTCCAGGATTGCAACAGCACAGGGATAGCAACACTCAGAGCAACAATCAGAAGGCAAGAAAAAAAACAAGCAAGCAAGAGCAGCTAATATACATATGTACATATTACTATAAAATATATATACACACACACACACACAGACACACAGTGCAGAGCATTGTAGCTGGATGGAATAAATATATGAATATATGAACACACAGTGCAGAGCATTGTAGCTAGGTGGAATAAATATGCAAGTATATAAACACACACAGTGCGGAGCATTGTAGCTAGATGGAATAAATATATAGATATATAAATATAAACACACCCAGTGCTGAGCATTGTAGCTAGATGGAATAAATATGTAAATATATAAACACACACAGTGCAGAGCATTGTTGCTAGGTGGGATGAAACAGCATAACCGTTTATTTAGTTATCCTACATGGTATGATTATGTGCCCATACATATTCTCACCCTCCATAGCGACCGGTATGTTCCTAGTTGTATGCCGGAGAGGACCATTGTGTAAGTCTATTGCATCTTTTGCATTCAAAAAAAAAAACTATTAGTTTGTTACGTCTTTTTGCTATCTCTGCGAGCAGCCCTGCTTAGGTTGTACAGTCTGACAGCCGTTGGTAGGAAGGACCTATGAAACCTCTCGGTTGTGCACCTGGGATGATGTAGTCTGCTGCTAAATGAGCTCCTCAGTGCATCCAGTATGTCCTGCATAGGGTGGAACTCGGACTCCAGCAGAGATGACAGTTTAGCCACCGTCCTTCTCTCTCCTATCTCCTCCATTGGATCAAGGCGCTGCCCCAGGACAGAGCTAGCTTTCTTAATCAGTTTGTTCAGTCTCTTCCTATCGGCTGCAGTAATGCCACTGCCCCAGCAGACCACTCCAAAAGTGATGGCTGATGCCACCACCGTGTCATAGAATGACTTCAGCAGCGCCCCTTGTACACCAAAAGACCTGAGTCTCCTCAGCAGGAACAGCCTGCGCTGTCCCTTCTTGTAGAGTGCGTCAGTATTGTGTGACCAGTCTAGTTTATTGTTCAGATGAATACCCAGGTACTTATAGGATGTCACCATCTCAATGTCTGTTCCCTGTATATTTACTGGTGCTGTGAGGGGCTGCCCATGCCTGCGGCAGTCCACCACCAGCTCCTTAGTTTTCCTCGCATTGATCTGGAGGCAGTTCCGATGGCACCAGTCCACTAAGTCCTGGATAAGCCCTCTGTACTCAGCTTCATCTCCGTTGGAGATGAGACCAACGATCGCAGAGTCGTCAGAGAACTTCTGTAGATGGCAATGTGTTGTGTTGTGTGAGAAGTCCGCAGTATAAAGAGTGAACAGGAAGGGAGCCAGCACCGTTCCCTGGGGGGCCCCCGTGCTACGGATGATCATGTCGGAAACACAGTCCCGGGTTCTCACAAACTGAGGCCGGTTCGTGAGGTAGTCCAGGATCCATGATGACAGGTGCTGGTCCACCCCTGCGCGCAGCAGCTTGTCCTTCAGGATCATCGGTTGGATGGTGTTGAAAGCACTGGAGAAGTCAAAGAACATGATCCTCACCATATTCCCGGGCTTCTCCAGGTGGGACAGAGAACGGTGAAGGAGGAAGATCACCGCATCCTCCACCCCAATGCCATGCTGGTAGGCGAACTGGAGTGGATCCATCGCTGGTTCCACCAGGGGGCAGAGATGAGCAAGGAGCAGTCTCTCCAGGGTCTTCATCAAGTGGGACGTCAAGGCCACCGGTCTGTAGCTGTCCAGGTCTTTGGGGTGGGAAGTTTTTGGTACAGGTACCACACAAGATGTTTTCCACAGCTGTGGTACCCTCCCCAGTTTCAGGCTCATGTTGAAGATATACGTCACAATCCCACACAGCTGGTCTGCACAGGACTTGAGGAGCTTTGCGCTGATGCCGTCCGGTCCCGACGCCTTCCTCGCCTTGATCTTCCTCAGCTCCGTCCTCACCTGGGTCTTGGTCAGGGTCAGGATGGGGGGCTGTGTGTTGGGAGTGGGGGGGGTGTCGGTGGAGTGGGGAGTGGGCAGCAGGACTTGATTTCTTAGAGGCAGCAGTGGTTGTTGTGCAGACAGGGGGGAGGGCGGTTGGTCAAATCTATTGAAAAACAGATTCAGGTTGTTCGCCCACTCCCTGCCCCCCGTGGCCTGGGGGGAGGTATTCTGGAGCCCCGAGATGGTTTTGAGGTTTCTCCAGACCCCGCTGATGTCGCTCTGTTGCAGCTTGTCCTCCATCTTCTTCCTGAAGCTGTCCTTGCCTTCTCTGATCTTTCTCCTCAGCTCCCTCTGTACGGACTTCAGCATCTCCCTGTTCCCCGACCTGAAGATCCTCTTCTTCTCTCTCAGAAGTGTTTTTATCTCAGGGTTGATCCAGGGTTTGTTGTTTGAGTGACGCCGTATGGTCTTGGTGGGAACGGATTTGTCCACACAGAAGCTGAGGTAGCCCGTGAAGGTGTGAATGAGGCCATCGATGTCCTCACCATGTGGATCGCAGAGCTGCTTCCAGGCAGTGGCTTCAAAACAGTCCTTTAGAGTGTCCATTGTCTCCTCAGACCATAACTCCACAGTGTGCATGGCCGGAGGTTGTCTGTGCACTAGGGGTTTGTACACCGGTCGGAGATGAACCAAGTTGTGATCCGATCTCCCAAGTGGGGGGAGTTGTGATGAGGTGTACGCCTCCTTAGTGTTTGCGTAGAACAAATCCAGTGTTTTATTGTCTCTAGTGTGGCATGTGACATACTGGGTGAAAGTGGGCAGAATGGGAGACAGTGAAACGTGGTTGAAATCGCCTGAGATGAGGAGAAGAGCATCTGGGTGTTCTGTCTGCAGCCTGCTGGTTACTGAATGGATGACGTCACGCGCTGTCCCAGCGTTCGCCGTCGGATTTGCATAAACAACAATGCAGATCACGTGTGAGTGTTCTCTCGGGAGATATGTAGGCCTCATGCTAACAGCTAGCAACTCAATGTCTTTGCTGCAGTGTCGTTGTTTAACAGTGATATGTCCCGGTCTGCACCAGTTGTTGTTAACATACATTATCACTCCACCGCCCCTAGCTTTGCCACTCTCTGGTGTTCGGTCAGCTCGTATCATGTGAAAACCCTCCAGCTCAATGTTAGCATCTGCTGCTAGTTCAGTTAGCCACGTCTCAGTAAACAAAAGGAGAGAGCACTCCCGGTAAGTGCTATCATAACGGGAGATAGCCGCTAGCTCATCTAACTTTCCCAGTATCGACCGTACATTTCCCATGACAACAGATGGAAGGGAGGGTCTGTACCTTGTATTTTTTGTCCTCCGCCTTACTCCAGCCCGGCAGCCGCGACGCTTTCGCCTCAATTCTCTCGGTATGTCGATTTCCTCAGCATTTCATCGATATAAGTATGTACTGCATTGTGGGATAATTTCTTGTTCCCCGTGACTCTTTATGTAAAGCCTTATTCATGTTGCATTTCCCCTCTAGTCTGCTTTGGTCCGCGTGCTCTCTGGACGAGCCCGGTGTGCATGTGGCATTGTACAGTGCATCCGGAAAGTATTCACAGCGCTTCACTTTTTCCACATTTTGTTATGTTACAACCTTATTCCAAAACGGATTAAATTCATTTTTTTCCTCAAAATTCTACACACAATACCCCATAATGACAATGTGAAAAAAGGTTGGGTTTTTTTTGGAGATTTTTGCAAATTTATTAAAAATAAAAAACTAAGAAATCACATGTACATACTGTAAGTATTTACAGCCTTTGTTCAATACTTTGTTGATGCACCTTTGGCAGCAATTACAGCCTTAAATGTTTTTGAATATGATGCCACAAGCTTGGCACACCTATCTTTGGGCAGTTTCGCCCATTCATCTTTGCAGCACCTCTCAAGAAGTGCTGGTGCACAACCATTTTCAGATCTCTCCAGAGATGTTCAATTGGATTCACATCTGGGCTCTGGCTGGGCCACTCAAAGACATTCACAGAGTTGTCCTGAAGCCACTCCTTTGATATCTTGGCTGTGTGCTTAAGGTCGTTGTCCTGCTGAAAGATGAACCGTCACCCCAGTCTGAGGTCAAGAGCATTCCAGAGCAGGTTTTCATCCAGGATGACTCTGTACATTGCTGCATTAATCTTTCCCTCTATCCTCACTAGTCTCCCAGTTCCTGCTGCTGAAAAACATCCTCACAGCATGATGCTGCCACCACCACTGGCATGGTTATGAGCAGTGCCTAGTTTCCTCCAAACATGACGCCTGGCATTCACGCCAAAGAGCTCAATCTTTGTCTCATCAGACCAGAGAATTTTGTTTCTCATAGTCTGAGAGTCCTTCAAGCGCCTGCCTTTTGACAAACTCCAGGTGGGCTGCCATGTGCCTTTTACTAAGGAGTGGCTTTCATCTGGTCACTCTACCATACAGGCCTGATTGGTGGATTGTTGCAGAGAGGGTTGTCCTTCTGGAAGGTTCTCCTCTCTCCACAGAGGCACACTGGAGCTCTGACAGAGTGACCATCGGGTTCTTGGTCACCTCCCTGACTAAAGCTCTTATCCCCCAATCACTCAGTTTAGACGGCCGGCCAGCTCTAGGAAGAGTCCTGGTGGTTCCAAACTTCTTCCATTTACGGATGATGGAGGCCACTGTGCTAATTGGGACCTTCAAAGCAGCAGAAATTTTTCTGTACCTTTCCTCAGATTTGTGCCTCAAGACGATCCTGTCTCGGAGGTCTACTGACAATTCCTTTGACTTCATACCTGGTTTGTGCTCTGACATGCACTGTCAACTGTGGGACCTTATATAGACAGGTGTGTGCCTTTCCAAATCATGTCGAATCAACTGAATTTACCACAGGTGGACTCCAATTAAGCTGTAGAAACATCTCAAGGATGATCAGTGGAAACAGGATGCACCTGAGATCAATTTTGTGCTTCATGGCAAAGGTTGTGAATACTTATGTAAATGTGGTTTCTTTGTTTTTTTATTTTTAATAAATTTGCAAAAATCTCAAAAAAAAATTTCACATTGTCATTATGGGGTATTGTGTGTAGAATTCTGAGGGGAAAACATTAATTTAATCCCTTTTGGAATAAGGCTGTAATGTAACAAAATGTGGAAAAAGTGAAGCGCTGTGAAGACTTTCTGGATGCACTGTACATGCTCACTTTTTTCGTCTACCAGGCCAAGCAGCTGACGCATGCGCACAACTGTTATTTGTAGTTTCACCTCAGCCCTATGGGTAGCGCAAATGCACTAACATGCCAGTTTGTTCACCGGCTATAAAACACGAGAGTGACGCACATTTTTTTTTTTTTTTTTTGTAGCAACAACAGTGGAATCGTTTCAAGGAAAGGAGGAATTACCGTTTTCCAGTGCTCCTCTCCGCTCAACCTGCTGCTGCTGCAAAAGGATTCATGTATATTTATTCTCGTCTTCCACCTCCTCATTGTCTTCCTCGTCTACTTTGTCTTTATCTGTTGTGTTGATAGTGCCATTTTGTGAATGGGACGTTCAGTCTTGCGCATGCTCTGTCAACGCGTTCAGATCATGGGCAGGCCACACGGTCAAAAAATTTGGGCTGCACGCGGTCGTCCACGGTCGAGCACTGCGGACACTAGTGGAGTGGAGACGATAATGTAAATTCCGTCACACGAGGTTTCCGGTTACACGTACATAGACAGCAGAGGTGCAGCATGAATCCAGCTTAAGGATCCCTGCCTGCTCTGTGTGTCTGTCTCCCTCTCTCCCTGCTGATTAGCACTCTCCCTTCAGTCCTGATCACTACCTGTGGCTAATCAGCTAATCAGGCAAGCTAATTGTCTTGCCTGCCATGTTTGACCTCTGCTTGCCCTAGACCCTGCTACTAGCCTCATGTCTTGGACCTCAGTTTGCCAAGTTTCACCTGCTGTGCTCTGACCCTCAGCCTGCTCTTGGATTCAGGATCTCACCTTATGGATTTGGATTTGGATACACCTTACCACCTTTAATGTTCACTGCTCCCTGTACCATCTCACCTTCACTCAGGCCTGGCCATTTCCTCTGAAGCACCTCTGCAGCACCACAGCACCCTCACCACTGGCAACCTGCTCCCCAGCTCTGGAGAGTCCTTGCCCGGTCACCGCTGTGGGATGTTGGTTGCCACTCCTCCCCGGTACGGTGTGAAGCTGGGGAGGGGGTGGGAGGGTAGGTTTTTGTTACAGTGCCAACTCATTTTTAATAGCATCCCTGGTGACTATCCCACTGACCACAGCCGAATCAGTTTTGTAACGGGCCTTCTCGATGGACTTGCCCTCTCCTGGGCTCAGGTGATAATTCAGGGGCCAAATTATCACGCTTACACCTATGATTGTTTCATGAGTGAGTTTTCTTATGGGTTTGATCACTCAGACCAGGAGGGGAAGGCACCCACCCGACTGATGAGCCTCCACCAAGGAACAAAGACCGTGGCCAAGCACACCGTAGAATTCCGGGTCCTTGTGGCTGAAGTGGGATTGAATGACTCTGCGTTGCATTTCGTGTTTACCCACAGTCTTAACACTACCCTCCGCGATGAGCTCGCCCATCTCTGGGACAAGCCTGACTTAGATGAATTAATTTCCCTCGTCATCAAGCCAGACAATAGACTTCATCAACGCTTGAGGAAGTGCTAGCCCGGCTTCCGTACACCCTCCCATTCCACGTCAACACAGCCGCCACTCCTTGCACTTCCGCCAGCCGCCACCTCCCCTGACTCGCCTGAACGCAATGGCGGTAGGACGGTCCAAGATCGCCCCCACCGAAAAGCAACGGCATTTTGGGGAAAGGTTGTTTTTTTACTGCAGTCAGACCGGTCACGCCGTCGCTTCGTGCCCCAACAAAGTAAAACAGTAAGCCCGTCAATCTCTGTGGGGGGGGGGGGGGGGAAATTGACGGGCTAGGCAGCTAACCCCACTCCTAATTGTCTTAGTTTACCCATTCGGTTACAGCTCAAGTCCACTGAGTATGTTGGCTCCACATTGGTTGATTCGGGAGCCAAGCAAAATTGTATCTCTGAGAACCTGGTAACCCAATTTAACATCCCATGCTCTGAACTACCTCAGCCTTTGAAAGTTATCACCCTTTCCGGTCAGCCCCTTTGCAGGGTTTCCAAACAAACTGAACCCCTTGCTTTGCTAGTGTCCGGCAATCACCATGAACTACTGTCTTTTTTGGTCCTCCCACTATCCACGTTCCCCATCGTGTTAGGATTTCCCTGGTTGAGGTCTCACAACCCTGTTATTAATTAGGGAAGGGGAGTTTTCACTTTGTGGAGTGCTTATTGTTTGTCCTGCTGCCTCCGTTCTGCCGCCTGTTCTCTGTCCATCCCCATTCAGCCCTCAGCCCCCAAGGCCCCGATCTGTCTAATGTTTCCACCCATTACCATGATTTGGCGCTCGTGTTCAGCAAGGTGAAAGCCCTGCCACTGCCCCACACCAACCTTATGACTGTGCCATTGAGCTTCAGCCTGGGGCCCGCCTCCCCGCTAGCCGGTTGTACAGCTTGTCAGCTCCTGAGAGGGAGGCTATGGATAAGCATATCAAAGAGTCCCTTAATGCTGGCATCATCTGATCCTTTTCATCTGCTGTGGGTATGGGGTTCTTCTTTGTGGGCAAGAAGGATGGCTCTCTGCGCCTCTGCATAGACTTTCGGGAGCTGAATAACATCACTATTAAGGATAAGTATGCCCTCCCCCTCATCAACTTGGCATTCGATTAGCTCCAAGGCTTGGTCATTTACACTAAATTGGACCTACACAACGCCTATCACCTCATCAGGATTTGGGAAAGCGATGAGTGGAAGACTGGATTTCACACCCCTAGGGGCCACTTCGAGTACTGCGTCATGTCTTTTGGCATCATTAACGCCACCGCCGTATTTTGCGCCTCATTAATGACATACTGAGGGATTTTCTGGGTTTGTTTGTGTTTGTTTAACTTGATGACATCCTGGTTTTCTCCCGATCCCTAGCTGAGCACAAGACACATGTTCAAGTGATCCTCCAGCACCTCCTTGAGAGCCAACTTTATGTGAAGGCCGAAAAGTGCGAGTTCCATATCACCACCACCACTTTTCTGGGCTTCATCATCTCCAAAGGTCAGATCGAACCCAACCCAATAGAGATCAAAGCTGTCACAGATTAACCCGTTCCTTCATCACGTAAACAGCGCCAACAATTCTTAGGATTTGCAAACTTCTATAGATGCTTCATTAGGAATTAAAGCTCCATTCGGCCGCCGCAGACAAATTACACCCCTGTGTGTATTCTTCTCGGCGCTTGTCCCCAGCCTTGAGAAATTATGACATTTGCTACCAGGAGTTGCTAGCGGTCAAACTGGCGTTGGAAAAGTGGCATCACTGGCTGGAGGGGGCCACTCTGCCCTTCATGGTGTGGACGAATCACAAGAACTTGGAGTATATCAAATCTGCCAAGCATCTGAACTCTCTGTCAAAGTGTGTGCCCAGGCAGGGCAGAAGAGAAGACCCAAACGTGATACTCAAAGTACGTTTATTTGGAGCTGGTCAAACACAGACCAGTTCGAGGGTGCAAAATAATAAATCCAAAATGACAGAACTGACAGGCAAACAAGACATGAATAAACTAGTCTGAGCAGAAATGTGGGCTCATGCCAGGATTGACTAGGACACCGTGCCCAGGTGAGGGGCGTTGCCCCTTAAATACAAACGGGCAGGTGAAAGAGTAATTACTAACAGGTATGTGCACTTAGCAAATTAACATGACCAAACCAGGAAATGCAAAGACAGGAACTGAGGATAAGCCAAACCAAAAATCAGAGACAGGAATGAATGTACAAGACCGGAGTGGTGGCCTAGTTGATAGTGCATCCGCCCCACAACCCGGAGGTCATGGGTTCAAGTCCCGGCCGGGTCATACCAAAGACCATATAAAAATGGTACTTCACGTCTTCTAGCTTGGTGCTCAGCAAAATAGAATGGGGGAAGTAAAAATTGTTTGTGGCAGTGCCTTGCGTGGCAGCAACCCCTCTGATTCTAGATGTGATTAACATTGTAGATAGGAGGAACATAATTTCGTTCTACTGTACATGATTGGCTGTATGGACTGAATGACAATAAAGTTGGCTTCTTCTTCTTAATAATGATAGTGACAACCAAGGATATGAAACATAAAAGCTATGATTTTAATACTAATGATTATAAACACAAGGATTAAATGACACTACAGCTAAGGCAGAAATGAATATAAACAAGAACATGATACTAATAATACTAAGGATCAAAACTAAACACAGAAAATCATACAATAAAGAACTCAAGACGAGGACACAGGCTGGGGCCCATGCCCTGAAGATAAGAAATACTAACTATAAATCAGGGTGAGGACATGGGGCCCAGATCACGTCCTGACACTCTTGACAGGCCAGATGGCCCATGCTTTTCACCAGATTCCATTTCACACTCATGTATCGACCCGACTCCAAGAACACAAAACCAGAGGCCCTCTCCCACCAGTTCTCCTCCGGTCTACCAACCTCGAGAGAGGAGACCATAGTGCTAGAAGGCGTGATAGTGGAGGCACTCACTCGGAACATCGAGTGGTGCATCAGGGAGGCGCAGATCACCAACCCGGATCCTGGGAGGGTCCTCAAGGTTGGTTGTACGTTGCAGTGGCAATTTAGGGGGAGGCTATCCACTGGATTCAAATGACCAAGCTCTCCCACCACCCAGGGGTCGTCAAAACCCTCTCCCCGCTTCATCATTCCTTCTCCCCTCCTTCTCCCCTGGGCCGAATACGTATGCCCACAATTTGGCCACCTCCGCTGCCACTGGGTTCTCCCCCTTTGACGCTTCCCTCAGGTATAACCCACCCCTCCTCCCCATCACCGAGGAGGAACTGTCTGTCTTGTCCATCTCAGCACACATCACATGGTGCAAATACTTCTGGAGGGACATGAAGGCTGCCCTGCTTTGGTCTACTAAGGAGAACGCCAGGTGGGCTAAAAGGAAAAGGTGCCCTACCCCTGCCTACAGGGTCGGCCAAAGGGTATGGCTGTCCACGAAGAACTTCCCCCTCAAGACCGACTCCAGAAGGCTGGCCTCCCCCATTTGTGGGACCTTTCACCATCAGATCTATCATTAACCCCGTGTCTGTAAGGCTCGACCTACTCGCTTCCCTCAAGGTCAATCCATCATTTCATGTGTCCCATATTAAGCCCGTTTTCGCCAGCTCTCTCTGTCTGCCATCTAAGCCACCGCTGCCACCCAAGATGATTGACGGTGAGCTGCTGGACGCTGTGACCTAGAACTTGGATGCCCGCCGCAGGCGGCGTGGCATCCAGTTCCTGGTTGATTGGCAGAGGTATGGGCCAGACTACTGATCCTGGATCCCTAGGTCCTTTATTATGGACAACTCCCTCATCACAGACTTCGTAAAACGTAAAACGTCATCTTGACGAGCCCCGTTTTACACCAGGAGGCGTTCATGGGGGGGAGGGGGGTGCTGTACGGATCCCAGCTGTCACGCACGGCTCTAGGGAGCCGCGCAATAAGAGCCAAGGGCGAGCCAGTGAGTCGTGATGTTTTATTAAGGGTGAGGGATGAGGGATGAGGAGAGCACAGATACTCATACAGTGGTACACTCACAGGTTGCACAGCGCAGGAGCAGGAAGCTCGTACCGGACATAGGGGTAACAAGGCGTGCATACTCACAGCGGGTTACAATCACAGGAATGCTGCAAGGGGAGTAGAGGCTGACACCAGACGAAGGGGCTTCAGCCTAGCAGTGCTTATGTCGCAGCCCCGAGTCATCGAGGCTGCTCCTATTTATTCTCATTGGCAGCGCCCCAGCTGATGAGGATTAATTGGCCCCAGCCGTCCATAATGCTGCCAGCTGGGAGCCTGCTGAGACGCTGCTCAATGGGAAGCAGGGATGAAGGGACACATGGGCTGAGCGCTGAAACGGCATCTCACCCCATGGTGACAGAGCCTCCCCCTCAAGGCCGGGCTCCTGAATGACCAGGAACATCCCAGCCCCCCCTCTCCCCCCCACCTGGGGTGGGAGGAAGGGAGGCAGGACCGGAGGGGGGGGAAGCAAGGGGAAGGACAACACCAGTAGACAAACGTAGGGTAACAGGGCAGAGAAAAAAACCCCAAATACGCTACGCTACATTGTACCAAAAAAAAAAAGGGGAAAAAAAAAACCAGGGCACAAACGGACAGAATACAAAACACGGGAACAGAACAATCCACCAAAAGAATGACAAAAACGGATAAAGCAATTACAGAGTATGGCAGGAACAAAACACATAACCCCATAATGCACAGACAAAGCTAAAAAAAACAAGGCACAAATAGGAAAATGCTGAGTACGAATAATGGAAAAACACACAGCACTACGAATACATGTTCACAACAGGACAAAAATAACGAGAATGACAAGCATCGGTAAATAAAAAGGATAACAGAATACCCGGCGCCAAATACCAAGAGGGACACCTAGGAGAATAACAGTGACAGGGTAAAAGGACAACAACAAGGTAAAAAGCTGAGTATGGCTAAGGGGAAAACACAATACACAGCGGCAAATATACGGGGGGGTCACCTAGGGAAAAACTGGTGACAAGAACATAAGACAACAATGGGATAAAATGCTGAGTACGGTTAATATGGAAAAAAAAAAAAACCCAATACACAGCACTACAAATATGTGTTCACCAAAAGGACAAAATATCCCACCCGAGTGACCATAACAAAAATAAGCGGCACTCGAGGAATATGACAGGAAGAGTCCAAAAATGGCCGAGATGGCTCCGGAAATCTCCCCGCCCATTGTCCAGTTGGCAAACCAGGGAAAGGGAAATGTTCGGACGGCGAACTCCGGACCCAGATCCCAGGAATCCAGTCCACCGGCAGCCGAACCAGGCCACCCAAAGGCAAACACAGACCAGCGGGGGGAACCAGATCACCGAACCGAAAGTTTTGTGGGTCGGGTCGTCGACCCGCATCACTCAACCACCAGGACCGTTGAGACGGACGAAGGGTCAGAGTGGATCCCGGCGGAAGAGGCTCAGGGGAGAGCCGATGACGAGGGCGATGAGCGTCAGGCCGCAGGGAAATGGCCACCCCCTCACCGGACCTGGACAACACTGGGGCAGCACCCACGTCGGACCCCGATCGGGCCTTAGGCGAACCCACGTTGGACCCCGATTGGGTCTCGGGCGAACCCACGTTGGACACCGCACCAGAACCGACCTCCAACATTGAACCTGGACCCTCCAGCACCACGAGGAACAGCAACTCCTCGCCGGTGACCCTGAAAGAAGGCTCAGAAGAGAAAACAGAACCGGGATCAGGATCACCGGCAGCGCCAGAACCCAGCGAGACGAGCTCAGACGCAGCGGGCGGCTGCACCCGGCTCGTCTCCCCTAGAGACAGGCTGAAGTGCTCAAAGATAAAAAGGGAGAAAAGAAAGGAGAGCACTCGCCTGATCTTGGGTTCTGATGCCGTCCAGGACTGCGAAGATCCAGGATCCGTCGTCAGAAGGTCGTTGTCAGGCTCCCATCCAGCCGCGTTGGGCCCTGCAGCCAGCACGATGGTCAGCGCAGCTTGAGATTCCTCCAGCTCCGGTAACCCCGCCGATGATCCACTCGGCGTGAAGCCAGAAGAATCTCGTCCCGCTGGACCGAACCTCTCCTCCGTGGAGACCCGGGGACGCTCAGTCGTCGGCGCAGACTCCACGCAGCAGTCAGTCCCCCTCCTCCGTCCGCAACGTAGCTGCGGAACCACAGGCCCTCTCCTTATCCCACCACGTTGACCCGGAGCCGGGGATCGCTCGGCAGAGAGAGACACAGAGGATGCAGGATTAGGAACACAGGTTACAGCAGGTGAGGGGAGTTCAGGGAGCTGCGAACCCTGAACTCCTCCTCCAGGAATGTGACAGAGCAAATCATTAAACAGATGTGACAAAACTATGACTTGCCTGCCTCCTGGAGGTTGAGTATCGCCTGCTGTAGTGGATACTGCTTCTTCCTCTCCCCGCCCGGCGATAACGGAGGACCCCCCGGGAATTCGTCTGAGGATCGCTCGCGTTGTCTCCAGCAGAGAGCTCACCAGGCCGGGATTCCAGGCACACTCAGCAGTCAGGAAGCGCGTCGAGGAGGAGGGGGAAACAGCCGGGGTGAGCCAGCCCGAATGTCCAGGAATGACAGCGGGGGAATGAGGCTCAGGGAACGAGGCTGTGAAAACTCCACACTGATGAGGCAAAGAGGTGACAGCTGCGTGGGAGGAACGGTCCTGGCGGCGGCCCAGAACTGGATCCGGACGAGGTTCATGCAGAGGTGACTCGGCGATGTGATGACGACTATTCCCAGGGGACGAAGCGAGGGGGGAACCCAGGAATCGCCGCTCCAGATCGGAGATCGAGGCGAGGAAGCCGTCGAGCACGGGAAAGCTTCGTAGCGCTGGAGTCCTCTCCATCAATCTCACTGCCGCCGCCACATGCCTGAAGATGGTAACAGGACACACAGTGGAGCTCGCGACAGCCACTCGACTCCAGACATAACTGCTGTCAGCTGCAGCTCCTTGAAGGGAATCCCGAGTGACGTGGCGCAGGTCGGGGGAAGCCCTCTGGTTGGCGTGAACTCCCGGACTGGAATGACGGCAGGAACGGGATCCCAAAGCGGGGGGCAACGTCATCCACTTCGGCTTCCTGCCGGGATTTCCATCCAACCTGCGGAGCTTCTCTCGCTGTGTACCTGTGGCGTCTATCCTGGCACTGTCCTCGAGATGGAACACAGAATGAGGGTAACAGTCCAGGAGTTCCTCAGCACGGCCCGGATGCCAGCGTCTCGCGTTGGAGGCGTCGTACAGGGTGAAGAGCGTCCCGTCGACAGCCCCCGAGATGGATCTCAGCTCGTCGCCCTGGCGCCGGAAGTGACTCCTGGGAAACGGCTTGCTAGCAGCGCTGACACCCGGACAGAAAGGTACAATTCCACGGCGACTCACGGCCGCCGGTAACTCGTCTGGCTGCGACACAGTCACGCACGGCTCTAGGGAGCCGCGCAATAAGAGCCAAGGGCGAGCCAGTGAGTCGTGATGTTTTATTAAGGGTGAGGGATGAGGGATGAGGAGAGCACAGATACTCATACAGTGGTACACTCACAGGTTGCACAGCGCAGGAGCAGGAAGCTCGTACCGGACATAGGGGTAACAAGGCGTGCCTACTCACAGCGGGTTACAATCACAGGAATGCTGCAAGGGGAGTAGAGGCTGACACCAGACGAAGGGACTTCAGCCTAGCAGTGCTTATGTCGCAGCCCCGAGTCATCGAGGCTGCTCCTATTTATTCTCATTGGCAGTGCCCCAGCTGATGAGGATTAATTGGCCCCAGCCGTCCGTAATGCTGCCAGCTGGGAGCCTGTTGAGACGCTGCTCAATGGGAAGCAGGGATGAAGGGACACATGGGCTGAGCGCTGAAACGGCATCTCACCCCATGGTGACACCAGCCTGCTCTGTGTGTCTGTCTCCCTCTCTACCTGCTGATTCACACGCTCCCTCCAATCCTGATCACCACCTGTGGCTAATCAGAGGACCTTTTATAAGGAAAGCTCTCCCACTGCTCTGTCTGGTCGCATAGACTTTCAACTCGCCTGTTTGTTCCTGCCTTGCCTGCATTTATTGTACTTTGTCTTGCCTGCCATGTTTAATCTCTGCTTGCCCTAGACCCTGCTACCAGCATCACATCTTGGACCTCAGTTTGCCCAGTTTCTCCTGCTGTGCTTTGACCCTCTGCCTGTTCTTGGATTGAAGATCTCGCTTTACGGATTTGGATTTGGATACACCCAGATAAGTGCACTTCACCACCTCTCCCCAAGTAAGTCGACTTACTACCTTTAATGTTCACTGCTCCCTATACCATCTCTCCTTCACCCAGGCCTGGCCAGTCTGCCTCCTGCATTTCCCCTGAAGCTCCCCTGCAGCACCACAGCACCATCACTGCTGGCAACCTGCTCCTCAGCTCTGGAGAGTCCTCGCCCAGTCACTGCTGCTTCCCTCTGAAGTGCCTGTAAGCAAAAGTAATATTTACTTATTATCATTAATCCACCCATTGATACTGACCCCCGTTTCTGCTGTCTCCCGCAAAGTTGCCAGATCCTTGTTGCACATTATTCACTGTTGCACAATTATTATAATAAAAATTATTGTTGAAATTCCATTTACCATTTCCCTCTGTGTTGCTTTTGGGTCTTGGTCTTAGAATTCCTGTCACCTTATTGAAGCTTAGCACTTGTCTCTTTGTGCATCAAGGTCACCACTAAATGAACTAAATCTCAAGCCTCAGTTCTGTCAAGGAACATGCAGTAAAAACGTTACTGCTGTAACTTTAAATAGAAGTCCATTAAAGATTGAAGTGATATATGGTAAATGCAGAATTTTGTTATTTTCAACTGAATTATCTGATAAAACATAGAGGATGGTAAATTTACAGGATTTTCTGTTCTAGAGTGACTGGAAATGTCTGTACACTTGACACAGAACATGCCAGTAATTCTTTAATAGCAGAGTTCATTTGCAAAAACTGATAAAGGCCACTTCCAAGAACATTTCCCTCTGTACAACAAACAACTGTTTACATTACCTACTTATTGAAGTTCAAATTGTTTTGTCTAAAAATCCGCTATATCTGCTGTCATATACAGTACGAACTTCATGTTTTTGGTTTTTTTTCCAAAAGCCGATAAATGCCGGGACCTTGTTTTTACAAAACCAGATAACTCCACACACGGCAAACCAGCGCTTGGTATTTGGGTGACATGACTCAATGGTGCAGCATCCATGTGAGAGTGAATGGTTGTCTGTCTCTCTGTGTTGGCCCTACGATGGCCTGGCGATCTGTCCAGGGTGTACCCTGCCTCTCGCCCAAAGATGCTGGGATAGGCTCCAGCCCCTCCGCGACCCGAAAAGGATTAAGCAGAAGAAGATGGATGGATGGACTCAATGGTGCAGCAAGGATCAGCCAATCACCTGTCTAGATGCTGAGACCAGCCAAACATGTGTCTATCTGCTGCAGCAGCGTTTAGCAGAGACCCCACTTGGGTCTGCTTGCTTTGCGTGATTTCTTTGACAGTTTTTTTTTTTTTTTTTTTTTACAATTTTGTTGCAATTTATGCCAAATATGGATAATTTTGATGAAGCAGATGAACCAGTGATGCATTCACCAGACTAACTAGCATGGTTTTTGGGACATGTCTGTTTTTGCAAAAGTATGTGTTGTGGACTTGTCTGTTTTTGTACTCATAAATTGCCAAAAAATAACTATGAGTTGATGTTCAATTTTTTGCTTTATTATGTCTGAGATACTCATATTTCAAGTGACCGTGTCTTAGAAGCTGAAATGGAAATACCAACACATATAAATCAACAGATGAAAAAGTTGTTTTTCTCATTATGAAACCAATTGGACTTTCCTGTTTTTGCAAACGAACTCTTCAATTATATAGTATTTATTTGAATCGAGGCTGTAACTGAAATAAAGTATTTAATTGCTTCAATTGCATGATTGCTTACAGTTAGCATGCAATTACTTTCACATTATTTCTGCTCTAAATATACTTTAAAGGAATATTTTAGGTTCAATGTTCCACTTTCTGGTGACTTACACACTTTGACGCAGTGCTGATGGATAGCTGATCAGACAGTATGAAAGGGATAACGTTGTCAACATTAGTAAACTTACAGTTCATAGTCCTGACACAGGAGTCCAAGGGATTACATATCACTGATGCAGGTTGTAGTGGAGTAGCAGATGAGGCTGAGGCAGCTTCTGGGCCACAGACTGACAGGAGTCTAGAAAAGCAGGAGAGGAAGGTCGTGCCCATCAAGTCAATGACAGTAAGTGTGGGCTGATCATGAGCATTATCTTGCAGGGCTTTGAAATTCAGAAGACTGTTTTTTTTGTCCATTTCTGCTTAAGGGTTTCGCTTCCAAATGTCAGTGACAGCTTTACTGCTGCATCACTGATTTCCCAAACTATGGGTAAGATGCAATGTGGGTTAAAAATTCAGCACCATCAAGCCAGGACTGCATTAAACAATCCCTCCAGGATTTTGTGGGATGTTTTAATGATTGTTGCGGCCCAAAAAGCCTGAATTTGCAGGAGCTTTTTTTTTTTTTTTAAGTTACAATAAAAGTTGCAATGTTTTGAGAGGTTTTCTTTTTTGCACTAAAAGTTGTGGGAAGAATTAAACTTTTAAAGCAGATGATTTTTTTTTCTATAGTTTACTGCAATGATATTCTATATAACACCATAAGAAAAGCACAGGATTGTCAAAAATTTCCTATTAAACAGGGATTTGTAAATTAAGCAGAAACTTCTGCTATACGGAAAAACTCTTGTGCAACAGCAAATTCAGACTTTAACACAATATCCATTACAACAGCTATACTGTATTGAATGCATGTTACAGAGTATATATTTGGAAATTATGGCAGAACCTTCATTTTAAAACTCCCTAACCGCAGCAGTCCCCAACCAAACGGTACCGAGCACAGAGGAAAAAGAAATAATTTATTCTGTTGCTCTGTATTGTCTATCGAAGTCTGTTTTTCTGAAAAACATACTGATTATTCTCTCTCTTTCCGTGCCTGACGCCTTCCTGTCTGTCTGTGCATCTTGACACACACCTGTCTCATCAGATACTCATCTTTCCTGTACTGGGAGGAAGGGCACTTCTTGGGGGTTTGCCGGGGCGGGGGCACATATTGGTCCGTGTCCAGACTGGAGATTCACAGCTTTAAAGCTCATTGACAAGATGTAGTAATGATTTTAAATCTAAAGACGTATAAAATGTTACAACACTGGCTGTAGTGTTAGATTTGCTTGTTTGTTTGTGGTTTTATGGCGTCTCTCCTCATGCACGCTCCTGCGAAGGGGTGCTTTCAGGCAGGTGGACGTTTTTCAACACAAACCCGGCACTCCGTACACGCAGTCAGAACAGAGACATTGACAGATGTCCACCAGCGGGCCGTGGGAGACAGAGGATGAGGCAGTGTGTGAAAACTGGCAGGTGAGTGGTTTTTTTTTTTTAAATCTCACACTCTGTTTTTTGCTGATGTGGTCCGTTAATACTCACTGTTAACACGGAAGTGAATTTGCTACAGTGACACATTTGATTGGTTAGACTGAGTGTTTGAGCGCCACTCAGGGACAAATTTGATTGGCAAAATATGTGGAAGTTGACGAGGATTGGCCAAAATTGTGGGAAAGTTGTGGTGATTGGACAAAGTTGCAAGGTCGCACAAAAGATGCAGCGAATCACTCATTCTGTGTGAATTAGTGCGATCGCAACATGGCAAAGTCTTGGCAGGACTGATTAAAGTTTTATCATCATGGTATCTGTGACAGTACTAATTTTAGATATTTTTTTCTCTTACAGGATTATTTTTTTAAACAGTAATGGTAGAGTGCAAAAAAAAAAATTAAGGTGGAAAGAAATGTCTCTTCATGTGAGGAGTTACGTTTACTGACAGCAGTGTGGCTGTGTCCTCATTTCTATGAGAATCACACACGTTAAGTACCGTTAGGGTGCCAAAATAAATCTGAAGGTAAGGGCAGTGGATTATCAGAACTGCTTCACTCTTACACCACATGCATGCATATTCATGTCACCATGCAGTCAGCATAATCTAATGCACCAGTGCAGTGCATAAAATCATGATGTTATGGGTCAGAGGTTTCAGTTAACACTGACATTTTTACTTCAGAATGATGGAAAATTACCCCAGTGGCTTCTGGGCAGCACGGTGGTGGAGTGGTTAGCACTGCGGCAGCACAGCAATTCCCCCTTGGCCGGGGAATCCTGGGTTCGATCCCAGCCCCTGACCAACAGTGATCTGTGTGGAGTTTGCATGTTCTCCCTGTCTCTGTATGGGTTTACTCCGGGATTTCTCCGGTTTCCTCCCCCATGCCAAAAACATGCAAGTTAGGTCAATTGGCATCAAACTGGGGATTCTAAATTGTCCTTAGGTATGAATGTGAGAGCGAATGATTGTCTGTCTCTCTGTGTTGGCCCTGTGATGGACTGGCGATCTGTCCAGGGTGTACCTAGCCTCTCGCCCAAAGATGCTGGGATAGACTCCAGCCTCCCGTGACCCGAAAAAAGGATTAAGTGGAAGATGGATGGATGGCTTAGATTTCTGCAAAGTTCTGGGACAGTTGTTATGATGCCAAGCGTGAGTCTGTACCGTGCTTGGGTCTTTTGGTTATTTTCCTTTTTCTGTATATGTATTTAGTCCTGATTTTCTTCCACTATTGTGCTTTTATTTTGACAGTGTGGTGATATGACTTCCGCTTGTCAAATCTGTTCGCTATCTGTCACAGCTATTTAGTGTTTCTAATTATGTTCGCACTCGTACATCCACACCTGAGTCACATTTTGGTTTCCCCCCTTGTATTATTTAAGTTTGCTGGCGAGGTTTATTCGTCGCTGCGACCTCACTCTGTGTAGACAGGAATCCCTACTTCCGATTTCTGTTTAAATCTCTGCAAGTGAATTTACTGAAAGTAACTCATGGTTTTTCGTTATTGTATTTTCCTGTAGTCACCCCTCGTGGTCGATGTTTATTGCCTTTTTTGTAATTGCCCTTTGTGGCCAGTATTTGTATTCCTTATTATTCTTTATTAAATGAGCAGACTCACAGCAGGCGAATGGTGCCTTATTTCTACCCTGAAGGGCCATTTATGATAGTAGGTTGCAGCCAGCCTGCAGTTGTGAGTTTGCCTTTTTTCCTTTCTACTGTTCTATTTTTCCCCTTTTTTGGGTGCCTGCTTTTTTGGAATGGCATCGTTTGGGAGGGGGTACCCAATGAGCCTGGGGTTTGAGCTTTGCCAGGCTCTCATGGAAATTGATGACCTCCTAGGCATAGCTTGACAATATTCGACTCCAAAAGACGCTTTGTGGTACCTGGACTTTATGGAGGTAGCTGTGTGGCGACATCCTCGCCTCTCGGAACATGCTGAGGGAAGGGAGAGGATATCCCTGTGAGTTGGAGAGGAGTCCCTCCAGGAAGCCAAGATCAGTGCCGACGAGGAGGCACTCCTGGGCTTTGGTCCAATCGACTCCTCGCCTGGTTCCTGCTCCGGCTGCAGCTCCCACTTCACCTGCTCCAAGGCTGGTTCCCGGCGCAGATCTCCACTCCTCCCTGTAATATGGCTGTACCGAATCAGATGGAGGAGAGTCACCGGGTGAAAATGCCGCAACCCTCCCCCCGCCACTGCCAAGCTATGGGCTGCCGGAGGAAATCCTCCGTCTCTCAGCCAGCTGCATCCATTTCACCATGCCAAGAAGGAACCACACAACAGCTTCTGCCTCTAGGTTATCCTCACTGGCTGTCTCGTCAGCTCCTTCTTCTAGGGCCGTTGCTGTCCCCTTCTCCACCACGGAGTCTCCTCCTGCTGCTGAGATTTCAGTCGTTTCCTCCCCGGCTGCGCCCGCCACCGTGCCTGCAGGGGCGGCTCCTCAACGTTCCTCAGAGGGGCCCATTACGACTATGGTCACGGAGAGGGCTGATTCCAAACCAGCTGCAGCAGAAGACATTGGGTCCCGGGAACACAGGCAAGTGTTTTTTCATTCTCCTACATTGCTACATGAATTATCTTGCCTGAATCCCGGGGGTGGGGCTCAGTTATTGCAGTCCACTGAGCCCTTACTGCCTGCTGTAGCCATAACAACTTCATCTGCTCTCTCTGTGTCTCCTCCAACACCCCCTGAGTGTCCGCCTGTTCTGGGGTTAAGCCGCCGGACGGAGAGGAGGTCTGCAGCCCTGGGAAACCTGGTTCCAGCGCCACAGCCAAGGTCTGGACAGAGAAGGAGGGCTGCCTGTAATCTGGAACCTGCGCCAATGAAGAAGCATCCCTGGGTTCCAACTATGCAGGATTCAGCACCTATTGACAGCAGATCTCCTGTCACCACGCCAGGCAAGCCACCTGCATGGGTCACATCACCAGGGGGTTCCAGGACTGCAGTGACCATCATGCATGCTCTTGGGGCTCCTGCTGGACCTCCAGAGGGCTGGGCCTGAGACATTGTCTTCTGGATCGACGGAGTCCTGGACGGCGGTGGAACTTGAGCTCAGGCGAGTACTCTCCTTTGTTTTTGTTGTTTCTGTATTGGAAAGATCTTGCCTGGCTCTTGGGGGGGGAGAGCCGGGTGCAGCCATCAGCTGCACCTGAGCTCTCCTTGCCGGGTTCCACTGCCGCCGGTAATCCTGACCCTGTTTCTCTTCCTCTTCTATCCAAGTCTTCACTCAGGGTCACGGAGAATCATCCAGCTATGCCAGAGGTCTCTGTGGGTTCCGGTCCATCGCCTGAGGTCTTCGAGGGTCCAGCTCCTCTGGCCGAGGTTGTCATGGAGGCTCTGTCCCAGTCCGGGACCTCCGTGGGTGCTGCTCCCCCTCCTGCTGAGGTCGTCATAGAGGCTCCGTCCCAGTCCGGGACCTCCGTGGGTGCTGCTCCCCCTCCTGCTGAGGTCATCGTGGAGGCTCCGTCCCAGCCCAGGACCTCCGAGGGTGCAATTCCTCCTCAGTCTGGGTCTCCGTGGGTGCTGCGTTCTAGCTTGAATCCCACATGGGTGCGGCGCTCCAGTGTGTGCCCGCTGTGGGTGCTACGCTCCAGCCCGTGGGCCTCGTGGGTGCAGCTCTGTCCCAGTCCGGGTCCACCAAGGGTGCAGCTCTGTCCCAGTCCGGGTCCACCAAGGGTGCAGCAACGCCTCAGTCCAGAGCCACTGAGGGTGCCGCAACGCCTCAGTCCGGGGCCGCCGAGGGTGCCACAATGCCTCAGTCCAGGGCCACCGAGGGTGCTGCAACGCCTCAGTTCAGGGCCACCGAGGTTGTGGCGCCTATGTCCAAGGCTGCGGCGGGTCCTCGGTCCACATCTGGGCCTGTCATGTTTCTTTCACCGCCATCACCTTCATCAGGTGTCCATCTCCTGGGTC
The DNA here is from genome assembly GCA_020510985.1 of Pholidichthys leucotaenia. Lineage (NCBI taxonomy): Eukaryota > Metazoa > Chordata > Actinopteri > Cichliformes > Pholidichthyidae > Pholidichthys > Pholidichthys leucotaenia. Next base: position 443,015,020 of record CM035836.1, on the reverse strand, counting down.
TGGGGGGCCGCGGTAAGCACTGGTTCCATCTGCCGCCTCCAGGGGGAGGTGTGTGGTGCACTGCGACCCATTGGCCCAGAGATGCAGGGAGACCGCCCGAACTCTCTCGTTTACTGGGGTGGCTTCTAAATCCTGGTAGACCACTCACTGGACTCTTTCATCAAGGTTGGGGGCTCTGGAGACCTGGTAGGCCGCCTGACCTTTTCCACCTGATGTTCCGGTGGAGCCGGGCCTCTGGAAGGGCACCAGAACTGTTTCCTTATTTTTCTTGTATTGTTTAGTTTTCTTAGTACTTTGTTTTGTCAGTGTGCGGATCATGTTTCCTTTTTCTGTATATGTATTTAGTCCTGATTTTCTTCCACTATTACTTGTGCTTTTATTTTGACAGTGTGGCAATATGACTTCCGCCTGTCAAATCTGTTTGCGACCTGTCACGGCTGTTAAGTGTTTCCAGTTATGTTCTCACTCGTGCATCCACACCTGAGTCACATTTTGGTTTCCCCCCTTGTATTGTTTAAGTTCGCTGGCGAGGTTTATTCCTTGCTGCGACCTCACTCTGTGTAGACAGGAAATTCTACGTCCGATTCCTGTTTAAATCTCTGCTTCATGAATTTATTGTAAGTAACCTTTCATGGTTTTTCGTTATTGTATTTTCCTGTAGTCACCCTTCGTGGTCCATGTTTATTGCCTTTTTTGTAATCGCCCTTCGTGGCCAGTTGTATTCCTTAATATTCTTTATTAAATGAGCAAACTCACAGCAGGAGAATGGTGCCTTATTTCTGCCCTAAACGGCCAATTATGACAACAGATTTCCGAAGCTTACTTTGTCTTTGATGTTGACACAAAATTGCAGCAAAGAGGTAACACTGTTATCGTAGGTGAAAAGTGAATGGATAGGGTGGCTGCAGCTACAGAATAGTGTGTTATACTAACCCACAAAATGACTCCGCAATGCTGTTGTGAGCAGATGTGTCTGAGAATGCACAATTGTTTAAGCTTGGGGCAAAAAGGCTACAACAACAGAATCTACCATACCACCTTTATTAAGTTTTCAATCTTGTCAGCAGCGGAAACACAACATATAGAGAACTTCTAGGGCGGAATATTGCTGGAGGGTTGATGGTCTCATAAGATGGGCTTTGTCTGTGCTTGATATCCTAACAGGAACAATGTGATTTTTCCACTTTTGGATAATTTTAGACAGTCACCAAGTTGATAGTATTGTATTCCTGCTAAAGTGCTGATGTGTTTACACGTGTTATTGTCTGTGGAGACTGTCCTCCAACAGAAAACTGAGCATGTGACCATTTTTACCAGCAGGTGCTGCAGCCTATGTGTATGTGCTGACATTATGTGAGCTAATGATATGAAGAAACATAGCAGAGGATTGTATGTGTAATCTGTCTGAAACTAGTTCCTCACCTTTTTCTAAGGACCCCCTTTACACAGCATGGAGATCGTTGGGTGACCATTGAGAGACCAAAAGCTGGCCCAATCTCACAATGATCTCCTAAACCCTGGAAAAAAGCACTTTCTGCGTAAATGTTTGGGGGATCAGTAATTCAGCTTTTGGTAGCTTTCATGGTGATCTATAGAGATCTAAGCAAGATCCTTGAGAGATCATTGAATGACCAAGTAAGATCATTGGGAGACCAGGAACGATCATTGAGGGATTACTGAGAGTTTCTTAGGTGACTAAGGTGGTTGCTGAGTATTTGAGGTTTCTAGTGCTCTTCTACACCCTTTGCACAGAGGTGGAGATTGTTAAGAGATCATTGAGAGGTCTTGTCATTTTTTCCATCACTCATTGATCTCTGAATGATCTTTCAGCAATCAAGATGATTTCTCATTGATCTTCCTGTCTCCTTAAAGTTTTGACTTAGTCCAAAACATTCTATCAGCAATCACCAAAGGAAAGCAGTCTATCAAAGAACTCATAAAGAGTGCTCAATGATCTCATTCATCTTCCAATAATCTCTCAGCAGTCTCTGCTGTGGTCTTTCTCTGAACTCTATTGGCTTTTCATCAAACACTCAGTGATCCCTCACTGATCTCTCAGCCATCTTTACCTTCAGAGTGGAAAAATTTGGAGTTCATTGAAAGATTGCTGAGAGATCATTAGGAGATCGTTGAGTGCTCCTTTAGCACTCCTTGACCACTTGTCAATCTCCCAATGACCTCTCGGCAATCTTTCAATGAACTCCAAACTTTTCCACCCCAAAGGTATAGATCGCTGAGAGATCAGTGAGGGATTGTTGAGCATTGGCTGAAGACCAATAGAGTTCATTGAAAGACTACTTTGAGGACCATGGAAATGACTGAAGATCATTGAGAGATCATTGGCAATCACTGAGAGATCTGGCCATTGTTTCATCAATCTCCATCCCTGTGTAAAGGGGGTATAAGCCTGTTCCTAAATATTTCTCTGAATTTAACCCAAATATTTTAGTCCCCACCATTACTCATTACCCCTTCATCATCATCATCATCATAGCAGTCTGTCATGGGCGACAATGACTGTTTCATTTAGGTCTGATCAGATTCCTCCACACAGCTCTGTCCTTAGCCTTCCGCTGCGAAGAACTCCTGTCTATGTCCAACTTCTTCAGTACACTTTGCATTTCACATGGACAGACACATGTCGATTGTTCCACAGTCTCTCCCTCAAGTTTCCAAACACAGCGCTCGCTCTTCCCATTCTGAGAGATAGTTCATCCTCCAGCCTAGCATTCTCTGAAACAGTACTCCCTAGGCACTTGAAAGTCTTGCACTTGACTAGTGCCTCTGTACCAATGCTGATCTCTTCTGGTAGTGATGTTGATAACTGGAACTTTGGTGGTTGATAAAGGCACTCTGTCTTCTTGAGGCTGATTTGGAGGCTGAATTGGCTAGCTGCTCTTGCAAATTTCTCCACTAAAGATTGCATATCTTCCATGCTGTGTGCAACTAGAGCACTGTTGTCGGCAAAGAGCATTTCTCTTACTACCTTTATCGATGTCTTACTCTTGGCTTTAAACTGTGCCACACTGAACAAGTCTGCTTCGTTCCTTGTTTGAATGTATACTCCTGAAGTGTCTTTGAAGGCCACCTCAAGCATGGCTGCCAGATATAGCGAGAAGAGTGTAGGTGCCAGCGCACACCCTTGTTTCACCCCGTTGCTTACTGAAAAGTCTTTAGATACTGAACCACTCATTGCTATGTTTGCTTGCATACCTGTATGGAGTGCCTCGATCAAGCTGACAAACTTCTCTGTACAACCATATTTCTTGAGTATCTGCCAAAGTCCTTGTCGCGAAACAGTATCGAAGGCTTTACTGAAGTCTATGAAGACTGCGTAAAGCGGCATGTTCTGTTCAATACACTTTTCTTGAACCTGTTTCAAGCAGAAAATCATGTCCATTGTGCTTCTTCCACTTCTAAAGCCGCACTGGGTTTCCGGTCTTACATTCTGCGAGATGTGTTCACTGAGTCTGTTAAGTAGTACACGTGAGAGAATCTTACCAACAGTGGCTAGCAGTGATATACCTCGGTAATTTCCACAATCTTTCCTGTCACCTTTCTTGAACAAAGGCACAATACTTGCATCATTCCAGTCTTGAGGTACTTTCTGGGCATCCCATATCTCTTGGATGAGCTTGTGCAGGCAGTTGGTCAGCTGAACACCACCAAATTTCCACACTTCTGCTGGAAATCCATCCCTTCCTGGAGCTTTACCATCCTGTGTTGTCCTGATAGCTGCCATTAGTTCATCAAAATTTGGTGGTTCATTCAGACTCATTACCCCTTATCTTAACATTAACCACCTACAAATATGCATATGTTTAAAAGAATGTAATTTTCAAACCCAAAGTAAGGATTGAATGAGGGAGTGCAAATAAACACTGACGGCAATGACATAAAGTTAAAATGTAGAGTCTAACACACGTCTCCAGGGCTGAATTTATTTTCAAACACCATCCACCATTTAATCAGTTTTACAACAAAGAGTAGTGAAGACAGCAGACACATGGGCGTATGTTGAGGTGAGGAACTTCACTTTTACATATCAGTCAGAGGACTTACTGAGTGTGCAGTATTTAACATTTTCAATTATTCTGTCAAAATATAGCCGCAAGCGACGATCATTGGATTCCAAGCAGGTGCAGACTCCAAGGTCTCGTCCTGCTTAGCAACAGCATTTAAAACCTAAGGTCTGCCAGACATTAGTTTTTAAAGCAGCATTATGGAACATTCTTGTTCCTTGTAGGAACACTGGAAAGGCCACAACCACGGCGACCACGACCCAGTCCCAACAGCTGAGGTCACAGCGGCCACACTGCTGTCCCCCCAGTGATCCCACTAAAACATGGGCCCACTCAGGCTATGGAGGAAGTGACATTCACACGGTCAAACGTTGGTGTCCCATCAAAATAATTTGTCAAGCATTATTTTGAGGTAAAAATCTTACATAGAGCCACTTTAAAATGCACAAGACCTCCATGGCAAGATTCAGTCCTAGGACCTCCTGCATACCAAGCACTCACCTTAACACCACACAGCTGCTTCAACTGGTGCTCTAACTCTCTCAAATGATGTATGTTCAATTGAAAGGCTTCCCAGCAGCAGTAACACAGCACTTAACGTATACGATTGTTCTCAAATGCACAAAGTTAAGAACACACTATAGGGAGGACTTGAACCCAGGTCTCCCATGTGGCAGGTGACCATCTTAACCCCTACACCACATGATTGCATTGGCTCACACGTTGACTTCCCCACACACTAACCAAATGTTGCACTGACACAACAAAATCACTGCGAGACATTTCGTAAACTAGATTTTTGGAACATTAACAGAATTATATGAAATTTGGTGGATAGCTGAAGAATACTGCTGTGATTTTGAGTGTGAAGTTTCATCACGTTTGAGTTGCTATATCAGGAGTTGAACCTCAAAACACATGCCAAAGAGAAACTGCACAACTTGATTGGCCTAGAAAATCAAAACAGATTGACATTTTTGGATAAGTGGATAATTGATTTCAGAGAATAGAATGACAAAATAATTTTTAGTCTAAGCCCAGCTGTTCTTGAGATATTTGCAAAAACGTAAAAGTGTTTATTATAGCACCACCTATGTTCGCAGTGCCTTCATATTTTGTCTCTGAATAGTGGAGAGAATTTATGATCAGACTGCAAACTTTCAAGTTTCTACATGTTACCGTTTTTGCTCCTCATGCACTTTTAGCAGAGAAAAACAAGAAGAAGAACAATAGGTTTCCCACAGCTGCTTTGAGCCCTAATAAGAGCTCAGCTCAGTTTAAACCGAACCCCCAGTTGCTCCTGGTGGGTCAGGCCAGCGCCTTGCGTGGCTGCTCCACCACCATCAATGTGTGGATAGCAGGATCTGTAAAGTGCTTTGGTCATCCAGAGATGAGTAAAAAGTGCTATATAAGTGAATGCCATTTATTTTTCAACGTATGTCTATACTTCGGTCCACACACTTCTTCCATCAGTGCTGCAGCACTTGGATCCCTGTGGTTGAAAAAGAAACCACATTTGGTCAAATTTGACCACTACAAACTTTTCAGCCCCCCTTCCCTTCTTGTATGTACACCCCAGTTTTCCAGTCTTTACTGACATTTATACAGTGTGTTCCAACACTACTGTGATGCAGACAGAGGGGGTTGTTAGTAATCAAGAACATTTGGGCCATATTTCATTACCTCCGCCAGGCCACAGGCCAGGAGGTTATGTTTTTGCCAGCGTTTGTCTGTTTGTCTGTCTGTCTGTTTGTCTGTCTGTTGGTTAGCAAGATAACTCAAAAAGTTTTGGATGGATTTCGATGAAACTTTCAGGTGTTGTTGGAAATGGTATAAGGAAGAACTGATTAAATTTTGGGGATGATCCGGATCACCGTCTAGATACAGGAATTTTTAAAGGATTCTTTAACATTGTGACAAACGGCCATTTTCAACATGTGTGCAGGGGCAATGGAGGGCGCTGGTCGTCATGTCTGATGAACACAAACTCCGCGTTCTTCAAAGTTTTAGGCACAAAAGCACGCGGAAAACAGTGGTGGGCCAGGCCCGGCAGCGTGCCTGTGTTTGCGCTACGCTGCAAAAGCTGAGATGGACAGCTGTCCGGCGCCGGATTATTTGGCAGAAATTCCCCGGCCAGTCATAGTGGCTGCGCAAAAACAAGCTCTCTGCCGGGGAAGCTTCCAAATCCTCTTTTGCCGCGGAGCGCAACCCCAATATAAAACCCACGGCAACCTGTCTACCCAATTTGCAGCCGTCAGTGAAGCCCTGAGTGCTGCTTTCAGTGATCTATGAAAACGCTCGCATAACCCATTGGCCTGTGGGTTGTACGCGGTTGTGCGATGAATTGCAACACCCGCAGCCTGGGAGTTTGCAGATGGAGGAGATGGACACAACACCAACACTTCAGTTTATTACCTCCGCCAAGGAGGTAATGCTTTTACTACTGAACCACTAATCCTATCATTGTGAATCCAATTGCTAGTCATATGTTTTCATGGTCAAGGAATCTGAAAACGTACACACAAACACTGTATGGGGGGGAACTGTGGCGCTTGGCGGAGGTCTGCGCTCTCCGAGTGCTTTTCTAGTTTCCTTGTGGCATGAGCTTCGCACCTGTTCCAGACACACCTGTTTTGTCTTATTGATTCCTCCTCGCCCAGAGCCCTTTACCAGCTCTGGTGAGTTTTTTCCAAATTCATTCCTGCATTTAAGTTACCTTATTTTCTGTATTTGGATTTTTGCTTTGGTGCACTCTGGCACTTTGTGTGGTTTTGTTAATAAATACCACAAACTGCAGTCAGTGTCTGGGTCTGTCTGTCTCCTGCCCCGAGGGGCAAATCATGACACTGTGATCATCTGTTCTTCCACAAGTGCTCTTCAAAAAGCTTTGCTATTGTAATAATGAAAACTATAAGGCAGTCATCAGAATTTGTTGTAAATGCTCCTCATCTGTCCTACGACCTTTGGCCCTGTCCCACTTGTTTGCCAGTGGTTTGCTTCCTGCCAGTGTCTGCTACCTTCAAATACATCCATGGATGGCCACATCCTTTATAAGCGAAAGTATTCTTAAACTCCACAGCATGTGGAGCTGATTAAAAAACTATCCCATGAACTTTTTAATAGCCAATTAAAAAAAAACAAAAAACAAACACAGGTCAACACAGAATTAGGAAGTTCAAAATTCACCACAACAATTAAATGTTTCTCACCAAGTCAAAAATTGGCCCTTTATTTTGTTTTTTTTACGTCAAAGAATTACTTACACCAATTCATAAATGCGATCTCTGAAAAAAGAGATAGAAAAGCCATCAGTGAAGAACCGATGCAGTGCTTTTGAAGACTTCAATCCATTTTTAGTGCTGCGTGTGTCTGTGTGCACATGTATGTACAGTATCTCACAAAAGTGAGAACACCCCTCACATTTTTGTAAATATTTTATTATATCTTTTCATGGGACAATACTGAAGATGACACTTTGATACAATGTAGTCAGTGTACAGCTTGTATAACAATGTAAATTTGCTGTCCCCTCGAAATAACTCACACAGCCATTAATGTCTAAACCGCTGGCAACAAAAGTGAGTACACCCCTAAGTGAAAATGTCCAAATTGTGCCTAATTAGCCAATTCCCTCCCCAGTATCATGTGAATCATTGGTGTTACAAGGTCTCAGGTGTGAATGGGGAGCAGGTGTGTTAAATTTGGTGTTATCGCTCTCACACTCTCTCATACTGGTCACTGGAAGTTCAACATGGCACCTCATGGCAAAGAACTCTCCGAGAATCTGAAAAAAAAAAAAAATTGTTGCTCTACATAAAGATGGCTGAGGCTATAAGAAGATTGCCAACACCCTGAAACTGAGCTGCAGCACAGTGGCCAAGACCATACAGCAGTTTAACAGGACAGGTTCCACTCAGAACAGGCCTTGCCATGGTCAACCAAAGAAGTTGAGTGCATGTGTTCAGCGTCATATCCAGAGGTTTTCTTTTGAAAATACATGTATAAGTGCTGCCAGTATTGCTGCAGAGGTTGAAGTGATGGGGGGTCAGCCTGTCAGTGCACAGACCATACGCCCCACACTGCATCAAATTGGTCTGCATGGCTGTTGTCCCAGAAGGAAGCCCCTTTTAAAGATGATGCACAAGAAAGCCCGCAAACAGTTCGCTGAAGACAAGTAGACTAAGGACATGGATTACTGGAACCATGTCCTGTGGTCTGATGAGACCAACATAAACTTATTTGGTTCAGATGGTGTCAAGCGTGTGTGGTGGCAACCAGGTGAGGAGTACAAAGACAAGCGTGTCTTGCTTACAGTCAAGCATGGTAGTGGGAGTATCATGGTTTGAGGCTGCATGAGTGCTGCCGGCACTGGGAAGCTGGAGTTCATTGAGGAAACCATGTACTGTAACATACCGAAGCAGAACATGATCCCCCTCCCTTTGGAAACTGGGCCGCAGGGCAGTACTTCAACATCATAACGACCCCAAACACACCTCCAAGACAACCACTGCCTTGCTAAAGAAACTGAGGGTAAAAGTGATGGACTGGCCAAGCATGTCTCTAGACCTAAACCCTATTGAGAATCTGTGGGGCATCCTCAAACGTAAGGTGGAGGAGTGCAAGGTCTTTAACATCCACCAGCTCCGTGATGTTATCCTGGAGGAGTAGAAAAGGATTCCAGTGGCAACCTGTGAAGCTCTAGTGAACTCTATGCCCAAAAGAGTTCAGGCAGTGCTGGAAAAATAATGGTGGCCACACAAAATATTGACACTTTGGACATTTTCACTAAGGGGTGTACTCACTTTTGTTGCCAGCGGTTTAGACATTAATGTCTGTGTGTTGAATTATCAAATCAAAATCAAATCAAACTTTATTGTCATATTGCTGTACATACAACTGTAGTGCAGGCAAGATGAAATTGCGTTTCTCTCAGCATCCATATAAGAAGCAGCATGATTTAAGACACATTCCCACATAGCTCCCCCCCCCACCTCCACCCCCCCATCCATTCACACATCCCTGAGACATACTTGGGGAAAAAGAAGAATAACTAACTATAATATACAAAATGACCGTAGGTGCAGTAGTGTGTATGAGAGATTCCGGGTCAACTGTTCAGCATCCTGACAGCTTGTGGAAGGAAGCTGTTGATCAGTCTGGTGGTTCTGCCTCTGATGCTCCGGAATCGTTTACCAGATTGAAGAAGTTCAAAGTGTTTATGCAGAGGGTGAGAACGGTCCTTGACAATGTTTAGTGCCCTGCTCCTACAACGGTTCTGAAAAAGTTCTTGGACAGAGGGGAGGGAGACTCCAATTACCCTCTCCGCCCCCTTGACTATCCTCTGCAGGGCTTTTTTGTCTGACATACTGCAGCTGGAGTACCATGTAGCAATGCAGTACGTCAGAACACTCTCCACCACACCTCTGTAGAAGGTCCTGAGGATGCAGATGGGGAGAGAGGCCTGTTTGAGTTTCCTCAAGAAGTGCAGTCTCTGCTGAGCCCGCTTTCTGATCTCCAAGGAATTCTTGCTCCAGGTCAGGTCCTGCGAGATCTGCACTCCGAGGAACTTGATGTTCTCTACTCTCTCCACTAAATGGCTGCCGATGCTGAGGGGGGCGTGCTCAGGCTGCGACCGCCGGAAGTCGATAATCATCTCCTTCGTTTTGTCCACGTTGAACACCAGATTGTTCTCCCTGCACCAGCCCTCCAGGTCTCTCACTTCTTCCCTGTACATTGATTCCTCATCCCTCTGGATAAGTCCCACCACCATGGTGTCATCTGCAGACTTAATAATCTGGTTCCCCTCATGTCTGGATACACAGTCATGTGTTAGAAGTGTAAACAACAGTGGACTGAGTACACAGCCTTGAGGGGATCCGGTACTCAGCGTGACAGACTTGGAGATGTTGTTTCCAACCCGGACAGACTGAGGTCTCTCAGTCAGAAAATCCAGGATCCAGAGACATGTGGTGGTGTTCAGACCGAGAAGGAGTAATTTCTCCATCAGTCTCTGGGGAATAATGGTGTTGAATGCTGAACTGAAATCAATGTACATGAGTCTGGCGTAGGTGTCTTTCTGGTCCAGGTGGGTGATGACAGAGTGTAGGGTGGTGACTATAGCATCCTCCGTGGAGCGGTTTGAACGATATGCAAACTGGAGCGGGTCGTGTGATGCAGGGAGGCAGGCTGTAATGTGTGGTTTGACAAGCCGCTCAAAACACTTCATCACAATTGGTGTCAGTGCAACAGGACGATAGTCATTCAAACAGGACACCACTGGTTTCTTTGCCACCGGTACAATGATAGAGGTCTTGAAGCATCTGGGAACGATGGCCTGACTCAGGGAGATGTTATAAATGTCAGTCAGGACATCCGCCAACTCGCTCGCGCAGTCTCGGAGCACACGTCCCGGAATGTTGTCTGGACCTGCAGCTTTGCGTGGGTTGACTCTGGTTAGGGTCCTCCGTGTGTCCGCTGTGTTGATGGTAAAAGCTGGTCCGACCGATGGTGGGGGAGGGCCAGCCCTCCCTCTGATTGTCGAGTTTGATGCTTCAAAACGTGCAAAGAAGTCGTTAAGCCTGTCTGGAAGCGAAGCGTCGTCATCATCGACCCCCTGCCTAGGCTTAAAGCCCGTCAGTGTCCGAACTCCCTGCCACATCTGCTTGGTGTTCCTAGTGTCACAGAGGTGTCCCTGGATTTTCTCCGCATAGGCGCGCTTTGCCGCCTTAATTCCCTTAGAAAGCGCAGACCTGGCTGAGCGGAGGGCGATCCTGTCCTTCGCTCTGAAGGCTGCATCTCTGGCTGTGAGCAGCGAGCGCACCTCTGCAGTCATCCAGGGCTTATGATTACCCCGCATAGTGATGGTCTTCACTGTAGTGAAATCCTCTGTGCACTTCGCAATGTAGCTGGTGACCGAATCAGCATACTCCTCCATATCTGTCCTATCTTCCTGGGAGGCTGCTATTTTGAAGACCTTCCAGTCTGTGTGCTGAAAACAGTCTTTCAGTGCAGGGGTTGCACTCTCTGGCCAAATCCTGATTTGTTTCACTGCTGGCCTGCTGCGCTTCAATAAAGGTTTGTAGGCAGGCACCAGCATCATGGATATGTGATCAGAACGGCCGAGATGGGGGCGGGGTATCGCTTTATATGCATCTGTGTTTGTGTACACTAAGTCCAACATATTCTCTCCTCTGGTCTTAAAGTCTACACATTGTTTAAACCTGGGGAGTACAGTCTTTAGGCTGGTGTGGTTAAAATCCCCCACAACCACCACAAAACTGTCCGGGTGTGAAGTTTGGATTTCACTGATTGCATTGTGCAGTTCCCCAAGTGCCTTCTTAGCATTAGCTTTAGCGTTAGCACTCGGCGCTATGTAAACACCGACTACAAACACGTTGCTGAATTCTCTAGGCAGATAATAAGGCCGACAATTTACAATAAGGAACTCCGCCAACGGAGAGCAGTGTTTAGACACTAACGTGGCATTAACGCACCAGTTCTTGTTAACATAGATGCATAGCCCACCCCCCCGGCTCTTACCGGAGCTCGCCGTTTCCCTGTCGGCACGGAACATCGCCATATCTTCCAGTTGAATGGCCTCGTCAGGAATGTTGTCGTGGAGCCATGTCTCGGTGAAAACAAACACAGAGCAGTCCCTCCACTCTCTCCGGGTTTCTCTCAGCATTATTTTGAGGGGACAGAAAATTTACACTGTTGTACAAGCTGTACACTGACTACTTTACATTGTATCAAAGTGTCATATCTTCAGTGTTGTCCCATGAAAAGATATAAAATATTTACAAAAATGTGAGGGGTGTACTCACTTTTATGAGATACTGTATGTGAGGATGTGTGTGAGTCACTGGAATATTGCCACTAATTACTGTGAATAAATGCAGCCCTTATGGCATCTGAATGAAGCATGTGAAAACATGCATGGCAATTTTCTGCAGTTGACTTGGTTAATACTGAAGGCACTCTGTGTTAAATGTTGGTTGCTTTGCAGTTGTGCTGATGAGGGATGCAGATGTGGACACACACAGGCAGCTTTGCTAGGCTGATGCATACCAGCCACATGACATACATATAAAACATGAAGTCGTTTACATTAAAGGCAGACTGTGATGTGTGCAAAATATGCAACTCAGATTCCAGAATGGTTACAACACCATTAAAATCAACATAAAAACTGAATGCTGTAATCTGCAAATCTCATATTTTATTCACATAAGAAAACATCAAATGCTGATAAGGAGAAATTTTTAAAATATTTTAAACAAAATATTATCTAATCTTGAATTTGATGGATGAATAATGTCCCTTGTGTTAATTGCAAATGCTTTACATAGTCAATTATCTACAGTACACAAAGTCATCAAAGGTTTCCGAGAATCTGGAGATATCTCTGTGTCCAAGGGACACGGATAAAATTTAATACTAGATACACATGATCTTTGGGCTCTCAGGAGGCACTGCATTAAACACAAGCATGATTCTGTTGAGGAAACCACTGCATGAGTTCAAGAACACTTCCAGAAATCAGAGTCTGTGAACATAGTTCATCCACAGATAGCTCCATCATCCAAAGAAGAAGCCTGTATGTGAACATGGTCCAGAAATACTGCTGTTCTCTCTGGGCCAAGCTTATTTAAAATGGACTAAGGCAAAACTGGAAAACTGTTCACTGATCAGAAACTGAAATTTTATTTTTTTAAATCATGGACCCATGTCCTCTAGACAAAAGAAGAGAAGGTCCAGCTGGGGTGTGCTTCCCAAACTATGATGGAGGTTGGCATTGAAACAACATGGTGTGTTGTTCAACTAAGCAACATCTAAATTACAACTGTTTACCAAAATGTCCTGGAACAATGTTGGACTACATTAGTTTGAACTATGTTGGACAAACAATCCATGGAGGAAACACCTCTCATGCTGGACTTAAATGATCTGCTGCCAATATCTTGGTGCCAGATACCACAGCACACCTTCGGGGGTCTAGTGGAGTCCATGCCTTGATGGGTCAAGACTGTTTTGGTAGCAAAAGGGGGACCAACGCAATATTAGGCAGGTGGTCATAATGTTTGTTATGTCTTGAGTTTGCTGAATGAAACCAGCAGACACGTCCACATGTTGAGGGTTACTTTATTATTCAAACCAATAATTATAACAAGCTAACTTATAGCCTAACCAGGGGTCTCCAACCTGGGGCTCCTTGAACGTTCAGGTTTCTGTGGGAAATTTTCTAATTTCACTTCTTAATTGGTCCAAAGATTTGCAAATAATTTGTCATTGTTGTGCATGTGTTCTGTAGGCACCCTTGTACCCATGCACAACAACAAATTATTTGCAAATCTTTGGACAAATAAGTGAAATTAGAAATTCTCCCACAGAAACCTGAACGTTCCAGGAGCCCCAGGTTGGAGACCCCTGAGCTAACCGAGGGATGGTACAGGGCAGTTGACTGATAGAAGGCGGAGCGCCAAAAGAGGCCGACTCCTGCCGTTAGTCTTCCTTTATAGTCCCGGCATGAAGATATCATCCCGTGCATGCATCCCAGTGCCCGTGGCGTCTGAGGTACCATTTCACATATGCCACATTTACCCCGACTGGGGAGAAAACCAGAACCTCACTGGTGTTGGTTTACTTTTAGCTGGGTAACTGTTGTGACGATGTGGTGGCCTACAGCAAGCACAGCACATATACATAGCCAAACTCATATGCTGTAAAGTAGCATTAAGATTACAGCCAGGTACAGCACAGTGGGAGTCACCAGATCTAGCTAGCATACATACGTATATGGCCTGGCTGTCGACAGGTGTTCCTACTGTGTGGCGCATAGACGCGCGTGGACTAGGCTAGACAACCGACTTGGACCTCGTCTTGTATCAGGGTTGTAGCAAAGCAGAACACACATATATTCAACAGTGTATTGTTACCCGTGCTGTAGCTAGCATATGCATGGTGGTAAAGTACAATACTGCATACTGTCAAAACACACCATTTAACTAATACTTAAGGCTTATTTGCCTGATGCCAAAAGCACAGTTTGGTAAATTAGCTTCTTAGACCCCAAACCATAAATCACTTGAGGTTCCATACACCATAACCAAACCTTTATTTTGAACCTGGGTAGCTGGATTGGCTACCGGCATAACCCTGCATGGTTGAGTGGATTATTCTGCCACTTACGAACCAACCATGCTCTGTTTAAACATATTAAGGAAACAGAGTCATTTTCTTACTGTCCCACCTCAGGGGGTCTCTGGCGAGCCCACGGTGGTGCAAAGTCCCAGTCTGGGTCCCACACCGGCTGGGTCAGTTCCAATCTTGCGCCTTGATCTGGGGCAGCCATCGGTCTTACATTCCTCAGACGGCTGGCATGCCATCACGAACCATCGGCCATCTGGAATGTGGCTGGTCCCCCTTGCGCAGTGATCTGCATCGGCAGTGGCATCTGCAGGTCATCGGGGCGTTCGGATTGCTGTACCCGAACCCAATCGAGCACCGTGAGCATTGACTTGTTGGGCTTCAAGCAGTGCTGATGCTGCTGTCTCGTCTCGTAGGTGGTGGATGATGCTTGTTGTTGCGTCCGCGTGATTTTCTTGCCGGCAGCAGGACAAGCTCTGAATTGATGTAATTCTCTGGGGTCCTGTTTGGCCACGGACCTGATCTCCTGTGGCTTTATGTCGGTTCCATGAGGCTTATGCTGGGCGAGGATCTGAGTCAAGTCCGTGCTCTGCTCTCAGTGCGGTGTGAAGCTTGGAGCAGCTGTACCCACATCTAGGTGGAATGTGCTCTGGTCATCAGTAGTCAAACAAAGTCCTTGGTAGTCGATGGTGAAACTCAAGTCATGAAAGAGGTCGTACTTCAGGATGTTGTCGCCATGCATCGCTACCTGGAAAGTGAATGCTGGGAGGACTTTGGACCCGTAGCGATCCGTTACTATGATGGTTCCTATGAGGCTGATTTTGGTGTGCCCATATCCATAGACCTCCAATGCGTCCTGCTTGATTGGATGCCGAGGAAAGAACTTCCTCACTGTGACGCAGTTCATCAGCGACCTCGTAGTGGCAATGTCCAATAGTAACGGCAGGTTCATATCGTCAAGCCTCACTGTGCACCACTTGTACGCCTAATTACTACAGTCCACAGGGTTGTCAGTCCAATTGAGCTGGGTGGCGAGCTTGTCATTGATAGTGCTGAATGGCACACTTTGGTAAAGTCATTAAGCTTACCGCAGTGCTGGCATCACTGTCCTTTCGCTGGGCAGGAGCGTGCGTGTGTCCAGTGTGTGGGGGAACCACAGCTGCCACACAGTCTGCAACCCATGAGGTCTTGACATCCCATGATGGTCACCTCGGGGTCCTTCGAAAACGTTGCAGTGTTGTCGTGCTCTTCTACCGGGGCAACTGCCTATGCTTGCAGAGGCTGTTGCTGCAAAGCTCCTAACTGTGATGTTAGCTGGGCAGCGGCCTCCAACTGGGCCGCCAACTCCACCACCCTTGCTGGCAACATCAGTAGCCTCCCGCAGCTTCATGTTGGTGGTGTGCTCTGCTAGCTGGTCCCGCACCATCTCGTCTTGCTGTATCATCTCTCCCACTCCCTGTCGGCATTGGCGAAACCTTATTCTCCATACCAGAACACTCTCGGATGTCGCAAAATGTCCGGCCAATAAGGCAACACATTTATCGTAGGTGTCCGCGGGGCCCAGTGTTCAAAATACACACTGTCCCTTGCTGCTGAGGCTGTGTACTAACACAACACATAGCTGAAGTTTGCTAGCCTTAGCCAGGTCCATAGCCGACATGTATGTTTCGAAAGACAAACCAACGAGGCCACAGAATGGGTGGCTCACCTGGCATGGCGAGGAACGGTGGTAGGGATGCTAGACACACTTCCATTTTCAGGAAAATAGTTTATTCTCCTTCAGAAAACCAGTTTACCTCGTCGCCAGTATTATGTCTGTGTTTGCTGAATGAAACCAGCGGACATGTCCACGTGTTGAGGGTTACTTTATTATTCAAACTAATTATTACAGCAAGCTAACTTATAGCCTAAGCTATCTGAGGGGGTATTACAGGGCAGTTGACTGTTGGAAGGTGGAGCACCAAAAGAGGCCGACTCCCACAGTTAGTTCTCCGTTATAGTCCCGGCGTGATGACATCATCACGTGCATGCGTCCCTGCGCCCCTGCACCCATGGCATCTGTGGTACCATTTGCCATATGCCACAATGTTATGCCTGATTGGTGTATAATGTAACTTGATCCACACTGCAAGACAAGTTGTTTCTTTTATTAAATTACGAAAATAAATGCTGAAATCTAAAAAAGCATTACATACAAAACATTTTAAAACTAATGATGCAACACAGAGTTGCATCATGAATCATACTGCACTCGAATCGTTAATGCCTGAATCATAATTGAATAGAATCACGAGGCCACTGAAGATTCACACCTCTACTGTTTTCTCTGTGTTATTATGAATAAAATAGTGGTGTATTAGATTTAAGCAATATTACATGAGAGTATGGTGTCATGAATATAGTAACTCTGGGTGTGATAAGTTTTGTGCCCTCCGTGAAGCAGCATTAGAGTATCACACCCGTAGTAGTATCTAAATTGATACCCTAACGACCATCAAGTGTAATATTGCTTTTATACAACAATTCCGGCAAGCAAAATTTATTAAATGACAGCAAAACTAGATAAAATATTATTATTTGTTTGGTTAACCAGTTATTTTGCACAGCAGAGAAAAAAATAGTTTCTTCTACATGTAGCCAGTAACAGTTGCTAAACATCTCAATCAACATGAAGATGTCTATTGTCATTTCACCAGTGTTGGGCAAGTTACTAAAAAATAGTAACTAATTACAGTCACTAGTTACTTCTTTTCAAAAGTAATTGAGTTACTTAACAATTACTGCATGATTAAAGTAACTAGTTACTTTGAAAAGTAATGTTCACATTACTTTTAAAAGTATACTTAAATCATCTTGCACACATAGCAAGAAAATTTAAATAATGAATTACATTACGGGCTTATTAATGTCAGACTGAAAAGAAACTGTTTCAGACAGAGCTTTTAGAACATGTTCAGTCTGCTTTATCCTGCCTTGTGAGCTCTTATTGTGCAAAAAATCTGAAGAAAATGAACACAACATTGCCAGTAATTTCTTTATTTTGGAGTGAGCGTTGGCAACACTGTATAAAGCTGCCCATGTTTATCTTACCTTTATGATATGAATTTAATTCGATGTGCAGTAATCCAAAGAAAATGTCGATTATCCACAGTCCAAATGTCAGCTGTGACAGAGACATGAACCAGTCCCTCAAATTCTTTTTGGAGATCAAAATGCAATTTTGAATAATTCTTATCCAGGTAGCAAATACCTGGATAAGCTCTTCACTTCCGCCTCCCCCCTCTTCACTTCCGCCTCCCAAAGAGAGCAGACGCTTTTTCCTTCTCTCCAGCTCTGACTTTTTATCTCCTTCCTCCCCTAATTGACTGGATCCCAGCTTGCTATTGTCTGTCTGCGTGTCTCTACTGCTGATTATCGAACGAAATTATGGATTTAATAAGCTGGGCTTTGAACGCAATTGACACTATTTTTTCAACGAGGAAAAGTGCCCCGGGGGAGGTAGTTTGCCCCGCAGGAACTGCGGCTGCGGGCTATTTGAGGGACACAAGTAATTGGAAACTCTTGTGCCTGTCTGATCTTTCTATTGAAGATGTTGAAGATTTGTACGTCTTCGTAGCAATGGTCATCGGGATCGTTCTGATTGGATCTGGGATTGTCCTGGTGTACCGTAAATTGATGAAGATGGACGTAGCCTATCAAAATGCTGGCCAGGCGAGGTTTAACCATCAAATTGAACAAATGGAGAGGACTCTGACAGCGGCTAATGGAGAACTGTCTAGGAAAATGGATTACATCAGGATCAAGCTGAGAGCCGTCCATGAAGAATTCAACGTCTAGCACTGAAGGATTAAAGTACTGAATCTGTAAGAGAATACAAAGTCTTTTTCTCTGGGATCAGTACTATTCGACTAACCTGATCCCCTCACACAAGTCCTCCAGATTATCTGCAGTTTTTTGTTTCCAAAACATTTGAGCTGCATTGACTCTACGGACAGCCAGCTGCCTGGCTCAAGGACAAATGCCAGCCGCTAAGACAAAACATCTCCTGCCGAAGAGACTTTGTTGTTCTTAACTGATACAAACACCTACACTCAACACTACACCCACACTGACTCAAATAAGCTACATTAGCTTATTGTAATGTATTGTAGCTACAATAGCTACAATATAGCTTATTGTAGCTACAATAGCTACAATGCTCCGCACTGTGTTTTTATATATCTACATATTATTCCATCTAGCTACATTGCTCCGCACTGTGTGTGTTTATATACTTGCATATTTATTCCACCTAGCTGCAATGCTCCGTACTGTGGGTGTTTATATATTTACATATTTATTCCATCTAGCTACAATGCTCTGCACTGTGTGTTCATATATTCATATATTTATTCCATCCAGCTACAATGCTCTGCACTGTGTGTGTGTGTGTGTGTGTGTGTATATATATATTTTATAGTAATATGTACATATGTATATTAGCTGCTCTTGCTTGCTTGTTTTTTTTCTTGCCTTCTGATTGTTGCTCTGAGTGTTGCTATCCCTGTGCTGTTGCAATCCTGGAATTTCCCCGTTGTGGGACTAATAAAGGCTTATCTTATCTTATCTTATCTTAAACTGATGAAAAGATCATTCACTCACTGCTCCCTTTGTGTCTTTGTGTACATTCTTGTCTGCTAATTGTGCATTGAGGGCTTTTTTTCTTGTAATCATAATATTGATCATATATGACCAGTATTCTGACAATCAATGATTTTTTGCTCTTTCCTATTGTGTTATCCTTTTCTTCCCTATGCATCCTGTACTCATCTGATGACAGGCGCGTTTTTGACGCTGCCGCGTCACCGGAAATGCAGGTCGTTTTCTGTGTCAAGTCAAATCCCTCGTATGTTATCAGTTGTTTACTATTAATGTACTTGGCAATAAATCCTTTCTGAGTTCTGAGTTCTGAAATAAATGTTTTAACTTCAGTGGATCACAGTCCAGCTGTCTGATGGAAAGTGACTGTTTACAACACGTCTTCAGTCTGTAACAATGTATCTGGCAATCAATCGGTTTAATTCTTGCTGGGTCACAAACTGTCCAGATGCATACCTGTGCTTGAAATCCAGCTGTGGGTGTTGAGACAAGAATATTTCCACTTTACATTCAGCTGTGGCTGTTCAGATAGCATAGATCCACTAACACAGTGTTGTTAGCACAGCTAGCCATTACTTTGCACTAGCTTTGTCAGAGCTTTGTTGCTGTTTCAAGTACTTAAGATCGCAGTAGGTCTCAACCGGCACTGAGCTTCCATCCATCCATCCATCCATCCATCCATCTTCTACCGCTTTTCTGGAGGTCCAGGTCGCGGAGGCAGCAGTTCAAGCAGAGAAGCCCAGACTTCCCTCTCCCCAGCCACCTGCTCCAGCTCTTCAGAGAGGATACCAAGGCGTTCCCAGACCAGCTGGGAGACATAGTCTCTCCACCGAGTCCTGGGTCTGCCCCGGGGTCTCCTCCCAGTGGGACGTGCCCGAAACACCTCAAGTGGGAGGCGTCCAGGAGGCATCCTAATCAGATGCCCATACCACCTCAACTGACTCCTTTCAATGTGGAGGGGCAGCGGTTCTACTCTGAGCCTCTCCCGGATGACTGAGCTCCTCACCCTATCTCTGAGGGTGAGTCCAGCAATCCTACGGAGAAAGCTCATTTCAGCCGCTTGTATCCGCGATCTTGTTCTTTCGGTCATTACCCAAAGCTCATGACCATAGGTGAGAGTAGGAACGTAGATTGACTGGTAAATCGACAGCTTTGCCTTAGAACTAAGCTCCCTCTTCACCACAAGAGACCGGTACAACATCCGCATCACGGCAGATGCTGCTCCGATTCATCTGTCAATCTCTCGCTCCATTTTCCCCTCACTCGTGAACAAGACCCCAAGATACTTAAACTCCTCCACTTGGGGCAGGAGCCTGTCCCCAACCCAGAGAGAACAATCCACCTTTTTCCGGCTGAGGACCATGGACTCGGACTTGGAGGTGCTGATTCTCATCCCAGCCGCTTCACACTCAGCGGCAAACCGTCCCAGCAAGAGCTGTAGGTCATTGCTGGATGAAGCCAACAGGACAACATCATCTGCAAACAACAGAGATGAGATCCTGTGGTCACCAAGCATGACACCCTCCATTCCCTGGCTGCGTCTAGAAATCTTGTCCATAAAAATTATCAACAGGATCGGTGACAAAGGGCAGCCCTGGCGGAGGTCAACTCTCACTGGGAATGAGTCCGACCGAGTGTTGGCAATACGAACCAAACTCTCACAACGGTCGTACAGATACCGAATAGCTCGTAACAACAAGCCCGATACCCCATATTCCCGAAGCACCCCCCACAAAAAACCACGAGGGACACAGTCAAATGCCTTCTCCAAGTCCACAAAACACATGTAAACTGGTTGGGCAAACTCCCACAAACCCTCGAGAATTCTCGAGAGGGTAAAGAGCTGGTCCGATGTGCCACGGCCAGGATGAAAACCACATTGCTCCTCCTGAATCCGAGGTTCGACCAACGGCCAGACTCTCCTCTCCAGTACCTTGGCATAGACCTTCCCAGGGAGGCTGAGGAGTGTGATCCCTCTAAAGTTGGAGCACACCCTCCGGTCCCTTTTTTGAAGAGAGGAACCACCACCCCGGTTTGCCATGCCAAAGGCACTGCCCCCGACCTCCACGCAATGTTGCAGAGGCGTGTCAACCATGACAGCCCAACAACATCCAGGGGCTTGAGGTACTCAGGGCGAATCACGTCCACCCCCGGGGCCCGGCCACCAAGGAGATTTTTAACCACCTTGGCGACCTCAGCCCCTGTGATAGGCGAGTCATCCCCCTCGTCCACAAACCCTGCTTCCTCTGTGGAAGGTGTATCAGTGGGATTGAGGAGATCCTCAAAGTATTCCTTCCACCGCCCGACGATATGCCCAGTCGAAGTCAACAGCGCCCCATCCACACCATACACAGTGTGGACAGGGAGCTGCTTTCCCCTCCTGAGCCGCCGGACAGTTTGACAGAATCTCTTCGAGCCCAACCAAAACTCTTGTTCCATGGCCTCACCGAACTCCTCCCATACCCAGGTTTTTGCTTCAGCAACCACCCAAGCTGCACTCCGCTTGGCCTGCCGGTACACCTCAGCTGCTTCGGGAGTCCCACAAGCCAACCAAGCTTGATAGGGCTCCTTCTTCAGCTTAATGGTCCCCCTCACCACTGGTGTCCACCACTTGGTTCGGGGGTTGCCACCACGAGATGCACCGACCACCTTATAGCCACAGCTCTGGGCCGCCGCTTCAACAATAGAGGTGGAGAACATGGCTCATTCAGACTCCATGTCTCCAGACTCCCTCGGAATGTGGTTGAAGTTCTTCCGGAGGTGGGAGTTGAAGACCTCCCGGATAGGGGCCTCAGCCAGACATTCCCAGCACACCCTCACTATACGTTTGGGTCTACCAAGTCTGAATGGCTTCCTCCCCTGCCATTGGATCCAACTCACCACCAGGTGGTGATCAGTTGACAGCTCTGCACCTCTCTTTACCGGAGTGTCCAAGACATACGGTCGCTGGTCGGATGACACGATAACAAAATAGATCATTGACCTGCGACCTAGGGTGTCCTGGTGCCAGGTGCACATACAGTATGGACACCCTTATGCTTGAACATGGTGTTCGTTATGGACAAACTGGTTAGCACAGAAGTCTAATACAGTAACTGAACACCACTCGGGTTCAGATCGGGCAGGCCATTCCTCCCAATCACCCCCCTCCAGGTTTCACTGTTGTTGCTCACATGTGCATTGAAGTCCCCCAGTAGGACAATGGAGTCTCCAAGAGGCGCACCCTCAAGCACCCCAGTCAGAGACTCCAAAAAGGGTGGATACTCTGAAACATCATTTGGTGCATAGGCACAAATGATGGTCAGGACCCGTTTCCCAACCCGAAGGCGCAGGGAAGCAACCCTTTCGTCCATCGGGGAAAACTCCAATATAGAGGCAGCAAGGTGGGGGGATACAAGAATACCCACCCCTGCTCGTCGCCTCTCACCCGGGGCAACTCCAGAATAGGCCAAGCTCCAGCACCTCTCCAGGAGACTGGTTCCAGAACCGGAGCTGTGTGTTGAGGTGAGGCTGACTATATCTAGCCCGTATCTCTCAACCTCGTACACCAGCTCAGGCTCCTTCCCCACCAGAGAGGTGACATTCCACATACCAAAATCCAGTTTAGAAAGCTTGGGATCAGTCCGCCAAGGTCTCTGCCTTTGACTGCCACCTAACCCACTTAGCACCGGACCCCCATGATCCCTCCTGCAGGTGGTGAGCCCACTGGAGGGCGGACCCATGTAACTCCTTCGGGCTGAGCCCAGCCGGGTCCCATGGGTGGAAACCCGGCCACCAGACGCTAGCCATCGAGCCCCTCCCCCAGGCCTGGCTCCAGGGTGGGGCCCCGGTAACCCCATACCGGGCGGGGTACACTGAATCCTTGATCTAGAATTTATCATGAGAGTCTGTTGGATCGTTCTTAGTCTGGCCCTTCACCCAGGACCAGTTTGTCTTGGGTGACCTTATCAGAGGCAAATTGCCCCGGACAACATAGCTCCTGGGATCACTGGGGCACGCAAAACCTCCCACCACGATAAGATGACAATCCATGAGGGGGATCGTCCAACCCACCAATATGCTTTTGTCTTTAACCATGACAAAGGAAAAAATAATCTTTATTTCCACAAAAACAAAGTAGCTTCATCTTTTCCTCTGCTCAGTAATGAAGACTCAGCTCTCTGCAGCAGGTCGCGTCAACTGACAGCTACGTCTCAGCTATGGTAGGGTCAGTTTGTACTGTATATTCATTTATTTGTGCTAAAAATATCGATCCATATTAACAAAACGAGTACCGAGCAACACATCTGATCAAATTTCATTAACTGTAACATATTACTGAATTTTTAAACAGTAATTTCGCTACACAGCACGTTACTGCAAAAGTAGTGGCGTTAATGCATTACTCCCAATATTGTATTTCACACACATGTAAACAAATCAGTTTACATGGGACAGTTAGAGGGTTAAATATTGTCAAGTGCAAAAGAAATAAGTGTTTATAAAACATACCTGTTGAGTCGGTACTGCAGAAGACCAGAGATCAAAACGCCGGTCACCAGAACACCAGTCGTTAACCGGAAGCTAGTAGTTAGCACACTAGCAATTTAACACACTTTGCTCACTTTTCTTTGCATTTTCAGATGAAACAAAGAGTCCATCTCTACAAAGGTATTGTGGTTTTTTAATTGAGAAAATAAATCAAACTCTAGCACTGCCTATTTTTTTTTTAAACAGACGTGAAATAGATTAATGAGCTTAAAATGATGTTGATGCAACAGTAAACGGAAACAGTTTTTTCAAAAGGGTGGGACTTCCAGGTTAGAGATGTATAATTTCTTGTCAAACAGCCCCTCACAGTGGAAATTAAGGTATCCAAAACAGTACTGCAGTTGTCAGAGGTGATAGCAAATTATAACCAGGGATGTGATTTGGGGTTGGTGAAATTAACTGAAAATTTTGCAGGGGGTCTGGGGGACGGAGTCCCCCAGCGGCATCCGGGGCAGAGCCCTGTTGAGGGTGGCAAAGCCCCCCGAAGCTCCTGGGTTTTTATGATTTTTAAGTACCAGAACTGTGCTTAAATGACATAAAACAAACAGCTGAATGCCACTTATTACTGTATAATATTGACTTATGTTCCAAGAAGATAGCATTCCTAAAATATCCCAACAAGCATTATCCATCACATGCTTTAACACTTGATCAAATCAAAATCAGTTAATTTTATCTATTCCATAATAGAAATAAAATTCCAACATACCATTACTTTTTATAATTTCAGCATTCATTTCAGATCACCAGTTTCAATCTCCATTGAGTCTTGAGCAGTTCATTTTGCACAATCACTGATGTAGCTAAGTCTTAGAAATATTCAAAAGTTATGAGTCAATGCCCACTGTGCACTGCGTTAAAAATATTTTTTAAATAAAGTCCAAAACATCTTCAGCAGGCAAGATGAAGAAAATATTAACTAGATGACATGTATACAAAAATACACTACCGTTCAAAAGTTTGGGGTCACTTAGAAATTTCCTTATTTTTGAAAGAAAAGCACTTTTTTTCAATGAAGATAACTTTAAACTAATCAGAAATACACTCTATACATTGCTAATGTGGTAAATGACTATTCTAGCTGCAAATGTCTGGTTTTTGGTGCAATATCTAGATAGGTGTATAGAGGCCCATTTCCAGCAACTATCACTCCAGTGTTCTAATGGTACAATGTGTTTGCTCATTGCGTCAGAAGGCTAATGGATGATTAGAAAACCCTTGTGCATTCATGTTAGGTCTGCAATGCTGTAATTGCTGCAAATGGAGGATTCTTTGACGAAAGCAAAGTTTGAAGGAAAAAATTATTATTTCAAATACAAATCATTATTTCTAACCTTGTCAATGTCTTGACTATATTTTCTATTCATTTTACAACTCGTGGTGGTAAATAAGTGTGACTTTTCATGGAAAACACAAAATAATTGTCTGGGTGACCCCAAACTTTTGAACGGTAGTGTATATCTTCACATACCTCAAAATTCACTACTCTATCCGCAACTGGCACTGGTTGTTGGGGTGGATCATTCCTTTCGATTTCCGTGTCCGATCGTGTCGTTAACAAAGGGTGGAGGCCGTATGGTTTCGATGATTTTTTCTGAACACCGAAAGTTCCAGCAATTGAATAATTAGTGGACCTCGATTTGACCCCTCGTAGGTTCTTGGAACTTACGAGGAGACTCATGGACATTGGAATTCATGCGTCTATGGAAACATTATTGGTTATGATCTCAGGACTTCTATTTTTGGCTGTGGAGTTCCCTGATGCATCAGAAATTGAAGGAAAGTGAGAGAGCTGATCAAGTGGACCCGGCAAGCTCCTTCATCAAATTCGACCAGTTGGGGAGGGCACGAGTAGCGGCAAACGGTGAACTGAATGACAGTGATTCAGTGAAGGAATACATCTGAAGCCCTGTGCTCTCTATGGAAAAACAGTTTAAGCCTGCATATATAATGGAAGCACAGAACTACACGGATGAGGACAAATTCTATTCTCTGAGTGCACTGTGCTGATTTGATTTGATTTGACCTTGTTTGCCCCATGTTTACATTCCTCCTGACTGAGATAAGCGGATGGATCGGCTCATGTCTTCCCAAACAATCAACAATCAGTTGTTTGTCGTCAGCGGATTGGACCTTCAAGGACAATGCCCATGTGCCTTCTGCAAGCAAGAGAGAGAGCGAGATAGACTCTGGACTCTGGACTTGTTTATAAGTCACATGATTATAACATCTATCCACTGCCAGGAGGCGCCCTCTGCTGCTCACTAACAACTGTTACATTTACACTACACAATGCATACAACACTACATGCATACGATATACACACACTGCTCTCCTTCTGCGTGTGATTTGTCTACTAAATGTCTGCTAAATATGCATTGAGGGGCTTTTTGCCTGCAATCAAAATTTCGCTTACTCATTAAGCATCAATTTGATAAAACATGTTTTTTTCTCTCGCCTATTGTGTCATATCCTCTCTTTTCTTTTTTTTCCTTTCTTCTTTATGACTGGCGCCTAGCGGCTGCCCCGGCCTTAGATGCGCTCTGCAGAGCGTGCCCAAATGCCAAGTCACGTTTCGTTACCTTGTATTCATACATGTGTAATGACAATAAAGTTGAATCTCATCATCTCATCTCATGTTTTTTGCTCCTCTTGTACGTGTTTTCCACGCCTTCCCGGCACGGTCGATTTTCCATATAAAATCGCTAAACAAATTTGTCACAGTTTTCTTACCAACATCCGTTGCAATCTCCTTTTCTAGCCAATCCCAACAAAATTTGTTTTTCACAATCTTATCAATTTCTTTAATTCTCGGAGCATCTTTACATTCAATCACTGACATCACTGCAACAGCCGCGTTCACTGGTTACTGCAAGGACGATCAGCCAATCAGGCGCGTCGTTTCATTACGGTTAGGGAATTACTAAAAGTCGGAATCTGGTATATACTTATATAATTTTTTTTTTTTTTATTTTGGAAGATAAAAAAAAGCGGAATTCCGCGAATTAGCAGAAAAATCACATCCCTGTATAACTGTTAATGATCAGCAGTTACATGAACACCTTTGAAGTGGAGTGATACATATCCAGTAAAATTGGAGTGCAATTATGGTGGAATATAGGAACTCCTGGAATCCCTATTGTCCATTCAAATTGCTTGGTCGGAACTAAGTGTTGTATAATTGTAAATAACTGCATTCTGTTTTTCTTTGGAGATTATAGAGCCAACCTTTGTTGGAAATGGGGCTGTGAAATTCTGTTCCTATTGAAACTACACTGCTAAAAACATCTTGCTGTTCAGAGTACAATAAACAACACAATAAACCAAAAACATAACTTACTGTAATACCTATGGGGCTCAAAGGGGAACCTTTATCAATATTTTGCTCCAAGAAGACCTTCAGGAGGAGGTGAATCTTAAATTATTTTCTCACTGCACTAATATATTGATCAACTACTTTGCCAGAACAGAACAATTAACCTGAGTAATCCAGTATGTGTAAATATGTTGCAAATAATTGCATGCCATGTTAAGTAAGATTGTTAGGAACACTCCTCTGTAGTATATCAGTGAGTATATTTGGCAGGAAGACAGATTTGGTGCTTCCACGCAGGATGGCCTCAGTTATCTCCTGTTATTGCCGTGTGGAACCAGCAGGAGATGCGAGCTGCAGAAAATGCAGCTGGCCCAAAGTTCAAAAGAGTAATTTTAGCTCCACTTCCTCCAAAGTGAAGAGGCAACTTATCTCTCCCTCTGCTGTAGTGACCCATCACCTTCAAACCCTAATAGCTCCGTGGGCGATCGATAGAAATTCCAACATAGACGAAGGAGAAAAAAATTAAACTGTGGCAATTTTTCATAGCTCTAAAAGGTTTAATTTTTCTGTCACAACAAAATGTGGATATTGGGAAATATGTAGTAATAAAGAATGAGCAATCAAATTAGAGGCTCATGGTTTGGTATATCAAACGAAAAAAGTGTGTGTTTGTGGTGACCATCTGAATAGCTTTAAAGCCCATCTGTCTGTTCAGATTAGTATGTCATTCAAACCTGGAAGGCTTTCGCCTGAATACTGAACACTGAAACATTGAAATTATCCAGGTGAGTGTGGGTTGTCATAGCAACAGATGTGTGTCGGAGCAGAAGTGGAAAGGATGCTTTGCCATATAGTGTGAAAGGGTGAGTTCTTGTAATTAGCAATCGATGAGCCTCTGTGGAAGTGAATTCATCTGAAGGTCTCCTGCCCTGTGAAGATTCATCTTCCGCAGAGAATTACAGTAAACTGATTAAACATCAGCCGCATTACATTGTACATTCATGAATATTTCACATCATCATCATCTCCCATCCTGGATCCTCGTCTAATCACAGAGATAGAAAGTCCAGACTCGTACTCCTACTGAGCTTCATCCTGCACTGCTGCTCCATCACTCTGATTCTGCTGAGCAACTTTGTTTTGGAGGAGGTTACAGCAAACTGTAAATTCGCCCACGCAGTCACGCATAATCAGGCATTAACAGGCAGGAATGGGGAGAATAGAAGAGAAGTAGCCAATTGCATTGCTCTGGACCCCCAAACAGCTCACTCCGCATCTGCCCGGAGGGTCACCGTGCACTGATTAGCGGTTGTGCCCGGCAGTCACAGTCATCCCCAATTGCCGTGACTCACTTTTCGCAAGCTGTGAAAATGCACAACAATCAGACCTATGCTGGGCTCTGTCTGGCCTTACAGTCATATGCAGTTGCTCACAAAATGCTGACAAATACATCTGAATGCCAAATAAAAAAAATGCACAAAATTAAAATGTCAGCTTTGCCAATGAAAATGAGTGGTCAGAGCGGTGATACAGTCATGTGAAAAAATTAGGACACCCCATTACATATTCAGTTCTTTATTAAGAAATGTTCACATATCTATGTCTAACCTTGTTTTTGTTTTTATTTGCATTTTTTAACGTTTATTTTAGCTATTTTAAGTGGGAGTGAACGTGGGGGTGTCCTAAAAAAGATGGGGGGTGTCCTAATTTAGTCCCCACTACTTGTGTAGAATTATATTTTACAGAAAATTTGAAAAAAATCTTTAATTCATTTTTAATTGTTTAGTTGTATTACATAAATCTCCCAGTATTTTTAACATTGATATTAAATATCCATATCGCCAAATATGTAAAAAAAAGCACACAGGCTTATACAGGATGTCCTAATTTTTTTCACATGACTGTATATCTTGTTGGTGGAGAAATTAAGGGTGCTTTCACACCTAAATTCATTTAATTTGGTCTGAATCAGTTGACAAGTTTATTACTTTGTATCATTTTCTCCTTGGTTCGGTACCCTTTCACACAGGCAAAAATTCAAGCAGACCAAACTGTGTCACGTTAAATCGAGTGACACTTCCATCAGAACGTTCTCTGTTCTTATTGGTCAGATTTTTTTGCCACAAGAACAGGAAAGGTAAATACAGGAAATAGGATGACTACTGTGTATTTATGCATTTCTGGGGAAAAAATAATGCAAATCATAGTGTAATCTACGAGGGGGGCGTCCATCGCCCTGGTTATCGTTTATTACATACGTGCATATACCACTTTTGGCAAATCATACAGTTTGAAAATGAAGCGCAGTTACGGATGGAAAACAACATGTTAATCATGTTAAACATGTTCATTAATCCTCCAGAACCGTGACATGCTCAGCCACAGATATTTTTGAAGATCTATCAGGTATGTACAGTGACATAAAATGTTTTACTGTTTGCTGCTAGTCCCGTTTTAGTGCGGTCGCTTTCTCACTTGCAGAACTGCACCAGAGTTCGCCATTTGATTTGACTCAAGACCACCTCTTTCAGTGGGTCTTGGTATGGTTGGTTTGGTGCGCACCTGAGCGCGATTACTGTGTTCTTACCAGACAAAACGAACCGCACTAACAGAGAAAACGAACTCGAGTTTGAAAGCACGTTAAAGGAGAATTATAAAAACAGAACTATACAATCTTATCAAAAAAGTAGGTGGGGCTAACTTTTTTTTTTACACCACCTTTTATTAAGGGGGTCATTGACTGAAAAATTGTGTGGGTTTTTTTTTTTTTTTTTGCAGGTTTTAACTTTCTGATAGGCATCTATTGGCCACACAGTTATTGAAAAAATATCAGAACACTCACTTCTCTTTAAAAAACACATCCTTTATATGATTTTTCTCTCCAAGAAGCTATTTTAACTCTTCCGCGTATGCTTCGGAATGTCACTAAAAGGTAAACATCACTAGCCTTGACACCCACTTGCTGCTCTATTATTGGTCAGCCTAGCTGTCTGTCTTGTAGATAGGTGGGGAGCCAAAGGCGTTAGCTTAAGAGCTAACAGTGGTATATTAGTGGTGAGTGTAAATGGCCTTGCTAGAAGCTGATCTAGCTATCCAAACAGCTAAACACAGATCCAGAAACTTCTCGAACTCCAGAAGACGTTCAGTGTAGTTTACTGAATCTTTAATTTGTGAAACTGTAACAATACAGAAAAACAGGACATATACATGTCAATTTGAGCTAAAATAACAATCAGGCAATAACTATCTTATTTACATATTGTTATGACTCGCTGCTCATCAGCGGCGCCAGCCGCGCGCACACCTGCTCCTCGTCAGCGGCGAGGTATTTAATCCACTCTGCCCTGGGCTTTGGCCTGAAGCCGTCTCTCTACTTCGGCCCCTTTGCTACTACGGATCTCAAACCGACTAGCGAAGATATCTTGGGTAAGCTCCCCTTACCTCTCTCCTCTAGCCTTCCCCTGTGCACAGGTGGACATTCCCGGCGGCGGACTCATCACCTCGCCGTTGGCTCTACGCTGCTGCCACAGGTACCGCAGGTCGCTGTCTCCCGGGCTTCGCCCTTGTCGACGCCAGCCACCTGTCATAACCAAGTAAGCCAGCTACCATCATTATTACCTGTATTGGTGTGGTGCCCGTTACCCTTCTCCCTCTGCTTTCTCCCACAGGGTTGTCCGGCTGTACAGCCTCCTGCCCCCGTGCCTGACGCAGACGCCACCACCAATACATTCTTATTCTACACACACGCAGCCATACACTTCCTTGTTGCTAATAAAGCTGTTAAATCTATCCTGAGCCTGCGTGTGTGTCTCCTGGGCCGTGCATTATGTCAGTACGGCTTCAGCAGAGCGGCTCGGCAGACAGCGGGCTCGCACGCCGTCTTTCCACCCTCGAGGCTCGGGTGGATTTAATAGCACATCAGCAACAGGTGATATTAAATCAATTAATTGTCATTACTAACCGATTCGACCGCTTGGACCCCCAGCAGCCGTTCCCCTCGGCTCGTCCGGATGGCGTGGCTCCTGCGGCTCCGGTGGCCGTCCAGCCCGCTTCGGGTGCGCCAACACGGCTCACACCAATCCCCACTCCTGCTCGCTTCAGTGGTAAGCTGGGTGGAGCTCGGGGTTTTATTATGCAGTGTGAGTCCGTGTTTCTTCGCGTTCCCGGAGATTTTCCCTCAGACCATAGCAGAATTGGCTATATAGGTAATCTCCTTGAGGGTCGTGCGCTTACCTGGGCTTACGCCATTATGGTGAAGCCCAGCTACGCCACCCTCACCTATGGCCAGTTCATGTGACAATTTCTGGAAGTGTTCGATCATTCGCGTTTGGACAGTGTCCAGGTCGACCGTCTTCTCGGACTCCAACAGGGGAGCCGATCGGCGGCCGACTACGCGATCGACTTCCGGGTTACTGCGGAGGAAGTTGGCTGGGAAGAGCGCGCGCTCTGCGGCATCTTCCTCCGCAGCCTAAATTCCGGTCTGAGGGATGAGCTGGCTGGACGGGATACCCCGGAGACGCTGGCGGAGCTGATTTCTCTCACCATCAGTTTGGATAACAGGCTGCGCGAGCGCGCCTCCGAGCGGAAGCACTCTTCTCGCTCGCGGGGTGCCTCTGCACGTCTTCCCCAAGCTCGCCACCTGGCGTTGCCGCCGCCGGAAGTCTCCGAGGAGTCGGAACCAATGGTGACGGGCCAGACAAAGCTCCCCCTGGCGGAGAAACAGCGCCGTCGTGACCTGGGCCTCTGCATGTATTGCGGGGGTAGCCAGCACACGGTGGAGCATTGTCCGGAGAAGCCAAATGAGGTGGTCCGCGAGTCACTGTAGGGGGCCTCGCGGACGCTAATCGGTTAAATCCCCTCACACATTTGACGCTGCCCATCCGCTTCTGTCACAACCTCACTGGGCACCTCACACATGCACTGATGGATTCAGGCGCGGAGGGTAGCTTTATTTCACAAAGCCTGGCAACCCGACTGGGCATCCATTGTCACTCCCTCGACACTCCTCTCGCCCTGGTTAATCTCTCCCGAGTTTCCATGGGAAAAGTAACTCACCAAACATCCCCCGTTCCCGTGATCATCTCTGGAAACCATTGGGAGAATATCTCCTTTTACGTCCTGCCCACCTCAGTAACTCCTGTCATCCTCGGTTATCCCTGGCTCCGCCTCCACAACCCCGCCTTGGACTGGAAGACTGGGAAGGTGTCAGCGTGGAGCACTTTCTGCATGGGTACCTGCCTCCAATCCGCGACCTGCGCCCTGTCCTCGCCTCCCACAGCTCAGGACACCGCGCCCCCGGATCTCACCCTAGTGCCCTCAGAGTTCCACGACCTGGGTGCCGTTTTCAGTAAGTCCAAGGCGATGTCTCTGCCTCCTCACCGGCCCTACGACTGCGCCATTAACATCCGCCAGGGGGCGCCCTTACCCTCAGGACGCCTCTATAGTCTGTCAGCACCGGAGAAGGAGGCAATGAACAGCTATCTGAAGGAGTCGCTCAGTGCTGGGATCATCCGACCATCCTCCTCTCCAGTAGGTGCAGGGTTCTTCTTCGTGGGAAAGAAGGACGGATCTCTTCATCCTTGTATCGACTATCGAGCTCTCAACGATATCACGGAGAAGGACCGGTACACCCTGCCCCTTATGGACACTGCCTTCCACTCCCTCCAGGGGGCGACCTGGTTTACTAAGCTGGATCTCCGCAGCGCTTACCACCTCGTTCGGATCCGGGAGGGAGATGAGTGGAAAACCGCCTTCCGTACCCCAAACGGGCATTTTGAATATCTCGTGATGCCGTTTGGGTTGACCAACGCTCCAGCCGTCTTTCAGCGCCTCATCAATGACGTCCTCCGGGACTTCATCGGCCTGTTTGTATTCGTCTACCTGGACGACATTCTCATCTTCTCCAGGTCCAGGGATGAACACCGGGTCCACGTGAGGCGGGTCCTGCAGAGACTGCTGGAGAACCGTCTGTACGTCAAGGCGGAAAAATGTGAATTCTACGCCAAAACGACTTCCTTCCTGGGGTTCGTCATCTCCCATGACCAGGTGCTTCCGGACCCAGCGAAGATCAAAGCAGTGGTGGATTGGCCCACACCAACTTCTCGGAAACAGGTTCAGCAATTCATCGGGTTCGCCAATTTCTACCGCCGCTTTGTCCCGAACTTTGGAGCCATCGTCGGGCCCCTGACCCGCCTCACCTCTCCTAAGACCCCGTTCCGGTGGACTGAAGAGGCCGCTTCGGCCTTCCAGGCGCTGAAGACGGAGTTCTCCTCCTCCCGGGTCCTCAGCCAGGTCGATCCCGCGCTGCAGTGCATTGTGGAGGTGGACGCTTTGGACACGGGGGTGGGGGCGGTGTTGTCCCAGCGGTCCCCAGCCAATGGAGTCAAGCGACCCTGCGCCTTCTTCTCTCGGCGCCTGTCCCCGGCGGAACGAAACTATGACATGGGGGACAGAGAGCTTCTTGCCATCAAGCTTGCCCTTCAAGAATGGCGTCACTGGCTGGAGGGGGCAGCCTTGCCTTTTGTGGTCTTCACTGACCACAAGAACCTGGAGTACCTGAGATCTGCCAAGCGTCTGAACGCCCGCCAGGCGCATTGGTCCCTGTTCTTTGCAAGGTTTAAGTTCAGCATCACGATAGGCCTGGCTCCAAGAATGGCCTGCCCGACGCCCTCTCCAGGCAATTTGCCCCGGAGGCCGCAGAAGACGTTGCTCACACCATCTTGCCCAGGTTGTGCGTCGTGGGGGCTGTTACATGGGACATAGAAGACAAGATCCGGAGGGCGCAGGAGTCGGAACCGGACCCTGGCGGCGGACCGGAGGGGAGGCTCTTCGTGCCATCTGCCGTCCGGGGGGACGTTATACACTGGCTCCATACCTCCAAGCTCACCTGCCATCCTGGAGCTTCGCGGATGATTGACCTTCTCCAGCGATCCTTTTGGTGGCCAGGCCTGCGGAAGGATGCCGCCCGTTACGCCCGGGCCTGCCCCGTCTGTGCTACCAATAAGTCAGGTAACGCTCCCCCTGCGGGTCTGCTCCAGCCCCTGCCCGTCCCTGGCAGGCCCTGGTCGCACATCGCTCTGGACTTCGTCACCGGGCTCCCTGTCTCCAACAACTTTGACACAGTTCTGACCATTGTTGACCATTTTTCCAAGGCTGCCCACTTCGTGCCCCTACGTGGACTTCCCTCAGCCTTGGAGACGGCGAACCTCCTCATCCAGCACGTGGTCAGACTGCATGGAATCCCGGTCGACGTGGTCTCCGACCGCGGCCCCCAGTTTTCTTCGGACGTCTGGAGGTCATTTTGCAACGCCCTGGGAGCCAAGGTAAGCCTCTCCTCCGGCCATCACCCCCAGTCTAACGGGCAGTGTGAGCGGACTAACCAGGAGCTGGAGGCTACACTCCGCTGTGCTACTTCATCCAAACCCACGTCCTGGAGTTCTCACCTCGCCTGGGTGGAGTACGCCCACAACACCTCTCGCTCTACGGCCATCGGGATGTCGCCCTTTAAAGCATCCTTGGGCTATGATCCACCCCTGTTCCCCGCGCAGGAGGGCGAGTTGGCTGTCCCTTCTGTCCAGGCACGTCTGAGGCGGTGCCGCTCCCTTTGGTCCACGGCGCGTAATGCACTTTTACGCACGGCGGAGCGCAATAAGTCTACGGCGGACCGACATAGGAGACCTGCACCTGCCTACCAGGTGGGACAGCAAGTTTGGGTATCCACACAGGACGTTAACCTAAAGGGTGAGAGGAGAAAGCTGGCCCAACGGTTCATCGGCCCTTATCCCATAACCAGAATCATCAACCCGGCGGCTGTGCGTGTGGCTATTCCCTCCTCCCTCCGCATCCATCCCACCTTCCACGTCTCCAAAATTAAACCGGTGGTCTCTGACCCCCTCTGCCCTCCACCTGCGGCGCACCCCGCTCCCCGGATGATTGGTGGCCATCCGGCCTGGACCGTCACTGACATCTTGGACGCCCGACGCCGGGGTTGCCGATTGCAGTACCTGGTGGATTGGGAGGGCTATGGACCCAAGTGGAGACAGTGGGTGCCTTCCTCGCTGGTGTTGGACCGGTCACTCATTTCTGAGTTTCATCGAGCGCACCCGGAAAAACCATCGGCAGGAGGCGCTGCTAGAGGGGGGAGTACTGTTATGACTCGCCGCTCATCAGCGGCGCCAGCCACACACACACCTGCTCCTCGTCAGCGGCGAGGTATTTAATCCACTCTGCCCTGGGCTTCGGCCTGAAGCAGTCTCTCTACTTCGGCCCCTTTACTACTACGGATCTCAAACCGACTAGCGAAGATATCTTGGGTAAGCTCCCCTTACCTCTCTCCTCTAGCCTTCCCCTGTGCACAGGTGGACATTCCCGGCGGCGGACTCATCACCTCGCCGTTGGCTCTACGCTGCTGCCACAGGTACCGCAGGTCGCTGTCTCCCGGGCTTCGCCCTTGTCGACGCCAGCCACCTGTCATAACCAAGTAAGCCAGCTACCATCATTATTCCCTGTATTGGTGTGGTGCCCGTTACCCTTCTCCCTCTGCTCTCTCCCACAGGGTTGTCCGGCTGTACGGCCTCCTGCCCCCGTGCCTGACGCAGACGCCACCACCAATACATTCTTATTCCACAGACACGCAGCCATACACTTCCTTGTTGCTAATAAAGCTGTTAAATCTATCCTGAGCCTGCGTGTATGTCTCCTGGGCCGTGCATTATGTCACATATGTAAAGCATGGAATAGCAGCCGTTAGCTTAGCACCAGTATAAACAATAATATACGATTTTCAATGTGAAATAGTGCACCAAAAATGCTAGACTACCAAACCGAAGACAACGTACGTGGTGAATAATTATTTCCACTATAAAATACTTACAGACGATGCTTTAACAAACACAAACGAATAAAGAAGACCAGGAAAGTGGAGCTGCCGTGTATTGCAGTGGGACCGTTTTTCCGACAACTTCCTGTCTGAGTTCTTCTTCTACCGTCTTAAATAAGTTAACTAAAAACGGCCACTAGATGGAACGCAATACCAAGCAATAAATATGACATTAACCACAGTGAACACAACACTCCCCACCTGGGATCATAATGATCCCACATTTAAACAGTCTTGTTAACTATTTCACTCTGGAGAGAAGAGCAAAATCACTTCTGTTACAGGGCGGCAGAAAGTCCTTTTTTCTCCAGCATGAGAACTTTCCTGACTAGTCCAGCTTGACTTGGAAAGGTTTTTGTGATAACAGACATGGGCCAGTAGTTCCTTTTCACCTGAGAGTCTTTGAGCAAAACAATATCTCCTTCTTTGAGACTTGGTTTCTTAGCCTGCCATTTGTGGCGCAGTTGAAGTGTGTGGAGGTACTCCCGTCTCCATTTGGACCAGAACGTGTCGGCGAGACTTTGTACTCTTTTCCACTGTTCTTTCAGAAGTGTTCCCTTTTCAAAGTTACCAGGAGGTGGTGGTGGTGGTGATCCTGTTTTTACTGTAAGCAACATTGAAGATGTGAGGATAAGTGGTGACTCAGGATCAGTTGACACAGGAACAAGAGGGCAAGCGTTCATGATGGCAGATACTTCAGCCATAAATGTTGACAACAGTTCATGTGTTAGCCGTACCTTTTTACAGTCTTGGGCCATGGAGTCGAGAATGCGTCTGGCAATTCCAATCATTCGCTCCCAGGCACCGCCCATATGTGATGCGTGAGGTGGATTGACGATTCCTGAGCAGTTTTGTTCATTCAGGTAGCTTTCAACATCCTTTGTGTTAAAGTTTGTCTTGTCCATTTTCAGTTCTCGGGAAGCGCCAATAAAGTTTGTGCCACAATCAGATCTTATTTGTTTCACAGGGCCTCTGACTGTGAAAAGGCATCTCAGGGCATTAATGAAACTATCGGTGCTCATTGTTTCAATGATCTCAATATGGACTGCTCTCGTTGACATGCATGAGAACAGTACTGCCTACCTTTTAGAGTTAGCCTGCCCTCCTCTTGTGTGGTGTGCTACCACATCCCACGGCCCGAACACATCGACACCCACATACGTGAAGGGGGGTGCGACTTGCATTCGCTCAGATGGTAACTTTCCCATTTGTTGACATTCTCTTTTTCCTGGTAATTTTCTGCAGATGACGCACTTGTAAAGGACTGAGCCGATGCCTCGCTTGGCTCCTACTAGCCAAAATCCCACTGCTCTTATAGCGCCTTCTGTGAAATGTCTCCCCTGATGTTTCACAGTCTTATGGTAGTGGCGGATTAAAAGCGTTGCAAGGTGGTGTCAAGCAGGAATGATGAGGGGATTGGTGATGTCAATACCTAGTTCAGACTGTGTGATATGGCCTCCAACTCTTAAGAGTCCATCTTTGTCAAGTATAGGATACAGCTTCCAGAGGCTGTTGGGGGGGGGGGGTATCTTGGTCCTTTCTTGTATAAATTTCAATTCCTCTTTGTAGTACTCACTTTGATCACCTTTTACAACGCAAACCTTAGCCTTTATCAGCTCCTCTTCTGTAGGTCGACAAAGATGCCAGCCATGACAAGTGGAAGTTTGGTTAGAGCGGGCAAAGGAACAGGCAACGTGAATCACACGGGCTATTGCTCTGATGAGAGTACTGTAATTGGAGAACCTTTCAAAATGTGTGGGACTTACTGTGGGTTTTGTAACATGAGTGAGGCTTGTCGTCACTAGAGGACGTATTTCAGTGTCAAGGGCAGGATCAACAAGATCAAATGTGCCTGGAGATGAAGAACGCTCAAATGAGTTGACAAGAAAAGCTGGTCCTTCTAACCATGCCGTGCTGCTTAGCTGTGCTGCTGTTACAGATCTGGACCCATAGTCCTCTGGGTTGAGCTCTGATGGAATGTATTTCCACTGGTTGGGACATGCTGACTGGAGGATGCGTTGCACTCTGTTATGCATATATATGTAGAACCTTCGAAACTGGTTGTATATGTACCCTAACACAACTTTACTGTCCGTGTAATACTCAGTGTTGTCAAATGTAATGTCCATTTCTGCTACAACCAGCTCTGCAACTTCAACTGCGAGTACTGCAGCGCATAGCTCTAATCTCGGAATTGTAAGGCCTGCTTGAGGAGCCAACTTTGCCTTTCCGAATACAAAGCCCACCTCTGTGTTGTCCGGTGTAGATAGTTTTATGTAGGCGACGGCGGCAATGGCTTTTAGAATGAGAGAGAGAGGCAAGTACCAGCATTCCTGGTTCTGACCAAGAGGTGGCACAACTTCTGCATGTCCTCTGCTGAGCATCCATCCATCCATCCATCCATCTTCTTCTGCTTAATCCTTTTTGGGTCGCGGGGGGGACTGGATGTTCTCCATAAACTCTAGAAAGTGTGCTTTCATTTCAGGTCGTTTTTCCAGAGTGCGTCTGAGTGACATGAGGCAGTCATGAGCTAGTTGTCTGTTGCTGGGCAGCCATTGCCATGGCGACTTGAAAGGTTAAGGGCCCACCCAGCTATTGTCACTGTCCTGATAGAACTCAAAGTTCATTATTTGGAGAACTGTGTGTCCTTGACTGAAGGAGCAAGTTTGTGGTCGCCTGATGTGCGTGCAAAAATCTGTTGGCCAATGTTATCTGCACTACATCCAGACTCATGAATGCTTATCAAGAGTTGCTCTGGGCTGTGGCAGATTCCAGGAATCTTTGTTAACATCTCTTTGACTTTGATTTGACTGTTGCATGGCTGAAAAAGGCTTGTGCGGCCATTTTCCAGAATAAAGGTTTTGTAGATGTTCACTTGTGGAGGTCTGTGTACTCCATCTAGACAGACGTCACCTACCACCACCCATCCTAAATCGAGTCTCTGAGCAAATGGAGAGTCGCCTGGGCCGTTTATTTGCTCTCTGACCTCATGGACTCTCAGAACGTCTCTGCCGAGCAGAAGCAGTATGTCAGCCGTGGAATCTAGTGGCGGGATCATGTCAGCGATCCGTTGCAGATGAGTGTGGTGACGGGCAGCTTCTGGGGTAGGGATTTCTGAGCGGTTATTGGTAATGTCATTGCATTCGAGGAGTGTTGGCAGAGGAAGGCTTAGCTTTTCGTTCACTGACTCCACCATGAAGCCACACGCTCTCTTTCCCATTACTCCTGTAATGGTCTTTAGTGTGTAGGGGTGACTTGTTCCCTGGATCTGAAACAGGTCAAAGAACTGAGAGCGAGCAAGTGAGCGGTTGCTCTGTTCATCCAAGATTGCGTACATTTTCTTAGTTTGCTCTACGTGGCCAGCAGGGTACACATTCACCAGTGCTATCTTTGAACACTCCCTGGCGCTCACTCCTTCTCCACAAACTATAGTGCAGCTAGATGTAACTTCTTCAGTGTCATCCTCCCCACCTTGCTGTGTGAGGGGAGGGGGCACTTTAGACTCCCAGGGGGCTGCACCAGGATGGAGAGCAGAAAGGTGAGTATTACTGTCACACTCCGTACATACAATTTCTGTGGTACAGTTCTTTGTGATGTGATCAGTGGATGAACAGCAACGGAAGCAGATGTTATACCTTTTGAGAATCTGTTTGCGCTCTTCCAGAGCTTTTTCTCTGAATCCTCTGCATCATCTGCATCGTAATAAAGGGTGGGGTTTGTTGTGAATCGGACATTGCTTGTTTGGGTTAGCTGGGGTTTTCATCCTTTCTCTCTCTGATTTGGCCACTTAAGATACTTGAGTTTTATGAACAGATATTGGCACTTTAGGAAATCTTTCCATATTTTCTCTCCGGTGCAGGCTGATTAGAGATGTGCAGATTAAAACTGGGATCCGTTCGTGTTTTGGCTTCGGTACATATGAAGTTGGCAAAAACAGTGAAGGGGGGAAAGCTGGGGCCATGTTCACGTTTGTACCCCGAGCCATAAGTCATCCATTTCTCCTGTATGTTGTAAGGTAATTTGTCATCAATTGGTTGGATTCCCCTAGATGTATCTAAATAAGACAAGCCCGGTAAATAGCCATCGAGCTTGGCAGCCTCCAACTTTAACAGTAAATCTGCTAGATCGCGAAGTTTAAGAGGATCTCTTGTCGTGATTTTAGGCAAGTTTTCGACTTTATGAAACAGGGCTTGCTCTATGGCCTCTGTCGAGCCATATGTTTCCTCAAGTCTCTCCCAAGCCATCATTAAACCTGCTTCAGGGTGCCTGATGTTGACTGCTTTCATTTGTTTAACTTGTTTGGCTGAGTTTTTATCAAGGTACCGTACTAGCAAATCAAGCTCTTCTCCTGCAGATAGATCTAAACCTATTATGGCGCTTTTAAAGGATGATTTCCATGCCCAGTAGTTCACAGACTGGTTATCAAAGATGGAAAGGCCTGAGGTTATGAGTTGACTGCGTGCAAGGTATTTGGCAAAATCATAGGTTGGCTGGATTGGCACATACTCACTGCGAACATTGTATGTTTTGGGGATACTTTGGCTCACGGGTGCGAGTGTTTTAAAGCTAGTAGACAAGGGTTTATCAAAATCGTTGTCAGATACAGCCTGGTTTGATATGTAGCTTGGTTTGCTTCCTTGCTTTGCCACTACAGGTCAGGAAGGAGCTGCTGGAGTGACAATTTCAGTCTTTTGTGGAATGGGTTGCTGCTCTGCAGTGACAGCTGCTTGTTCTAATACATATTGAGCAGTGCATTGTTTTTGATCTTCAGCAAGAGATGACCCGTAAGTTTCACTGCATATTTCAAGGTTCAATTCAAGTAGCCCAGCTTCTAAGGTATTAGCTTCTGCTATAGCAGCTTCCTTTTCTTGCTCTGCTCTAAGAGCATCGAGAGTGGCTTGTAAATGTGCTTGCTCAACTTTAATTTCTATTTCTTTTTGCGCATATGAGGCTCTGGCTTGAGCGGCTTCTGCCTTTGCTTTTGCTCTTAGTAATTCAATGTTTGCTGCTGAGCCTGCTCACGATGATGGTTTTTGTGAGAGGACTGATCGAGTGTCAATTTTTTGAGATTTGCTTTTAGACATTTTGAATCGGTTTGTCTCATATGTAGAGGAGTTAAGTTGATGAGTGGGCTTCTGATGCCTGTTTGCACTTTACTTAGCTCTTTGAGATGGCAGTGGCTCCACGAGATGGCTTCTGTAGCTTTGCTGCTTGCCGTGGTGCCATCTTTTCACTGTAAATGGCCTTGCTAGAAACTGATCTAGCTATCCAAACTCCTAAACACAGATCCAGAAACTTCTCGAACTCCAGAAGACGTTCAGTGTAGTTTACTGAATCTTTAATTTGTGAAACTGTAACAATACAGAAAAACAGGACATATACATGTCAATTTGGGCTAAAATAACAATCACAGGCAATAGCCATCTTATTTACATATGTAAAGCATGGAATAGTAGCCGTTAGCTTAGCACCAGTATAAACATTAACATACGGTTTTCAATGTGAAATAGTGCACCAAAAACGCTAGACTACCAAACCGAAGACAACGTATGTGGTGACTAATTATAATATATTTGACTAATATATCCCAACAACAAACCATGGGTTACTAAATCAGTTAAATCCTGCTTACAGAGGAAAGCACTTGCCTTTAAACAGGGGTCTGTTTCTGCGCTACAGGTTGCCACTAAGGAGCTAAAGGCCGAAATTTTAAGAGCAAAAC
Source organism: Pholidichthys leucotaenia (assembly GCA_020510985.1). Lineage (NCBI taxonomy): Eukaryota > Metazoa > Chordata > Actinopteri > Cichliformes > Pholidichthyidae > Pholidichthys > Pholidichthys leucotaenia. The sequence goes on along the minus strand of CM035836.1, from coordinate 442,973,767 downwards.
AGAATTATAAATCAGAATTGGAAAGCAAGATGGCAGCAAATAAACTTGGTTCGGCCTGGGCCAGTATGAAAAAAATTGCAGGCCTTCAGAGCACAGAGCGCAGTAATCGTGTGTTTTTAGATGGTTTTAGTTCAGACACAGAGCTGGCTAATGCTCTTAATTGTTTTTATGGTCGTTTTGACTCCTTTGATTTTAGCACAGAAATCCAAGATTTGAAACAGAAACTCAAAGACAATCAGCACTTTAATATTGAGATGCAGGATGTTGAAAGGGAGTTCCGCGCTGTAAAAGTGAACAAAAGTCAGGGCCCTGATAATATATGTGGACGCCTGGTAAAGTCCTGTGCACATGAACTGAGTCCTATATTTCACTACATTTTCAATAAGTCCTTACAGACACAACATGTGCCTAAGATCTGGAAAGATGCCGTGGTTGTTCCCGTTCCAAAATCCAGCTGTCCTAAAACGGTAAATGACTTTAGACCAGTTGCTTTGACTTCAATTTTAATGAAAATTTTTGAAAAACCGGTCAGATGTGAGGTCCTAAAGCAGACTGAACATGCATTGGATCCTCTGCAGTTTGCCTATAGGCCTCACAGAGGAGTGGAGGATGCCACTGTCACTCTGTTTAACATGCTTTTTAAACATCTGGATTTTAATGGGACACACGCCAGGCTTTTATTTGTGGACTTTTCTTCTGCCTTTAATACAATCCAACCTCATATTTTAGTTGAAAGGCTCCTGCAACAATTTGATTTAAGCAATAATCTGGTGGGTTGGATTCTGGATTTCTTAACCAACAGGACGCAGAGAGTAAGGGTCAATGGTACATTGTCTGACCTAAAGTGCTCTTCTACTGGCTCTCCTCAGGGGTGTGTGTTGTCACCACTACTCTTCATCCTGTACACAAACATGTGTCGGAGCAGACATGACAACAGACACATTATAAAGTATGCTGATGACTCAGTCATTGTCAGTCTCCTCCAGGATGGTGAGAGTGGCCATGGCCCAGTAGTTGATGACTTTGTTCACTGGTGTGAGGATTCCTACCTGCAGCTGAATACAACAAAAACGAAAGATATGATTATTGACTTTAGGAGGAAAACTCCCAGGCACAAAGTCACCATACTAAAAGGCCAGACCACCGAATGTGTACAATCGTACAAATATCTTGGGACGATTATTGATAGTGGATTGAACTTTGAGGTGAACTGTGAAAGGGTGTGCAAAAAGGGTCAGCAAAATTTGCATTGTTTGAGGAAACTTGCACGCTTCCAAATTGACCGAACCATAATGACTATGTTCTATCGGGCTTTTATTGAATCTGTTTTATCCTTTTCTTTAATGTCATGGTTTGGTCAGATAAAACTGAAACAGAGGAAATCCTTGGATCAGGTAGTCAGATGGTCCAGTCGTTTGCTTGGTGAGTCACAGCTGAGCCTGACATCCCTGTACACCAGACAAGTACAGAGGATGGCCGACTCGATTTTAAATGATGACTCCCACCCTTTGCACTGCAACTTTCAGCTTCTTCCCTCCAGACGGAGGTTTGCTGTCCCAAAAAGTAGAACCCAGCGCTACAAAAACAGCTTTGTCCCTGCTGCTGTCAAAGAGTTGAACAAGCTATAAAAATTATATTGTACATATTTTATATTTACCTATTTTGTAAGATGTGTGCCTGTGTTTGTGTCTATGTTGAATGTAATTGTGGCTTGTAAATATGGATGTCACCAACTGCAAAACAAATCTACCTACGGGTACAAATAAAGTAACCTGAACCTGAACCTGAACCTAATTATTTCCACTATAAAATACTTACAGACGATGCTTTAACAAACACAAACAAATAAAGAAGACCAGGAAAGTGAAGCTGCCGTGTATCGCAGTGGGACCGTTTTTCCAACAACTTTCTGAGTTCTTCTTCTACCGTCTTAACCCCTTAACGCCTGAATTTATTTCCAATTACGAAAAAAAAAATTTCACTTGTGTTTTTGCTTTCAAGTAGATGCTAAATCAAGTTGAGAAAGTTAATTTGACTATAGCACATAAAAGAGATATAATTTTAGGTATGATGCAAATTAGCGACAACAGGCATCTATGGTAAAAAAAAATGGTAAAAAAAGCACCTGTTCCCATCTCAAGTATGAAGAGTCTTTTATTTATGCAACAAAGTTATTTTCAGTATTTTCAACTCTCATGACTGCCAAACTATAACCCTAATCCTAAACCTAACCCTAACCCTAACCCTAGCAATCAGGAAATGGATGGTACTCCGTCTCTGACCGTTCCTACGAGAAACTAATGCTTGCAAAAGGTTCCTAGGTATGTGTTGGAAGTGCTCCAACCGGAAGTGGAGGAATACAGACGGTATTTTGGTTGCATTTGGAGCGGAAGCGGTTTGATGCGAATTCGCGATAACAGGCGTCAAGGGATTAAATAAGTTAACTAAAAACGGCCACTAGATGGCGTATTATACAAAGCAATAAATATGACATTAACCACAGTGAACACAACAGTGAGCAATGCCTCTTTGATCATGAAATGTAGTGTATTTGGTGGAACAATTGGTTAATTGCCCCTCCATGAATTGACACCTTACTGTGGTGGAGTTTGTGTGCCCCACTCATGTGCACAGGAATGCATCAACTGAAGCTCTAACACCACCCCTTTGCCCCCAGAAGTGCCCTTTTGGAGAATTTTTCTTTTAAAGGTATTATAGATTTTAATTTTCCTCCAGGGAGACACCAATTGCCAATCAAATGTGTTTTAATATCCGATAACTATATTTTTCCAGATAACAGAGATTTGATCCTGGAGCCCTGAATGCCCCTCTCCCTCCACCCCTCTACTCTGTTGCTCACAGACCTCACCTGAGCAGCTGCTGTCTGTTTCTGTCTCCTTCAAGCAGAGTTCCAGGTTAGCGTTTTAAGGCCGTGGTACTGGTACTGATTCTGTAATGCCATGTTTAAATTACCCTGAGTTTTGGCATTTTGTGTTGCTGTTGTGTGGTTGGTGATTTAGTTATTTTATTTTTTTTTTAACAAGAGGGTTGTGTGATGTACCAATATGGCGTTGAGTGTACCCTGGGTGTAGTGGGGGTGATGGCCCCGCCTTTCCGGTTCTGCCGTCACCAAGGGTATAAAGGGCTAAGGCGGAAGAGCACTGTCTCTTTCGCCGTCAACCCCTTGGCCTGTACGGAGCACCTGTATTCTTATGGTTCATTGTAATAAAGTTGTGTTCAGCTGTACCTCCTGCTTACTTCTTGATATCATGAGTTATGGACATAACATTTGGCGATGAGGAGAAAGGTATGGGGAGAGCCGTTTCCATATTTTGGCCATTTTTGGAGGTTCCGGGAGAGTTGCCCGTCCCCTGGGTTAGGTGGCATGTGGCTTTCCAGAATTATCTGGTGGCCCTTAACCTTGGTGAGCTTGATAAACTGCGTGCAAGAGCGATTTTAGTCCATAATCTTGGCATGGAGGGTCAAAGACTCCTCGGCACATTAGGAGGGGCTGATAACTTTGAAGACGTGGTTGGGCTAATGTTGCGCTATTTTCGCGCTCTGGAATACGTCATAGTCCAGAGAATTCAGTTTCGGCAGCGCCACCAGCAGACAGGAGAGTCAATGCAGCGCTACGTTGCAGACCTACGTCAGCTGGCAGGGGAGTGCCAATTTGGAGCCCTAGAGGAAGAGATGGTCCGTTATCAACTGGCGGAGCATACTCTTTGTTCTGTGGCACGATAGAGGCTCCTGACTTACCCGGGTGAACTGACGTTAGCCATGGCAATTGAGATAGCGGAGCAGTTTGAGGCAGCGGAGAAATTATCAAAAGACCTCATGAGAGAATCACGTCAGGGCAAAATGAACCACGTTTGAAGGTGCTGGCTGTGGACTCCGACAGCAAAGACAGCGTGAGTGAAGAGGAATATGCTGCCGCTGTAAAAATTAGGTCCACCCCGGGTACGCCAAGATGTTATGGCTGTGGGTCCACCAGGCACTGGTACAAAGCAAGAGCATGTCAGGCGAAGGGCAAATGCTGTGGCAAGTGTGGTCTTCTGCACCATTTCGCCAGGGCCTGCAAAAATTTTGAGCGAGGGGACCGAAGACATAGGGCGGATTGCCCTGCAGTGACTCCTATGGTTGTTCATACCATCTCCCTGAGCACAGATGGACGAATCTACTGCAACGTTTTGCTGGACGGTGTAGAAGTGCCGTTGATGGTAGACACGGGAGCAGCGGCTTCAGTGTTGAACTGGTCCACTGTGAGGAGTCTGTTCCTGCATTACCACGTGAGTGACCTGTCGACGCCTTACTTTGGCTTTGCAGGAATCAAGCTGGCCATCGTGGGTTCGCTGGAATTGACGGCGAGGTACAAGTCGGCGATGATGTTGAGTGTACAATTCATGGTGACCGCTACTGGGTCGAACATCATGGGGTGTGATTTGTTCTACGGCCTGGGGTTCACGATCACCAGTGGCGCCGGAGAAGAGTGGTCAGGCTGCGGATTATGGGACTGACCTGCTCCGCACGTGGAGGACGACGCGGTTTGAGACAGTGACTGGCCTGGTATTCTGGGAGGTGTGCAGGACCAGCACCATGGAGCGCCATCATGGGAGGGTTCCAATGCCAGTATCCAAGTTGCCCTGGACGGCACAGCGGAGCAACCGGGATGGCTGATGGAGCCAAGACGCTAGCCCCCTCAACTTCCGGAGTTTGTCCTGGTGATACCAAGAAGCAACGAACTGCAGTGGCTGTGCCAGCATTTGGAATGAAACAGAGCGGGTCAGGACCAGCCGGCGCGATTTCACAATGCGACAACCAATGACACTGGAGACCAAGGAGGGCTCCGGATCGGGTCGGTGACAAGGTTCGACCCAAGGTGGAAGCCCGTTCACGGCATGGTGGTCATCTGAAGCCATGTCGAGCTCCAGTGACGAGGTCTGGCCTAGGGAAGAAGCTCGGCTGAGGGGTACCCACGAGAAAAGAAAGCGGCGAGATGACCAGGGGTGGTTGCGGGTGTTGGCTGCCCGGGAGGATGGCTACCTGAGACTGTCCGATGAATCGTGGAGGCACCCTAACAAGCTGTGGTGAGTGGTTGAGAAGAAACGCCAACGTGGCTTGTCCCCAGAGACGAAGGCACTCTGGGAGGGAGCCGCCAGATGGAAATCCATGGGGTGGGTCTCCCATTGGGACTGTAACGTGACTGTGTGTGTGTGTGGGGGGGGGGGGGGGCTATTGTAATGGTGTGGTGGAGTGACTAATATGCCATTGTACCTCAAAGTCATGAAGTCACTATGTGCCTGTTGCATTTTGCCCTGTAATAAAAAACAAAACAAAGGGGAATCCCCAACACTGTTTATATTGTATTTGAAATATGTTGTTTGTGTGAACTGCCCAAGTTATGGGGTGGGTGTGTCGGGGTGGGGGCTGGCAACAAATTATGAGTGTACATATTGACTGTTTGTGTTATTAGTTCTTATTGTTAGGAGAATTCTGATTGTGTGCATATATATTCTGGGATTGTTTTGGTTTTTTAGGAACACAACCATTTTGTTTTACGGCCTCTATCATTTCAATGACGGCAGAATAACCCGTCTAGCCATGTTGAGGTGGGTCGGCAGTCTACCTGGCCCCCTTTAGTTTGTTTATGTTGTGTGGATGGATAGGTTCAGGTTCCTTTATTTTTACCCGTAGGTAGATTTGTTTTGCAGTCAGGTGACATCCATATTTACAAGCCACAATTACATTCAACATAGACACAAACACAGGCACACATGAAGCTGACTATAAACATGATAAAAAATACTAAAGGCTCCATCAATCAGGGTATAAAGACAAAGAGATGAGAGAAAAACCAGAGGTAAGAGACAAGGATCATATTAAAAAGTTAAAAACTAGTCAAAGAAGTTAAAAACTCAAAGGTCTAAAACCCAATAAAATATTTAGAATCCAAATAACATCCTACAAAAATAAATAAATATAAAATGGAGTTAATAAATAGGTACCTAAATTATGTGCAATATATTGTTACAACTTGTTCAACTCTTTGACAGCAGCAGGAACAAAGCTGTTTTTGTAGCGCTGGGTTCTACTCTTTGGGGCAGCAAACCTCCGTCTTGAGGGAAGAAGCTGAAAGTTGCAGTGCAAAGGGTGGGAGTCATCATTTAAAATGGAGGTAGCCATCCTCTGTACTTGTCTGGTGTACAGGGATGTCAGGCTCAGCTGTGACTCACCAAGCAAACGACTGAACCATCTAACTACCTGATCCAAGGATTTCCTCTGTTTCAGTTTTATCTGACCAAACCATGACACTAAAGAAAAGGATAAAACAGATTCATTAAAAGCCCGATAAAACATTGCCATTATGGTTCGGTCAATTTGGAAGCGTGCAAGTTTCCTCAAGCAATGCAAATGTTGCTGACCCTTTTCGCACACCCTTTCACAGTTCTCTTCAAAGTTTAAATTACTATCAATAATCGCCCCAAGATATTTGTAGGATTGTACACATTCGGTGGTCTGGCCTTTTAGTACGGTGACTTTGTGCCTGGGAGTTTTCCTCCTAAAGTCAATAATCATGTCTTTAGTTTTTGTCGTATTCAGCTGCAGGTAGGAATCCTCACACCAGTGAACAAAATCATCAACTACTGGGCCGTGGCCACTCTCACCATCCTGGAGGAGACTGACAATAACTGAATCATCATCTGGCCGTGGCCTAGAAGAGCACTAAAGAGCACTTTTGGTCAGACAATGTACCATTGACCCTTACTCTCTGCATCCTGTTGATTAAGAAATCCAGAATCCAACCCACCAGATTATTGCTCAAATCAAATTGTTGCAGGAGCTTTTCAACTAAAATATGAGGTTGGATTGTATTAAAGGCGGAGGAAAAGTCCACAAATAAAAGCCTGGCGTGTGTCCCATTAAAATCCAGATGTTTAAAAAGCATGTTAAACAGAGTGACAGTGGCGTCCTCCACTCCTCTGCTGTTTGCTTTAGGACCTCACATCTGACCAGTTTTTCAAAAATTTTCATTAAAATTGAAGTCAAAGCAACTGGTCTAAAGTCGTTTACCATTTTAGGACAGCTAGATTTTGGAACGGGAACAACCACGGCTTCTTTCCAGATCTTAGGCACATGTTGTGTCTGTAAGGACTTATTGAAAATGTAATGAAATATAGGCCTCAGTTCATGTGCACAGGACTTTACCAAGCGCCCACATACACTTCCGTTCAAAAGTTTGGGGTCACTTAGAAATTTCCTTATTTTTGAAAGAAAAGCACTTTTTTCAATGAAGATAACTTTAAACTAATCAGAAATACACTCTATACATTGCTAATGTGGTAAATGACTATTCTAGCTGCAAATGTCTGGGTTTTGGTGCAATATCTACATAGGTGTATAGAGGCCCATTTTCAGCAACTATAACTCCAGTGTTCTAATGGTACAATGTGTTTGCTCATTTCATCAGAAGGCTAATGGATGATTAGAAAACCCTTGTGCAATCATGTTAGGTCTGCAATGCTGTAATTGCTGCAAATGGAGGATTCTTTGACGAAAGCAAAGTTTGAAGGAAAAAATTATTATTTCAAATACAAATCATTATTTCTAACCTTGTCAATGTCTTGACTATATTTTCTATTCATTTTACAATTCATGGTGGTAAATAAGTGTGACTTTTCATGGAAAACACAAAATAATTGTCTGGGTGACCCCAAACTTTTGAACGGTAATGTATATTATCAGGACCCGGACTTATGTTCACTTTTACAGCGCAGAACTCCCTTTTAATATCCTGCACCTCATATTAAAGTGCTGATTGTCTTTGAGTTTCTTTTTCAGATCTTGGGTTTCAGTGCTAAAATCAAAGGAGTCAAAAAGATCATAAAAACAATTAAGAGCATTAGCCAGCTCTGTGTCTGAATTAAAACCATCAAAAAACACACGATTACTGCGTTCTGTGCTCTGAAGACCTGCAATAGTTTTCATACTGGCCCAGGTTGAACCAAGTTTCTTTGTTGCCATCTTGCTTTCCAACTCTGATTTATAATTCTGTTTTGCTCTTAAAATTTCGGACTTCAGCTCTTTTGTGGCAACCTGCAGCTCAGAAACAGACCCCTGTTTAAAGGCAAGTGCTTTCCTCTGTAAGCAGGATTTAACTGATTTTGTAACCCACGGCTTGTTGTTGGGATATATTTTGACACGTTTATGTGGAACGATCATATTTTTACAGAAAGCCATGTATGAGCTTGTGACATCTACCAAAGAGTCCAAATCATCTCCGCAGGACAGTGTGAACATCTCCCAGTCTGTACAGTTAAAGCATTCCTGGAGGCTGTGCACTGAATCTTCTGTCCACACATCTATGTCTGTGGTCTCCACCTTGCTTCTTCTGAGAACAGTTTTATATGTGGGCAGCAAATGTACACAGTTGTAATCTGAGGATCCTAAAGGAGGAAGGGGGAGTGATTTATAGGCCCTCTCTATGGATCCATAGCACAGGTCCAATGTCTTTTTTCACCTGGTTGGGCAGGAGACATACTGATAAAAGTTTTTAAGTGTCTTCTTTAAAGAAACATGGTTAAAATCCCCAAGAATAAAGTTTGGCACCTCTGGAGAAATTGACTGCAGCCGCTGCACCACATCAAAGATAGTGTTGGAGGCGGAATCAGCGTCTGCCCTCGGGTGGATGTACACAGTCGTGATAAAGAGTTGGGGGAACTCGTGAGGCAAATAAAAGGGGCGTAGTGATACGGACAGAAGCTCCACACTGGGTGTACAGATGCGCTCTCTGACCGTGACAGATGTGCAGTACTGCTTATTAATGCATAAACATACGCCGCCCCCCTGACGCTTCCCCGTTACCTCTTCCTGCCGATCCGAACGGAGTGGGGCTCCAAAGCCATCAATCCACAGGTCCGCATCCCGGTCATGCGCAGTAAGCCAAGACTCGGTAGAAGCCATGACACAGCAGTTCTTAAAGTCCTTCTGGTAGCGTACATTCCCTTGAATTTCATCCACCTTGTTCCTCAGAGATTGTACATTCCCAAAAATCATAGAAGGAAGAGGAATGTTACCAAACTGACGTTTCCTCAGGCGTAATTTCACGCCTCCACGCTTTCCGCGCTTCCTTCTCTTGTCTCTCTTTTCACCGCTGTGTCCATGAACATCTCTCACAGTAAAGTCCGGCAGTTGCGGCTTAGACTCAATCACAGACACTGCATCATCCGTGTTTAAATGCAGCAACATGTCCCTGGAATAATGTATTCTGCCCAGCATGATCCCAATCGCTCTCACCTCAGAGACACAGAGCCGGTGGAAAAGTAGCAGCAGTGCAAAAAAGGGGAGGAAATCCATATTGATGGAACCAGGGAGCTCTTCGCCATACAGTCCACAAACAATCCAGGACAGAAACAACACAAGAGAATTTCGTTAAAAACACATTAAAGTGCATAAAAACAGACACACAGACGACGGATAGGCCTGTATATATATATACTGTATATATTTGTGTGTGTGTGTGTGTGTGTGTGTGTGTACATAACTGTTATTGCTATTAGTGCATGAGTAGGGTTTAAATTTGGGAGGGCCTAATTGGCGTGTCTGACATTTTTCTACGGGGAGGAAAATGTGGTGTACCAATATGGTGTTGAGTGTACCCTGGATGTAGTGGGGGTGACGGCCCCGCCTTTCCGGTTCCGCTGTCACCAGGGGTATAAATGGCTAAGGCGGAAGAGCACTGTCTCTTTCGTCGTTGACCCCTTGGCCTGTACGGAGTACCTGTATTCTTATGGTTCATTGTAATAAAGTTATGTTCAACTGCACCTCCTGCCTGCTTCTTGGTATAGTGAGTTATGGACATAACAGGTTGGTGGTTGTGGGGGATATAAATTTAGCATACTGGTATAAGTGTAAATTTTGCAAGAATGAAGGTACAAGAATATGATAAAAGATGCTAATTTACAATTAAAAAGTCACAAATGTACTACAAGCAAGTCCAAATTTATGAGAAAAAAGTGACATTTTCATGAGAAAAAACAACTTCCAAATGCTGAAAATAACCCACATTACCAAGAAAAAAGTAATAAATTTACAGCAATATAAAGTCACACATTTACAAGAAAAAAGGCCAATTTTCTACATCATTTTTATGTTTTTTGACATTTCTCTCATAAATGTCCAATCTTCTCAGCAGTTAGGTGCAGCGTTTCTTGTAAACTTGTAACATTTTTCTTGGAAAGTTATAGCTTTTAAAATAAATTTGCAACTTTTTCCTAGCAAATTTATTACCATTGTAGTAAATTTTGTACTTTTTTCCTATAAATTTGCCATGTTTTGTGATAAAATTGTTAACTTTTCCCCACACAAATTTACAATATTATACTAAAAAATTGGCATTTTTTTTCTATAAAATTTGCAACTTTTTCTCAGATTTTCATGATTTTTCAAGTACATTTGCTCCTATCCTCTCAGTGATATACTAAGTTGTCCAGGGCCATGCAGAAACCATTCGAGGGGCAGGGGTTCAAATTTCAAAAAGGGGGCACATGGCACAAGATTTATTAACAATATGTGTATTCAGCAGCCCACCACTGCAATGCAAACAGCTTGCACATGTCACCCAATAACAAGGTTTATCTGACTTTGTGTAAAAAAAACCTGCCAAACTGCCATTCGGAAACACACACGTGTTACGTATGTAATACCTGTGATGAATGAGGCAAGATGAGGGTTGCATTGAACACAGCTTTACTGATGGAACTGGAGTACAGCGGTAACACGGCAGGCACCTGGCATGGGCACCGGTCTAAAGACGCCGTAAGATGGTGGCCCTCCCACTATATAGGGCAGTGCGGTGACGTGACAGGAAGTCCACATCACCACACTGCACTTCACAATAAAGTGCCACAATTCCCTATACCACATTTCCTCTCCCCCTTAGAAAAGTCCAAAACCACAACCGCAATTGAAACCCACCCCAATTTAGGACCCAAATCACGCTCTAAAATACAAAAAACAAATGTACTAAACTAGCCTAACGCACTCACACAAAACAACCTAAAATAGGGCTGGTAGGTGGACTGCCACATGGCCCGCACAGCATGGTGGATTATTCTCCCACTAAACAACTAAAAAGTCCTTCATTAAACTAAAATTCACAGCCGTGCTCTGAAACTAAAGCCATAATACAGATATACAGCCCCAAAACATAACATGCATAACACAACTATAAACAGTTCTCTACAGCACAGTCACTTGGGTGGGTGAGGTAGAACCAGCATGGGGGGCCCAGGGCAGCCCCTCAGCAAGTGCACCTCTGGAAGCAGCAAGCCACCAGGACGATGGCTGATCTTCTGGACAGTGGAGCCCGACTCCTTTACCACCAACACTGACTCCCGTCCAGCCTCATCACTTGGAGCATTCTTGTGGACATGCCGAAGCTGATTGGCATGCCTTGATGAGCTGTCGGACAACCGGAAGTATGCTGCACCCAATTTCGTCACTATGTGCAGACATCCTCGGTGTTTTGCTGGCTGTCATTTGGCCCATCTTCACTGTGGACATTCATCACCCTGAACCCAAACCAAGTCCAAAACCCTCAGCGGGGCCCAGCTTGGCCAGACGTGGTGCTGCTGAGCATGCGGTAACTCCATGCTTGTCAGTCTGGCCCATCCTCTTCTAAAACTGTTGTAGCAGTCACCGTCGTAGCTGCACACCCTCCATCCTCCTGCGGTCAAGCTCCAGAGGCATCTGGGGCTAGCATGGTGTCACTCGCCGACACAGGTTCCCTGCCGCCACGCTCGGTACCCCCCCCTACCATGTCCCGAGCGCCAGCACTGAGACTTTCCTGCGCCGAACCTTAGTGAAGCTGGTCCTGCTTGACTGCCACAATGTCCGTTAGTCCCTTGTCCCACACAACATCCTCTTTGACCGCCGGAGCCAGGTGGTTCCAGCGGCCGTAACCCAACCATTCGTTCCCGGCACCATCTTTAATGGCAAAACCCAGTCCGTAAAACAAATCACAGCCCATGATGTTATTGCCTCACGCTATCACGTGGAACGTGAAGTCAACCATCTTCGCAGACTTAGACTGGACCGTTAACTCCAAAGTCCCAACCGTGTACAGCCTGCCTCTACCATAACCATACAATGGCGCCGGGTTATCTTTAATCCTGTAGTGGGGGAAGAACTTCCTCACCATGGCCCAGTTCAGCAAACGACCCCTCCGCCGCCATGTCAAGCAGCAGTGGCACCTCCATTCCGTCCAACTCCACTGCGCAATACGTGTACCCGTTTGTGCTGGGGGACACTGTATGGATGGCTGTCGGGGGTGGGCGGAGTGATTTTTTCCGTGGGCTTTCTGGTTCAGATGCACAGCACGCTCTAGCATAATGGTTCAAGCGTCCTCTTGCTGGGCAGTCCTTCGCCTTATTTCGGTGCATTGCAGACCCACAACCCTTGCACAGGGGTCTTTCTGGGGCAGACCTTTGGCTGGCAGCATTGGTTTCCATAACGTCGTCATCCAAGCTATCCTTACTTTTGGAGTCCGCAACATTTGCTGTGGTGGATGGCTCTGGCAGCCTCTGTGACTGGCACCAGGTTAGCTCCAAAGCTAGCTTGTCTGCAGCCTCCAACTGGAGAGCTAGTTTGACAGCTCTGGCTAACGTTAAGTCGTTGGGCGCTGTAAGTAGCCTAGCCTGTAATACGGCACTGCACGTGTGCTCCGCTAGCTGGTCACGCACAATTTCATCTTCCAATGGCCCAAAGCAGCACTTGCTAGCTAGCTGCCTCAAGTCGGCAACAACTTGATGGATAGGCTCACCTACCCGTTGATGTCGCTGCTGAAAACGACTCCTCTGGACAGTCACGCTATCTGGGGCGTGGAAATGATTGGCTAACAGCTCCACGATGTCCTCAAACAAGTCTGATGCGCCGAGCGAGGACTAGCTGGTCCTTAACACCCAGGTTATAGATTAGAAGCGCATGTGCCCTTAGCTTGTCAAGCTTCCCGAGGTCCAGCGCGGTGATGTACAGTAGGTCTGAAAAGCCTCAAACCATCTAGGCCAAGGCACCGGCGGTTCACTCGGGAGCTCGAGGAAGGGACGAAGTGGTGTTAAACACGTCTCCATGAGTTAATCCTCAGTTGCCAAATGTTATGTATATAATACCTGTGATGAATGAGGCAAGATGAGGCTTGCGTCGACCACAGCTTTATTGATGGAACTGGAGTACAGCGGTAACATGGCAGGCACCTGGCGTGGGCACCGGTCTAAAGAGGCTGTAAGATGGTGGCCCTCCCACTCTATGGGGCAGTGCAATGACGTGACAGGAAGTCCACGTCACCACACTGCACTTCACAATAAAGTGCCACATTTCCCTATACCACAGCATGCACACACACTGTCAGGAATCTGAAACTCAAGACTCACAAAATAATAGTACTCTGTTAGGTTCGTACCTTAATAAGATTCGAGACACAAAATGTGTTCAAAGTTTTTACTTGTACAAGGAGCAACACACCTCTGATTACAGATGGGAAATGCGCGCTGCCATACAAAGGCAGCACGTCCCTTTTATACTGAGCAGGTCAGACACAGGAAACATCTGCTGCAACTTTATGGGCACCTTTGTGGTGACTGATAAGACCGTGAAACAGTCAGGCTTTGTAGTGAAACAGTCAGGCTTTGTGGTGACTGATAAGGCCGTGGAACAGTCAGGCTTTGTAGTGAAACAGTCAGGCTTTGTGGTGACTGATAAGGCCGTGGAACAGTCAGGCTTTGTAGTGAAACAGTCAGGCTTTGTTGTGTAACACAAAGACAACTCCGTGTCAGCACATGACTTCTTGCACACCGGTTTCTAAACTTTAAGTAAATACAGATTATTCCGGTTTGTTGAGGTATGTCTGTTACAGGGTGAGTTAAACCTTCCTGATGCAGCATTGTTGCAGCCATTGTAAGGGAAAAAAATACAGAAAAGTTCAGCTAAAAACTAATTATGAAATGATAACATATTTGTACATATATACAATTTCTGACAATTTCCTCCTGTTTATCAGTTCATAATTTTTATCACATACAGACATCAGAACAATGTAACTTCAAAAGATTTCCTATATTGTCTTCATAGAGTATCATTTCCAAATTTAAACAGGAGCACAATTATTGTTATCCACCTCTTCGGTATTTAAAGGAGTGTATTGGTCTTGGAACATTTGTTGTATCATAAATGTATGTTGAGACAGAGCGCGAGACATCATTGATTTGACACAGGGAATCACAAAGCAACATGACAGAAACATGCATATCATTATTATAATAAAAGGCATAAAGGCTTTAAGAAGCACCTGCCACCAACTTCCTGTGAATAACCAGTCTAACCAACCAGATTGTAGCTTCTCTTCATAATCATTCATGATTGCCTACTGCACTTGTTCCATGACGGTAATAGCGGTATCCATACTTTCAGAGACAGATGGAATGTAAGTGCAACAGGACCCGTTAAACATAGCACATACACCTCCTTGGACAGCCAAAACCAGGTCCAATGCTATTCTGTTTTGCATAACCATAACTCTAGTTTGTTCAGTTACATTGGATAAAACCTTCAAAACAACAGTAGTGGCATTAACAAACATTAACAGTCTGTAGTTCATTTCTTCAAATTTTGTCATTAACTGACCAACTCCATATGGGGCGAAAATTGAATGTCCAACCTTGTCACCCAGTGTCCATAATTTATATTTCTGTGGGACAGTAAGTCCAGCAGCACTAAAGAGGGACTGAATACTTCTTTTCTTCTTAGTGTGTCCTGAGGAGTTGTCATCAGAGTAGAGGACAAATGATCCATCAGTAACAGTCACTGGGGCACAAATTCCTCCCCAATTGGGAGGTAATTGAGCGTAGAGTTTGGAACCACATAACCAATGAACTTCTTTGATAACATAGGTGCCATTACTTTGAACTGTGCCCGTAATGCTAGTCTTCCTGACAGTGTAATTTTGTGATCTATACCTTGGACTAGGTAATATAGGTGTAAAAGAACAATCTGTTGCTCCGCTGCACTGTGAGGTACAAGGTAACAACACTGTTAAACATTGTCGTGGAAGAAGTTTCCCCAACGCCGTGGTACCATTTGAATATACACATGCTGGGAAAGTCACATTTTTCTTTGTAAAGGCAAATCTAGTTAATGATTGTGTTACATTCATAGCTATAATCTGATCAGGACATGTCATTTGATAAGAGGTGTTATCATGATTTTTCATGGTAATATCGGGTAGGAATCCCCAGGCTGAAATCTCTAGTATACAGTTAGACACGTTTATAGGAAAGGGTTCAGCCTTTAGGATTGGTCCCTTAGTGGTTAAAGGCAACAAAGAACAAGCCCAACAACTGCCGTTTCCTCTTGTCAGACGAGCATTGAGGAACATATACTGATACCACCGATTAGTCATAAACAGTGTTTCTGTGACATGTTCCTCTATATTTCTATTATCTCTTCTCAAGGGTGGTGAGGTGATAATGGTGAGGACTAATAGCGGGATACTCAAGAAGGTCAGAGTCAGTCTCAGGATTACCATGGTGCCTGATTCCCCTGGGAGTGTGCCTATAGACTCAGGTCACTGTCTTCACCGGGTTTGAGACGAGTCTTATCCTTAAAAGGACTAGACTCCCCTTTGTAACCGGACTTACCCTAGGGGTGGCTGGAGGTCACCAAGGGGCACCTGAAGTCTTTTAACATGTGACAGATGAATCCAAGAAGGTCTTTCAGCAATCCTCACTGCGGTAGGTGTGGTCAATAATACTTGGTATGGTCCAAGCCACCTCACGGAATTCCAATTCTGTCGGTGATGGTTCTTTATGAAGACATAATCACCAGGCTGGAGGGAATTTTCTGGGCCCTCCTGTGGAGTAGAGAAAGATCTGACAGATTCAACATAATCTTTCATTTGTTTACATTCTTTCAAATGCTCTCCAAGAGTCTTATAAGGGTTAGTGGCAGTTAATGGGAGTAGGTCAGGTAGAATATAGGGCCTATGAAAGGCGCATTCAAATGGAGATAACCCACTCTTCTTTTCTGGGATGGTGTTAATGGTTAGCTTTACTACAGTTAATGCTTTAGGCCATGAAATTCGTTGGTCATGCATTACTTTGTTTAGCATTTGCTTAACAGTACCATTTTTCCTTTCCACTAGACCTGCACTTTGTGGGTGATAAGCAGTGTGAAACTTCAGCTGTGTTCCAACGGCAGAAGTAAGATCCTTAACCATTTGTGCTGTGAAGTGTGTGCCATTATCTGCATAAATGGTCTCCGGTATTCCAAACGTGGGAAATATGTTGTTTTGTAAAACTTTGCAAACAAATTTAGCATCTGCCTTTGCTGTAGGATGGATTTCTGTCCATTTAGTATAGGTGTCAATGAGGACCAGACAATACTGCAGTTGTCCCACTTTAGATAGTTCAATAAAATCCATACACCATTGAGAAAAGGGCATTTTAGGTGGTGGGAAACTACCATGTCTCGTCCTCATTGCACCTTGTGCATTGTTTTGTATGCAGATTAAACATTGTTGGCACACTTTTTTCATTTCTTTCAAAATTCCTGGGCAGAAAAAATGTTTTTCAGCCTGTGCCTTCATTCCTCCTGTGGATACATGGCCACTGCCATGAGTCAAGATCGACAGCCAGCGATACAAGGAGGGAGGAAGGATTATTTTACCATCAGTAGTGCAATAAATTCCATTGTTTGAAACAATTGCTCCAGGGAGCATAGTCATTTCCTTCTGTGCATCAAGCAACACAGTAATATCTACATTGTTAGGTGCTGTAAAATGAGTTCCATTATCTGCACAAATCAGTTCTGGAACCCCAATTTCAATAGAGTTTTACACACAAATGCGGCATTAGCTGAGGATGTGGGATGAATTTTTGTCCACTTTGTAAAGGTGTCAATCAACACCAAGCAATCTTGTAGCTTTCCATTGCTCCTTGAGCATTATTTTGTAAACAAATGATGCACTTTTTAGCATGTTTTTGTTCTTTCAAAAACTAGGACAGTTTTCCAACATCCTCACAGTTTTCCCTCCTGTTGGCACATGATTGGCCATGTGCCACCAGGACAGCTCATTTGTATAATGTGGGTGGCAGAGCAAATTTACACATGAAACAGGAGGAAGGTCCATATTATTTTGATAGCCTTTAAAAACATCAACATCAACATTATTAATAAGACAGACGGTTCCTAAAAGACCAATAGCAGCACAGTGAGTAGCGTTATCAGCCAAGCGATTACCGCAGCTAGACAAGTCAGTGCCATTAGTGTGGGCAGGGCAGTGAATAACTGCCACAGAACATGGTAGCATCAGAACATTAGTTACAATAATTGCTGTCAATGTTTTGCTGGTTTTTCTGTGGAGATGACAAACCCTCGCAGATTCAAGGTAACAGTATGCAGGTGGCATGCGTTATAAGCATGCTTACTGTCTGCACAGATGTAAGTGCTGTAATCAAAGATGCAGGTTGTGGAATTTTTACACAATCAGGACCCCAGACAACATTGTTACAGCATAAGCAGTGGATGTTGGCCCATCAGGCCTTTTTACAGAGCAAGCCTGTCGCTCGCTTCTTCCCTTGCTAAGTAGAGAGAGAGAGCTGCCGTTCACCCCCCTTTGCTGATGGGAGAGAGAACCACCGCTTGCCCCTCTGTTGCCTTTTTTTTTTTTTATCAAAAAAGTGGGCCACCAGTAAATAACCACAAGGAATTTGGTACAAGCTTAAGGTGTGGCTGTGACAACAAGGTTATAGTGTACGATAACAGTCTAGCTGGCAACAATATGGAATGGTTGTCCTGCTGTAAATAGAGGGCATGATCTTATTATTTGTATTATCCCATGAATAATAAAAAGTGGTCTGTATTGCCCAGTATGTATTTTAGTTATAAACTGCAGCCATATGTTTATCCTGGGTACTACAGAAAATGAAATGAAAAGCGCTTATGTAAATAAAGTCGAATTGAATTCATCATCAATCATTTATTGATAATTTTTATGCATTATCTATTTTTCTAAGGATTGCTAATTATTTGCTAATTAATTTCTTTGATACCCCCTGTTTTGATACATGGAGGCTCACATGCAGCAAAGTTACAGGGTATTTGATTCTTTTACTGAAAGGAAATGTGCTACCATTTTTAACTTTAAATAAAATCTGCAGGTAGCCCAGTTCCTTCAAAAATAGATTTCAATAATTATAGCTTCTTTTTGTGACATCTCTTAAAATAGTTTACAAATTCCATTTAAGAAAAACAAAATAACTATCTGTGCATTTTTAACATGCTTCAGCATTGATAAATAAGATCAGTTTGTCCAGTTGAACACAGATGGGTTGAATTTGAATAAATGAATAAAGATTGCATCACACTCTTTCAATCAATGGAAAGGTGGACGTTTTGCCTAATTAGAATTTGATTTAAATTTTTCCCAGGAATGCCTCATTTTATATATTCCTTGGTAAATTATGGGGTGAATGTAGTTTACCCTGACCCAGCTTGGCCACCGCCGAATCAGGAAAAACACATTCCTCATTACTGTCACATTTCTGAAATATATTGTTACCGCACCATTATGTGGTGAGTAACATCAGTATAAAATCATATAAACATTATATTTGTAAAGTCAAAGTCATTTGAATCAGTACACCTTATGTTATCTACAATGTCATACAAAGTCATACTTGGCTTCAAAAAATGCCCATCAATTTAAGGATTCTTTCTCCAAGACCTTTGTCTGATAATCCATAGCCTCTGGCAGATCATATGCACAGACACATTAATCATCAATCTCTTTTGATCCTCTGTGTTCTAAATCATGTGATATAGGGTAAACATAATACCTTCAGTGATTAGGCATTATTAAATGACATCATAATATGATCATAGTATGGCCTGTAGTCACATTGTCACAAGTCAGTCCTTTTTTCTATAAAATGCACTGTCATGTTTCAGTCAAGGACAAAGGTCAGCAATGCGTCAAAATTGTTTTTTTTTTTTTTTAAATATGTAAACAGTTTATCACGTACGCAACATTAATCAAGACCCCACAGAGTTAAATTGAAAAAATAAAAACCCAAAACCTTATACCCATATTTAGACCACTTTCTTCACAGATCAATCACACACACAAACAGAGAAAGCAGAGGAGTTTTGTTCTCTCTACACTGCCTCTATCTAAGGCTCACACACAAAGAATAGATAAGAGATAAAATAACTTTCTCATTGTCCATTTTAACGTTATCCAGTTCTGCTGCCATTTAATCCGTCCGTCTTTAAATATTATGGTCTAATTATTATGATTTTATTTGCCTCCTCCTTTTCCCAACCTCTTGGGCTTCTTTAAATAATTTGCCGTATAGACCCTCCTTAGGATCGTGGCATTGATAAGTTGGGGAAGGATTATCTTTTTCATTTAATAATGGTTCGATGCTCGGTTGGTTTTGATATTTATCTCTTTTTGTTGTAAGTTTTTCCGTCGACGCTAAGACTGTGCATTCATCCACATCCAGTGTGGGTTTAAAGGAATAATCTTTTTTGTTTAAATATTTTTCAGGATCCTTTATCTGATCTTTTTCTTTTAGCCGGTTATTGTAATTTTTTTTTTACCGTTCGGCACGCAGTTTCCTTTTTTTTATTTTTCGCTTTATCTGTTTATATAGTCAGGAACGTTGTCAGTACGCCCACTGCAACAATATTACTGCCCAATTTTTTTTAAGTGCGCTCACTTGTTGATGGGGCTAGATCTTACGCAACCTATATTAGGGCTCCTGTAATTTCTTACAGGATCATTACCTGGTATGATCAGATAGGAAAAATATAAAGGATGCCGCCTTATATTACCATTACTTAGCTAAAGCTTGACCTATCAGTCAATACGCAGCACCTTTTACTTTTTGAAACCTGACTCTTCGGCCGGAAAACAACACAATCTTTTTCTGTTTACTCTTCTGTCTATCCGGTTTTCCAGCACAATTGCCCATTTTACTTGTAGTTGTGAAACGCCGTCACACTACCTCATAAAATTATTGCATTCACCTTTTGAATGGAACTAGATGCTCACACAATAATTTTAACCACCAGGAAAAGTACAGGGCGTCACCTTATACTACCATTACTTGCATTTAGCTGACCTGTGGTTTTCAACAATGACAATTACTTTCCGCGATCAGACAAATAATTTTCACTTACTTTTCAGACTCTGTGCGGATGACCGTCACCAGACAGAGTTAGGACTCCGACGAGGCTCACAGAGTTCCCTCAAGGCGGGTTTTCAAAGCTGACTATAAGTCAGACCATGCGCATGGTTTTCAACCTGGAGTCTGCCCTGGTCCTCACCCAGTCTGGATATTGGTCATCCGGGTCACGGCACCACGCATGTCAGGAATCTGAAACTCAAGACTCACAAAATAATAGTACTCTGTTAGGTTCGTACCTTAATAAGATTCGAGACACAAAATGTGTTCAAAGTTTTTACTTGTACAAGGAGCAACACACCTCTGATTACAGATGGGAAATGCGCGCTGCCATACAAAGGCAGCACGTCCCTTTTATACTGAGCAGGTCAGACACAGGAAACATCTGCTGCAACTTTATGGGCACCTTTGTGGTGACTGATAAGACCGTGAAACAGTCAGGCTTTGTAGTGAAACAGTCAGGCTTTGTGGTGACTGATAAGGCCGTGGAACAGTCAGGCTTTGTAGTGAAACAGTCAGGCTTTGTTGTGTAACACAAAGACAACTCCGTGTCAGCACATGACTTCTTGCACACCGGTTTCTAAACTTTAAGTAAATACAGATTATTCCGGTTTGTTGAGGTATGTCTGTTACAGGGTGAGTTAAACCTTCCTGATGCAGCATTGTTGCAGCCATTGTAAGGGAAAAAATACAGAAAAGTTCAGCTAAAAACTAATTATGAAATGATAACATATTTGTACATATATACAATTTCTGACACACACACACACACACACACACAAATTATACAATCAGAGCTGGGTAAAGTAATCAGTAAATGTAGGGCCATATTACAATGACGGGGTCGGTTGATCAGTTGTCACTGACGCAGAACACGTTTATGGGGGTGTCCAAGTTCATTTCCTCATCACAATGGCATAAAAATGAACCTTCCACCGGCGCATGATGCAAAGAGGCAGGTGTGTTTTGGATAATCCAATTCAAAACACTCCTTCCCATCCCCTTAATGCAAAGAGGCACATTATCTGAAGTGAATTGTGATCATGACGGTTTAAGATGGGTTTTGCGCTGACCAAAGCCTGTGTGTTTTTTTTTTTTTTTTTTTTTGTTACTTATTTGTACCCGTAGGTAGACTTGGTTTGCAGTCTGGTGACAAGCCACCGGCTGCTGGTCGCTGCATGCGCGAGTGCCCTAAACCTACATGTTTTTTGTATGCGGGAGGAAACCGGAGAAATCCCGGAGTAAACCCGCGCAACACGGGGAGAACATGCAAACTCCACACAGCTCACTGTTGGTCGGGGGCTGGGATCGAACCCACGATCTCATGATCCCCGCGGTCCCCCGGCCGAGGGTAAAACTGTGCTGCCACAGTGCTAAACCACTGCGCCACCATGCAGCCCGTGTGTGAGCCAAAATGCACGTGATAGTAATGCTACTTGGTAATAAGGAAGACCTCAATCACAGTTGATGCCCAGTTAGTTATGTTAGAAAGAATAAACGGTGAAGAATGGGCTGAAAAATCAATTGAATGCACACGGATGGTCATCTGCGCACTTTTCAGACAGACTTTCCGCTGTGCACCAGTGTTTTTGTTATTTTCTGTCAACGCATTGTCTTTTTTTTCACACCTTGCGTCACGCTATCAAATTACCAGTAGACAGTGTGCCTGCTATGCGTTCGGAGGAGGTGCCTCAATTCAAAGAGGTGTGGCGGCATGCAATCTAATATGCTTTACTATTATGGTGCATTCCATGAGAATCTGCTTTTGATCGGGAAAAAGGAGGTCTATCGCCAGAAGTACATTGTTTAATGATATTTCAGTGGCGTTTTTGACATGGCGCAGCTCTGGAGCTCAGGAAACAGCATGCACTGGGATCTTGTAACAGTCAGAATTGCCCGTCATTTTAATTATATGATGATCACACACTAGTTTTTTTTTTTATTCCATCTATACTCTCATTTTAATTGTGGAGTCTGTAGATTGGGCATTAATGTATGATTTTTTTTTTAGTGGAATGAATGAATGAACAGGGAGCATGTGTGCCAGCGTTTTCCAGTTTGATGTGTGGCACATGGGGGTGGGGGGGGGGGCATTTTCATTACGGACTTATTAGGCATTAATGTGTTTATTTTTAGGGGAATAAATGAACGAACAAGGAGTATGCAGTATTTTACTTTTCACTAATTCTCCAGAGAGCCAGGAAATGCGTCTACATCTGCATCGGCCATGCGCCCCGGGTTTCCAGCCTAGCAAGCTCCCCGATAGCCACCCATCAGCCCCCGGCAGAGGCTCGCTTCATGGTGGGGGCTGGTGGTGGCAGATCGCCTCCTTCCCTCCTACCCAGGACGGACAGGTGGAGACCCTCGGTCAGCGAAAGCAACAAGAGAAGGAGCATTCCGTTATAGTGGGTTTTATTGTGGTATAGACAGATAGATAGCCTTTATTGTCATTATACAAACAAATGTACAATGAGATTTAAGCATCTCCTACAGTGCAACATAAGTAAAAGAGAAAAATAAAAAGCATTAAAACAATAAATTCCTGCAATCAATAATGTATAATGTGCACAATGTACACAATCTAAGATAAAATAAGTTATATATACAATATAAAAATAAAAATATTAAAAAGACTGCACAGCATTCTGGACCGTAAATGTCAATTACACAGTGATGTGTTTAGAGGTATACTGAGAGGGTCAGGGAGGGTTGGACTGAGAATTCAGAGCCATGATGGCTTTTGGAAAAAAACTGTTCTTAAGTCTATTTGTCCTGGCTCTGATGCACCTGTAGCGCCTCCCTGAGGGCAGCAGGTCAAACAGGTCAGCTCCAGGGTGGTAGATGTCCTTGATGATGTATTGTGCTCTCCTAAGGCAGCGGGCGGTGTAAATGTCTGTCAGGGAGGGGACAGGGCGGCCGATGAGCTTCTGTGCTGCCTTTACTACCCTCTGCAACCTCTCCCTGTCTACCATTGTGCAGTTCCCATACCACACTGTAATGCAGTATGTGAGCAGACTCTCAATGGATGAGCGATAGAAGGTCAGCAGCAGGGTGGAGTTGAGGTCGTACTTCCTGAGGACTCTCAGGAAGTGTAGCCGCTGCTGAGCCTTCTTAATAATCGTCGAGATGTTGTCTGTCCAGGAGATGTCAGAGGAGATACGGACGCTGAGGTACCGGAATGTGTGGACCCTCTCCACACACTTGCCGTTAATGAAGAGGGGGGCTGGGTCGGTATTGGTCCTCCTGAAGTTGACAATGATTTCCTTGGTTTTCTTGGTGTTCAGAGTCAAGTTATTTTCTAAATACCAAGTTGCCAACTTCAGGACCTCCCCCCTATAGGCTGTCTCGTCTCCTCCAGAAATGAGTCCAACCACCGTGGTGTCATCAGCAAACTTCACGATGAGGTTGTTGTTGTAGGCCGGACGACAGTCATAGGTGTAGAGACAGTACAGGAGGGGGCTCAGCACACAGCCCTGTGGGGAGCCAGTACTCAGCGTCCGTGTGGAGGAGAAGTAGGAGCCAAGTCTCACAGTCTGGGACCGGTTAGTGAGAAAGTTCTTTATCCAAGCACATGTGAGAGGTGGGAGACCAAGGGTGTTCAGTTTGGTAATGAGAATGTCCGGGATAATTGTATTGAAGGCCGAGTTGTAGTCCATGAAGAGCATTCGGACGTAGCTGTGCTGCCACTCCAAGTGGGGCAGTGCAAAATGG
Organism: Pholidichthys leucotaenia; assembly: GCA_020510985.1. Taxonomy (NCBI): domain Eukaryota; kingdom Metazoa; phylum Chordata; class Actinopteri; order Cichliformes; family Pholidichthyidae; genus Pholidichthys; species Pholidichthys leucotaenia. The sequence continues at coordinate 442,949,816 of CM035836.1, read as the reverse complement.
AGGGCTACGGCGATGGCATCTTCAGTGGATCGGTTTTCACGATATGCAAACTGGTAAGAATCAAGGTCCGGGGGAAGATGGCTCTTAATGTGCTGAAGAAGCAGTCTCTCGAAGCACTTTATAATTACCGGGGTGAGGGCCACAGGACAGTAATCATTTAGGCTGGTGGTGGGAGACTTCTTTGGTACCGAAATGATTATGGCAGATTTCAGACAGGACAGGATGACTGCCTGGGCCAGGGAGAGGTTGAAAATCCTGGTAAAGATGGAGGTGAGCTGGGAGGCACACGCTCTAAGCACCTTACCAGGAACTCCATCTGGGCCAGCAGCCTTCTTGGGGTTCACTGTCAGGAGCACCCGTCTGACGTCATGCTCACTGACAGTGAAAGTGGTGGTGCAGGAGCTGGGTGGGGTTGAGGGCAGGGCTGAGGCTGATGAGTGCTGCTGTTGAGTTATTTCAAAGCGAGCAAAGAAGCTATTTAGCTCCTCTGCCAGCGGTGCACTCAGGTTCTCTGATGTTGTAGCACAGCCTCTGTAATTCGTGATGTTTTGAATTCCCTGCCACACCTCCCGTATGTTGTTACTAGACAAGTGGGACTCTATTCTCATCTTGTAGTCTGCTTTAGCTTTTTTAACTCCTCTTTTCAGATCGGCTCGAGTAGACCTATAAAGGTCTCTGTCACCTGATCTGAAGGCAGCATCACGGGCTCTGAGGAGTGTGCGGACCTGGCTGGTCATCCAGGGTTTCTGGTTGAGAAAAACCCTAATATTTTTGTCCAGTCACATTACCGATACAAAACTTAATGTAGTCCAAAGCTGTATCAGTGGATGTTTCCAACTCCTGTTGTCCAAATAAATCCCAGTCTGTCTCTGTGAAGCAGTCCTGCAGTTTGGAGAAAGCGTTGTCAGGCCAAGTTGTGACAGTCTTTATAGTAGGCCTGTCTCTACACCTGAGGGGGGTGTAGGCTGGGGAGAGCAGGAGGGAAAGATGGTCCGACTGGCCGAGGTGGGGGAGGGATATGGCTCTGTATGCGTGCTTGATGTTAGTGTAAACATGGTCTAAAATGTTATCCCCTCTAGAACACTTAACATGTTGATAAAATTTTGGGAGTATGGTCTTCAGATTGGCCTTATTAAAGTCTCCTGCGACTATGTGGACACCATCAGGGTGAGCCGCTGATGTTTGTTAATGGTGTTAAGCAGGAGGGAGCGCGCCGTATTTACATTTGCACTGGGTGAAATATACACGGCCGTGATAAACACTACGGTTAGCTCTCTCGGTAGAAAAAAAGGCCGACATCTTACAGACATGTACTCGAGATCAGGAGAGCAATATCTGTCTGTAATAGTCCCATTTTTACACCAGTTATTATGCACATACATACAAAGCCCTCCCCCTCTACTCTTACCGGAGTCCTTAGTCCTGTCGCAGCGTAGCAACGTGCGGCCCGCTAGCTGCATGCTAGCGTCGGATATGTCCGGATGGAGCCAAGTTTCGGTGATAATCAGAACACAACAGTCACGAACATAGCGATTACCGGCAAGTTGTAATTCCAAGTTTTCCGTTTTATGCACCAAGGATCTGGCATTGGAAAGATACAGGCTCGGTAGAAGTGGCTTATGTGGTTGTCTCCTTAGCCTTAGCATAACACCGGACCCGCAGCCCCGCTTCTGCTTCCTCTCCCTCCTCCGTGTCCGTCTTTGCCGCCTCCACGACCTGACAACAATCCACGGAGAGCCCGGTGGTCTTGCTATGTCGACTGGGATGTTATGCTTGTGGTGAAAAACACTCGCAACTGGTGTCTGATGCTGGTCTCCAATCTCAAGAAGTCTCTGACGGGTGTAGCAAATGTTCGCCGAACTGATAGCACACAAATAAACAAAAAAGAAGTACCATAACATCCAAAAAAAAACAATGAAAAGGAGAGCCGTAAGCCGCTGCAACATTGCACTCCGCCATGACACAAGTATGATGACGTCACCTTCCGGCTGCGTCATCACACCGGCATATATAAGGGAGTGTCCGCCGTTAGGGGCTCTCTTGCCCAGATGACTCTACTGCGAGCAGTATATATTGTGTTGTGTTCAGTTCTATAGTAAAGCCCAGTTCCAGTGCAGCATCCTCGTCTGTCTCTCGACTGAGGATTAAACCATGGAGACGTGCGTAACACCGCTGCAGCCTTTCCTTGAGCACCCGGGAGAACCACCAATTCCATGGCCTTGTTGGCTCGAAACTTTTGAAACGTATGCTACAGTGTTGGACCTGGGAAAGCTAGACAAGATGAGGACGTGAGCACTGCTTGTCCACAACCTAGGCTTAGAAGGCCAAAGGATTCTCTGGATGTTCGGTGCAACAGACTCGTATGAGGAAGCTGTGATGATGCTAGCTAACTATTTTGCTACGCCGGGCAGCGTGATGGTACGACGGATTTGCTTTTGCCAGAGACGGCACAGTCAGTGACCCGGTACAGTAGTTCGTCGCTGACCTGAGACAGTTGGCTAGTGTCTGCCGTTTTGGGCTGCTGGAAGACGAAATGGTGCAGGACCAATTGGCTGAACACACATGCAATGCTGGGCTACAAGCTAGGTTGCTAATGGCGGCAAATGACTTGACGCTAGTTAAAGCGGTTGAGCTACCACTTCAATTGGAAGCAGCAGAGGAGTTAGCCATGGAGCTAAATGAGCACCAAACACAGAGGCTACCCGGACAGTCAACGCTAGCTAACACGGTGGACACGGAGGATGAGGAGTACACGGCAGAAGAATACGAGGCGACTACAGTGAGCCAAAGGTCCACTCCAAGAGGCCCCCGTCTGCGGGGGTTGTGGGTCCCCGGTGCACCAGGACAGAGCACGAGTTTGCCTGACAAGAGGAAGACGGTGTAACATATGCAGGTGCCTGAACTATTTTGCCAGAGTATGCCGGTCATCGGCACCATGGGTTAGCTGCCAGGATAGCCTGCTCACCTGCCAACAATAACCATTCATTCGGTAAGCCCTGGCTTCAGTGGTTATTCGTTCAGCATGGTTGAATTAGACGGAGTAGCTGTACCATTTCTGCTTGATATGGCAGCAGTGTGGTCAATGTTAAACTGGGCCATGGTGAAAAAGTTTTTCCCCAACCACAAAATCAAGGAGAGCCCAGTGCCACTGTATGAATATGGTGGTCACAGATTCTGCAATGTTGGAACGGTGGAAATGACCATTTTCTGTAAACCCAAAATTGTGTACAGCTTCACATTTCAGGTGACAGTGCATGGTGACATTATTATGGGATGTGATCTTTTCTATGGACTGGGTTTTGCTATCAGAGGCAGTGCTGAGTTTGAGTGGGTTTGAGTCCGGATGCGGCAGTTGGGTCACAGCGGACCTGGATGACGACGCCGTGGTGTAGGATGAGGTAATATGGAACAGTGCCGATAATGCTCCATCCATCCCGTGCACTCAGGAGGAGAGGGAGCCTGTGCCCATCGAGAATGACACTGACAAGGTAATTATGAACGGCGCCAACACCAAAACGTCCACTTTGCGCTCTCAGGAGGAGAGACGCCCGGAAGGGGGGCCCAAGCATGCAGAGAGCCCCGAATCACAGCAGCACGACAACTGGGCACAAACACAGGGCATGATGTGGCACAGGAGAGTGCTTCAGATGGCAGAGAGGAAGAACCGGACTGCTCCCTTACCCATGCTCAACAAGCTATAGAGGTTGCGACTGAGTCAGCGGGTGAAGAGTCTGCTTCAACAAGCAACACCAGAGAGGCACCGGACACCTTCCGTAGCCACAACGAGCCTCGACTGATGGCAGAGACAGTGGACGAAGGGTTGTACAAGGTGACTATGGAACCGCCGCAGCACGACAGAGATTCCAAGCTGAACTAGCACGCAGAGCCACCGGGAGCACAATGACAACGCATGAAAACAAGTTAGGCGCCGCTCCATGTCATGGACTGGATTCGGGTTCATGCCGGCAGGAGACCGGGACGGCGACTGACCGGGCCGCAGCCAGTGAAACAGTGGGCACCGCTGAAGATAGGGGCGAAGCTCAGGACAACATGCTCTCAGCTGACAGAGGGTTCAGTTCGGCGCCCGAACCAACTACAGTGTGTCCGGGTGGCTGCTCCAGATGGCGAGGCTCTGCGGGAGTCGGCTACCGCAATGTGGAACCCAGGCCTCAGCGTCATGAAGACTGGCCCTGGGGGTCTGACAGCTTCAGGGAGGCGGCCGCCGTGGGCCTGCTTCAAAGCTTCAGTGTTGAGGCCACCACAGGGCTGCCACAAAACCCCCCAGGCAGAACTGTTCCTCCCCTGGAAGACTTAAGGGGGAAAAAAAAAAAAAAAAAGACTGTTCAAGTAGGAACGTGGCTGAAAAAAAAAAACAAAAAACAAAAACCCAAGTGGCAGAATACCCCACTTAGCCATGCTGGGCTTTGTGGTAGTCCACCCACAGGCCCTAGTTTTAGGTTGTTTGGTATGTTTGAAGTTCTAATTATTTTAGTGTGTTTATTGGGGGTTTTCTATGTACCAAATTGAGGAGGGTTTTAATTGGATGTGTTTTGTGTTTTGTAAAGGGGGTGAATGTTGTAGAGAGTTTTACTGTGGTATGCAGTGTGATGACGTCACCTTCCGGCTGCGTCATCACACTGGCATATATAAGGGACCGTCCGCCATTAGGGGCTCTCTTGCCCGGACGACTCCGCTGCGAGCAGTATATACTGTGTTGTGTTCAGTTGTATAATAAAATCCAGTTCCAGCGCTGCATCCTCGCCCGTCTCTTTCATGCCAGGTTTGTGGACATACAGTGGGGCAAAAAAGTATTTAGTCAACTGTGCAAGTTCTCCCACTTAAAAGATGAGAGAGGTCTCCAATTTTCATCATAGGTATACCTCAACTATGAGAGACAAAATGAGAAAAAAAAATCCAGAAAATCACATTGAAGGATTTTTAATGAATTAATTGGTAAATTCCTCAGTAAAATAAGTATTTGGTCACCTACAAACAAGCAAGATTTCTGGCTCTCACAGACCTGTAACTTCTTCTTTAAGAGGCTCCTCTGTCCTCCACTTGTTGCCTGTATTAATGGCACCTGTTTGAACTCGTTATCAGTATAAAAGACACCTGTCCACAACCTCAAACAGTCAGACTCCAAACTCCACTATGGCCAAGACCAAAGAGCTGTCAAAGGACACCAGCAACAAAATTGTAGACCTGCACCAGGCTGGGAAGACTGAATCTGCAATAGGTAAGCAGCTTGGTGTGAAGAAATCAACTGTGGGAGCAATTGTTAGAAAATGGAAGACATACAAGACCACCGATAATCTCCCTCGATCTGGGGCTCCACGTAAGATCTCACCCCGTGGGGTCAAAATTATCACGAGAACGGTGAGCAAAAATCCCAGAACCACATGGGGGGACCTAGTGAATGACCTGCAGAGAGCTGGGACCAAAGTAACAAAGGCTACATCAGAAACACACTACGCCGCCAGGGACTCAAATCCTGCAGTGCCAGATGTGTCTCCCTGCTTAAGTCAGTACATGTCCAGGCCTGTCTGAAGTTTGCTAGAGAGCATTTGGATGATCCAGACGAGGATTGGGAGAATGTCATATGGTCAGATGAAACCAAAATAGAACTTTTTGGTAAAAACTCAACTTGTCATGTTTGGAGGACAAAGAACACCATACCTACTGTGAAGCATGGGGGTGGAAACATCATACTTTGGGGCTGTTTTTCTGCAAAGGGACCAGGACGACTGATCCATGTAAAGGAAAGAATGAATGGGGCCATGTATCGTGAGATTTTGAGTGAAAACCTCCTTCCACCAGCAAGGGCATTGAAGATGAAACGTGGCTGGGTCTTTCAGCATGACAATGATCCCAAACACACCGCCCGGGCAACGAAGGAGTGGCTTCGTAAGAAGCATTTCAAGGTCCTGGAGTGGCCTAGCCAGTCTCCAGATCTCAACCCCATAGAAAATCTTTGGAGGGAGTTGAAAGTCTGTGTTGCCCAGCGACAGCCCCAAAACATCACTGCTCTAGAGGAGATCTGCATGGAGGAATGGGCCAAAATACCAGCAACAGTGTGTGAAAACCTTGTGAAAACTTACAGAAAAAGTTTGACCTCTGTCATTGCCATCAAAGGGTATATAACAAAGTATTGAGATGAACTTTTGTTATTGACCAAATACTTATTTTACCGAGGAATTTACCAATTAATTCATTAAAAATCCTTCAATGTGATTTTCTGGATTTTTTTTCTTATTTTGTCTCTCATAGTTGAGGTATACCTATGATGAAAATTGGAGACCTCTCTCATCTTTTAAGTGGGAGAACTTGCACAATTGGTGGCTGACTAAATACTTTTTTACCCCACTGTAACACACTCCATCTCCCCACAGCTGGGACCGACTTCCACGCCATCGTTAATGAAAGTTTGCACAGGCATCATCCTCTTTTCTTCATGTCTGTGTTGCATCCATGTGCACATTAAACACTTCAGCCAGGGGCGAAAATCCCATTTCACTGTTGGGGGGGACAAAAAACAGGAAAATCTGAGAGCTTAATTTTTTAGGGGGACAAAAAAATGCCATTTTTGCTGTGTTGGCTGATACTTTCTCAGATGTGTTTTATAATGATATTAAATAATTATGTCATTGTTCCTAATTAGTCCCTATCCTACCTGTCTACAGGTTTTTACACGATCAACTAGCAATACCAAAAGTTGTATTGGGTGGTCGGTGTCAATCTATCCAGGGTGTACCCTGCCTCTCGCCCTAAGATGCTGGGATAGGCTCCAGCCCCCCCGCGACCCGAAAAGGACTAAGCGGAAGAAGATGGATGGATGTCATTGTTCCTTATTAGTCCCTATCCTACCTATCTACAGGTTTTTGCACGATCAACCAGCAATACCAAAAGTTGTATTGGGTGGTCGGTGTCAATTACACCATATACTGTATGATCTAACAAAATGTCTTTGTTAGAAGACATTTTGTCTGTCAGTATGATCATTTTGTCTGTCAGTATGATCTAACAAAGTGTCTTTGTTAGACCATGAACACTGGTCTGATCCCCACCACAGCAGCTTTACAAGAATTTAAAGCTCAAAATAAGTTCTAAAACTAGAAGAAATACCTTAATGAATAATTAAACTACATCAAACTATTCTTCAAAAATATGTATTTATTAACAAGCAACAACAAAACAAAATCTCAGTATGTCTTAAAACAAGGGCTGTCAAACAAAATTTTTTTAATCAGCTTAATCTTAGTGATACTATGGATTAATTTACAGTAATCATGATTAATACCCATCCATTATTACTTATGTTTCTTTTTGTGCAGGCAAAAAGACTCATGACTAAAGAAATGAACAAATAGACAAAAATGCATCAAAATAAACAAAATAAGCAAAGAAAAACACAATTGGCAGCAAAATCTAGAAAAAAATGAACAAAAATACACAAACTTTATGGGCAACAGTGTATTTGAACCACTTTTCTTCAGCGAAAAATGCTGAAAATATTACTCTCACACAAAATGTATTATTTACAATATAAACAGAAATGTCCCACTCTTTTTTATTCTGATGATTTTTCATCATCATTTGATGCCAGATAAGGAAACAGTTTGTGTCTGCAATGAGGGAATGTGCACATAAATACATCCTCCTAACTATCTAAAGGGTCATCCATGCATTTTTATTACATTTGCAACATTTTACTTATTTATTTGGCTCTTTTTTGTATAGTAGCAACTGTACAGGAAATGGACTAAGTATCATGAAGTAAATTAGATTTACTAATAAGGAGATTAGCATGATGTTGTTGAGATCAGCATGATGTTGTTTACTGAGACATGGCTAACAGAACTAGCAACAGATGCTAACACCGAACTGGAGGGTTTCCACGCAATATGGGCAGACCGGACACCAGACAGTGGGAAGGCAAGGGGCAGAGGAGTGATAATGTATGTCAATAACAGCTGGTGCAGACCGGGACATATCACGGTTAAGGAACAACACTGCAGCAAAGACATTGAGTTGCTAGCTGTTAGCATGCGGCCTACCTATCTCCCGAGGGAATACTCACAAGTGATCTGCATTGTTATTTATGCAAATCTGATGGCGAACGCGGGGACAGCGCATGACGCCATTCACTCAGTAACTGGCAGGCTGCTGACAGAACACCCAGATGCTCTTCTCCTCATCTCAGGTGATTTCAAACATATTTCACTGTCCCCCATTCTACCCACGTTCACCCAGTATGTCACATGCCACACTAGAGACAATAAAACACTGGACTTATTCTATGCAAACACTAAGGAGGCGTACACCTCATCACCACTCCCCCCACTCGGGAGATCGGATCACAACTTGGTTCATCTCCTGCCAGTGTACAAACCCCTAGTACACAGACAACCTCCGGTCATGTGCATGGTGAAGTTATGGTCTGAGGAGGCAATGGACACTCTAAAGGACTGTTTTGAAACCACTGCCTGGGAGCAGCTCTGCGATCCACATGGTGAGGACATCGATGGCCTCACTCACACCATCACGGACTACATCAGCTTCTGTGTGGACAACACCGTACCCACCAAGACCATACGGTGTTGCTCGAACAACAAACCCTGGATCAACCCTGAGATTAAAACACTTCTGAGAGAGAAGAAGACTTGCTGCTCTTGTTTCTTTTTTTTTTCTCTTGCCTTCTGATTGTTGCTCTGAGTGTTTCTATCCCTCTGCTGTTGCAATCCTGGAATTTCCCCATTGTGGGACTAATAAAGGCTTATCTTATCTTATCTGGCTGCACGGTGGCGCAGTGGTTAGCACCGCGGCAGCACAGTTTACCCTCGGCCGGGGGATCGCGGGGATCGTGGGTTCGATCCCTGCCCCTGGCCAACAGTGATCTGTGTGGAGTTTGCATGTTCTCCCCGTGTTTGCGTGGGTTTACTCCGGGATTTCTCCGGTTTCCTCCCACATGCCAAAAACATGCAGGTTAGGGAGTTAAGGGGCACTTGCACACGCAGCGACCGGCAGCTGGTGGCTTGTCACCGGACTGCAGAACAAATCTACCTACGGGTACAAAATAAGTAAAAAAAAAAAAAAAAATCTTCAGGTCGGGGAACAGGGAGATGCTGAAGTCCGTACAGAGGGAGCTGAGGAGGAAGATCAGAGAAGGCAAGGACAACTTCAGGAAGAAGATGGAGGACAAGCTGCAACAGAGCGACATCGGCGGGATCTGGAGAAACCTTAAAACCATCTCTGGGCTCCAGAATACCTCCTCCCAGGCCACAGGGGGCAGGGAGTAGGCGAACAATCTGAACCTGTTTTTTAATAGGTTTGACCAACCGCCCTCCCCCCCGACTGCACAACAACCACTGCTGCCTCTAAAGTCATCGAGACCTGCTGTCCACACCCTACTCCACCAACATCCCCCCACTCCCAGCACACAGCCCCCAAAACTGACCCTCACTAAGACCCAGGTGAGGACAGAGCTGAGGAAGAGCAAGGCGAGGAAGGTGTCGGGACCGGACGGCATCAGTGCGAAGCTCCTCAAGTCCTGCGTAGACCAGCTGTGTGGGACTGTGGAGCACATCTTCAACCTGAGCCTGAAGCTGGGGAGGGTACCACAGTTGTGGAAAACATCTTGTGTGGTACCTGTACCAAAGACTTCCCACCCCAAAGACCTGAACAGCTACAGACCAGTAGCACATGATGAAGACCCTGGAGAGACTGCTCCTTGCTCACCTCCGCCCCCTGGTGGGACCAGTGACGGATCCACTCCAGTTCGCCTACCAGCATGGCATTGGGGTGGAGGATGCAGTGATCTTCCTCCTTCACCGTTCCCTGTCCCACCTGGAGAAGCCCGGGAATGCGGTGAGGATCATGTTCTTTGACTTCTCCAGTACTTTCAACACCATCCAACCGATGATCCTGAAGGACAAGCTGCTGTGCGCAGGGGTGGACCAGCACCTGTCATCATGGATCCTGGACTACCTCACTAACCAGCCACAGTTTGTGAGAACCCGGGATTGTGTGTCCGACACGATCATCGGTAGCACGGGGGGCCCCCAGGGAACGGTTTTGGCTCCCTTCCTGTTCACCCTTTATACTGCGGATTTCTTACACAACACAACAGACTGCCATCTACAGAAGTTCTCTGATGACTCTGTGATTGTCGACCTCATCTCCAACGGAGATGAAGCTGAGCACAGAGGACTTATCCAGGACTTCGTGGACTGGTGCCATCGGAACTGCCTCCAGATCAACGCGAGGAAAACTAAGGAGCTGGTGGTGGACTGCTGCAGGCAAGGACAACCCCTCACAGCACCAGTAAACATCATGGGAACAGACATTGAGATGGTGACATCCTACAAGTACCTGGGTGTTCATCTGAACAATAAACTAGACTGGTCACACAATACTGACGCACTCTACAACAAGGGACAGCGCAGGCTGTCCCTACTGAGGAGACTCAGGTCTTTTGGTGTACAAGGGGCGCTGCTGAAGTCATTCTGTGACACGGTGGTGGCATCAGCCATCACTTTTGGAGTGGTCTGCTGGGGCAGTGGCATTACGGCAGCCGATAGGAAGAGACTGAACAAACTGATCAAGAAAGCTAGCTCTGTCCTGGGGCAGCGCCTTGACCCAATGGAGGAGATAGGAGAGAGAAGGACGGTGGCTAAACTGTCATCTCTACTGGAGTCCGAGTTCCACCCTATGCAGGACATACTGAATGCACTAAGGAGCTCATTTAACAACAGACTACATCATCCCAGGTGCACAACCGAGAGGTTTCGCAGGTCCTTCCTACCAACGGCTGTCAGACTATACAACCTAAGCAGGGCTGCTGGCAGAGATGGCAAAAAAGACGTAACAAACTAATAGTTTTGAATGCAAAAGATGCAATAGACTTACACAATGGTCCCCTCCGACATACAACTAGGAAAATACCAGTCACTATGGAGGGTGAGAATATGTATGGGTACATAATCATACCATGTAGGATAACTAAGTAGACGGTTGTGCTGTTTCATTCCATCCAGCTACAATGTTCTGCACTGTGTGTCTGTATATATATATATATTTATTTATTTATAGTAATATGTACATATGTATATTAGCTGCTCTTGTTTTTTGTTTTTTTCTTGCCTTCTGATTGTTGCTCTGAGTGTTGCTATCCCTGTGCTGTTGCAATCCTGGAATTTCCCCATTGTGGGACTAATAAAGGCTTATCTTATCTTATCTTAAACTAGACTGGTCACACAATACCGACGCACTCTACAAGAAGGGACAGCGCAGGCTGTTCCTACTGAGGAGGCTCAGGTCTTTTGGTGTACAAGGGGTGCTCTTGAAGACATTCTACGACACAGTGGTGGCATCAGCCATCACTTTTGGAGTGGTCTGCTGGGGCAACGGCATTACAGCAGCCGATAGGAAGAGACTGAACAAACTAATCAAGAAAGCTAGCTCTGTCCTGGGGCAACGCCTTGACCCAGTAGAGGAGATAGGAGAGAGAAGGATGGTGGCTAAACTGTCATCTCTGCTGGAGTCCGAGTCCCACCCCCTGCAGGACATACTGAACACACTGAGGAGCTCATTTAGCAGTAGACTACATCATCCTAGGTGCGCGACCGAGAGGTTTTGCAGGTCCTTCCTACCTATGGCTGTCAGACTGTATAACCTAAGCTGGGCTGCTCGCAGAGATAGCAAAAAACATGACGACCTAATAGTATTGAATGCAAAAGACGCAACAGACTTACACAAATGGTCCCCTCCAGTATACAACTAGGACAATATCAGTCGCTATGGAGGGTGACAATATGTATGGGCACATATTCATACCATGTAGGGTAACTAAATAGACAATTATGCTGTTTATTCGATCTAGCTACAATGCTCCGCACTGTGTATCTATATTTATATATTTATGTGTACATATGTATATTCACTGCTCTTATTTTCTTATCTTCTAAATTATTGCTCTGAGTGTTGCTATCCCTGTGCTGTTGCAATCCTGGAATTTCCCCATTGTGAGACTAATAAAGGCTTATCTTATCTTATCTTAAATGCACTCTTTGGCGCTAACAGGGGGGGAACTATCTTGCATGTTATGACCCGAGCGCCGGTTTTGATCGCGCTCGGGCTAAGTGCTACTCGCCGCCGGCCTTGACAGCTGCGCGCTGTATTTTGGCCTCACCGGGCTCTTATTGTGAAGGTGCTCGGTGGGGCTTCCGCCTGTCAAGGGCTGGTCAGCTGTTTGTCATTACCGTCGTTAGTGCTTCGCCTTTTTAAGCCCGGCATTAGCGACGGTAAGACGCAGGAGTATCGTTAAAATTTCTTTGCCAAGTCTTGGTCCACGCCTCGTCATGCTTGAGAGCGCCGTAGACCTTCATGTCAGGTTCGTGTGTGTAGCTTTGTCACAGTTTAGCTCGTAGTGGCTGGGGTTGGCCCTACGAGCCCAAGTCTCGTTTATGTGTGTTTGCCCTAAGGGGTTCATAGCTTTGTTTGCCACGTCTGTAAATAAACTAACATCTTAGCCAAACTCTCTGGTGAACTCTTTGGCGTCTCTTGGTGATCCGCGAGGATCACCACTTGACATTGCACACTCTTTGGAACACAGTGTTACAACAAACTGGTCTCCATCTCTCTAAAGAAAAGAACCAAATGTTTTTCGTCTGGTGTCACTGGATCCAACAAACTCCTGGCAGATCATTTTTATGTCCAGTTTGTCTAGTTTCTCTTTATGGACATTACAGACAACCACATTGTTCAGTCTATCTTGGACCATAGTAGCCCAAAGCCAGCTCTTAAGTCTGCGCAGTGCACTAAAACTCCTCTCAACAAGACGTTGGACAAATGAGATGAAATATCGCTTTCCATGTTCTATATGTGATTGCTGAAAACATGGATTGATGAATAACTTATTAACCGTTCACACATTAAGCTTTCAATGCATTTCCTCACTCTGAACCACTCTCTGCCTGAGCTGCCTCTCTGTTTGTGTGTGTGTGTTGGAGCCGCAGCAGCCCCGCCCGCAGGGGAGAAACAGATTGGACTAAACCACTGTGAGGATGGGAATGGGGAGGGTCAAATCTTTCAATAGTTATACATGTTAAACAATGTGTTTTTAAGCACCACTTGTATTGTGCCTTCAATGAACATTACTGTGTGTCATTTTTGGGGGGACAACTTTATGGAAGGAGGGCATGACCCCTGCGTCCCCCCCAGGATTTACGCCCCTGACTTCAGCTGATTTTTTTTTTTTTCAGCCCATTCTTACCTGTTTGTTCTTTTTAACATAACTAACTGGGCATCAACTGTGATTGATGCCTTCCTTATTACCAAGCAGCATTACTATCTGTGATGTTTGAATAATGGAGGGCGGAGAGCTTGTTCTGCTGTTCACTGAATATCCTTTATTTGGCTCTGCAGCTCAATATACAGTATATTTCCAGCCATAGCCCGCCTGATGTCACTAACCCCCAACTCCGGCTGAGCTACGGCAAACCCCAAAGTACAATTCTCATATGCGACATCCCCCCCCCCACACACACACACACAAAGCTCTAGACCCCCACCCCATTTCCACAAAGTAGTAAACATAAAAGCTAACATATTAACAACATCATTTTTTTAAACTACAGTATGTACACAAATAACTATAAACAGATGCACTCCTCGGGTGTCTGAGTAGACTGTCAGTACACCCGGCCAAGCTGGAGCAGATTATTCTGCCGCTAGATCCAACTGGCGTCAAACATGACAGTTCTGGTAACATAGTCCTCCAGGTACCTAGGTCTCCGACGAATTCTAGCTGGGCGTCCCGCAGAAGGGGACCCTGCACCTAGCACCATCAGCCTAGCCTGTGGGTCGTCATCAGGAAAGACCCCCCAAGTCCCAGTTCTCACTAAAACATCCTGCTGCGGGCCCAGCCCTCTGCGCTGGTGGCGACCTCCTCAGCCTACTGGCGTGCCACCGAGACCCATCATCAAGTTCAAATGTGTCCGGGCCCCTCTTCCTTGCAACCTGCCATGGCCCCGTCCACAGTGGTTGAAGCTTGTAGGTGTGGACAGGGTGCTTGATCCACACCCGGTCCATCTCCTTCAGTCCATGGTCCCTCGCCCTGTGTTTCTGGTCGAACCTCTGCTTCATTTTCCGCTGTTGCCTGGCGACCCGGTTCTGCACCACCTCCATGCCTTCCCGCAAACTTGTCGTCATAGGTCTCAGCCGACACACTGGCAAAGGCAGCTCACATCCCAGCATGAGGGCCGCTGGGGAACTGCCCGTCGTGGCGTGGACAGATGCCCTATAGTGCAGCAGTGTTTTATGTAGAGCATCCATGAATGCAAAACCATCTGCCAGGTCAGCTCTCAGTCCATTTTTCAATGTCTTATTAAAGCGCTCAACACCTCCATTAGCCTGCGGGTGATAGTACACCGTCTTAACATGCTCCACTTCTCTGTCGTTCAGGAACTCCTCAAAGGCTGCAGAGATGAACTGTGGCCCATTGTCCATGGTGATCGTGCTCGGGGTCCCCCACCTAGCAAACTGGGACACTAGGAACCCCGTGACCACTTTCGTTGTGACAGAGTTGGTCGGGAGCACCTCTGGCCACTTTGAGAACACATCATATGCCACTTGGAGAAACCAGCTATTCGAAGGCGCCGCATGCAGCTCACCACAGATATACAGCTCGATACGCCGCCAGGATCCATCCGGGTATGGCTTCGGTTGCAGAGGCGGGGGAGGTGGTTTGTTGGTCTTACTGCTCTCCAGGCACGGCACGCAGTGTTTCACCATGGCCTCGATGTTTTTATCGATACCCGGCCACCAGACAGAGTCCCTACTGCGCTGCTTCCCTTTAACCGCCCCCAGATGTCCCTCATGCAGCATTGACAGAACACGTGCCCTCAGTGACAGTGGGATCAGGGCACAATGTCCTCTGACCACACACACCTCGTCCCAGCAGCTCAATTCAACCCTGACCCGATGATAGGGCACCAGCTCGCTCTGCACCCCAGTTGGCCAACCCTCTTTGATCACCAACCGTAGCTTCACCAGCAGTGGATCACGTTCTGACTCCTCCCTGAGCTCCTGAGGAGACACTATCTTTTGCAGTGTTCCGTGTAGCACATGGATGACCTCCGCCTCAGATGGGCCATCGTCACTGTCGCCTGGTACAGAGGAGTTCACTGTGGTGCAAGACAAAAGGTCTGCCACGATGTTTTCTTTACCTGGGGTAAACTTGGTTGTAAAGTTATAGGCTCTCAGTCTCTCGGACCATCTGTGGATCCTCAGTGGCCTGTGTCCCGACCCCGACATCTCCAGCAATGTTGTGAGTGCCCGGTGGTCTGTCCTCAGGGTGAAACGTCATACGTAGAGGTAGATGTGCCACCTCTCGCACACCCAGACACAGGCTAGTGCCTCCCTCTCACCCACGGCACATTTTTGTTATGCCGCCGAGAGAGACCTTGACGTGAACGCCACTGGGCGCTCTGTGCCATCCTGCACTTGGGACATGACTGCTCCCAGTGCCGAGCCAGATGCGTCACAGGTCACAATGGTCGGCTGATTGGGGTCGAAATGAGCCAACACTGGTGGGGAGGTGAGCTGCTGCTTTAACTTTGTAACCGCCGCCGAACAGGCTGGAGTCCACTCCCACGGCGCATTCTGCTTCAACAGAGCCCAGAGGGGTTCAATTGTTTCCGAATAGCGAGGGTTGAACTGTCCATAGAAGTTGGCCATGCCCAGAAATGATGAGATCTGAGTGGCCGTAGAGGGATCTGGGATACATAAAACTGCCTCTACGTTTGACAGCAGCGGTTGGAGACCTCTTCCAGTCAGCCAGAATCCCACGGACTCTATGGCATCTGCTGTGAAGATACATTTTTCACCATTCAGAGTGACCCTGTGCTCTTGAAGTGTGCTCAGGACTCTCTCCAGCCTTGCGTCGTGTTCCTCCCGCACCGCCCAGTGTACCACAATGTCGTCCAAGTAAGCTACCACACCCCTGAGACTGGCTAACATAGTTGACATTACTTTTTGGAAACAACTTGTGCGGCGCTCAGGCTGAATGCATCCAAGTGTATCAAATCTGAACACCCCCATGTGAGTCACAAACACCGTCAGGTTCCTACTGTCCAGGTGTAGCGGCACCTGCAGGTAGCCCTGGTGGAGGTCCAGCTTCGTGAACACCTGAGACCCACTGAACATCGCCGTGAGATTCTCCATGGTCGGGAGGGGGTATTTGTCCGGAATGACGGCTTTGTTCACCATCCGGGGGTCTACGCAAGGTCTGATCCTCCACCCCCCCCCCCCTTTTTTCTTGGCCACCACCAAGTTGGAAATCCACGGCGAGGCATCCACCTTTTCTATGATGCTGTAGGAACGATTATGGGCAGAACTTCCAGTTTGGGCTGAAGTAATGTTAAATCAGTCAGTAAAAGTGGAGTAGCAGGAGCATTTAAAATAGTGTTTTTAAAAGTTTTTCAAATTCATTTTAATGTATAGTCCACATACATGTTTTGCACTCAAGTGGCAGCTAATTTCAGCACTTGTAGTTTTTGTATTTTTTGAATGTTCTAGCATAGTTCTGGTACTTGTTGCTGGTGTTCGTGGTTGTGCCATAGACTGTATAAATGGAGGCTCCTCACCAATGCGTAGACCATGCACTGAAAACAAAAAAGGACTGTTGGTGTGATTGGTGATACAGACACAAGAGCACACAAGGTATGTTTTCACTTGAATGAATGTCACAGATCTGACGTTTATGTGTTATATACTGTATGTTACCAGAATGAAAGCTGCATGAAGTAAAATAGTAAATCAAAAATAGTAACAGTTTGCTTCCTAAGGCTTAACAATTTAAGAAAGATATCAAATAGTTTTTTGGGGTTTTTGCATTTGTTGCACTGCCTTGGAACAATATGGACTAGCAGCTTCAGCATGCATTAATTTTTAAATTATCACAAAATATAGATCAATAAAATTTTGAACAATTGTCAGAAAAGGTATGTACGTGTTAAGTTAAACAATAAGCATTCACGGCATGACAGCAGCATGAGCATTTTAATTTCGGGATAAAACGAACAGCTGCAGCTGTCCGTTTTACCCCGATATTAAAACACCCAAGCACGGTGTTGTGGTTCTTTTTGGCTCTGACTAGATTCTACGTCTTCTCTAAGGTAAATCTGACTATGTCCAACATCTTTAAACAAAATGCATCGGACTTTATTGCGGTGGAGACATTGATATATCTCAGAGCTTTTATTTGTTTACAGCATTAGCATCTTAGCAGCAGAGCTAACTAACTGAGCTACTGTCTGCCAGGCCACTTTTTAAGGTCATCTTCTCATCCCTCCATAGTCGTGGGAAGTGGTATGATTATATTACTGTTTTTGAGGCGCAAAAGGCCACGTCCCCGCATTTTTGATGCCGAAGTCATTGTTTTTTAACAAGGAAAAGTGTCCCATTTCAGTGACAACCACACGTTCTAAACTATTACCGGAAGTTGCACCTATAATTCACGCAAAGCATCATGGGGACTAGGAATAAGGTGGATAAGAGTATGAAAAACTTGAAAAATGATAAGTTTGAGTTACATTACATAGAATTTTTCCCACACTTAATCACAATTAAACAAATTTTTGGGGGGGTGGAGGCTAATTGCGATTACAACTTTTAATCGGTGCTTACCATTTAAATTTTTTAAATTTTAAATATTTACACGAGAAAATGTTCTGTTTATTGTCCCCCTCAACAATGAAATATCCGCCCAAGGCTTTTTTAGAATGTTCATGAGGGACTACCCTTTTTTACTCTGCAAAGTTAAAAGAAAATATGACAATCTTTGTCATGTCGTGAAGCACACCTGTAGCCCCTTTGACTTCTCTTTCAACAAGTCTCCGACAGTCACTGAGGTGATCAGAAAGCAGTTAGGGTACTAACTGGCATTCACATTTCATTGGCTGCAGAGATGGGGCACTTCATCTTCCACTAACGCCATCTGTGAGCACTGGCACATTGCCCAGAACAGGATGGACGAGCAGTTAGGGGCCTTGAGTGTGTGTGCATGTGTGTGCGCGCGCATGTGCGCGTATGTGTGTGTGTGTTACTGTGCAATGCTGTAAGAATGAGTTAATGGCTGATAAAATTAGTAAGCAGGTTAGAAAGCTGAGTTAATGAGGGCATGTTGAGCATTTGCTTTTAAGTTCAGGTGGGACCAAATAACAGCAAGGAAGTGTATCCCCAACATCCATCATTGCCATTAACCATACCCAGTCTGGGTTGAGGGGCGTGAAGCGTGTGTGTATATTCTCCGCATGGTCACCTGTCATCCTTTATGAAAATCCTCTCCTTCACCTTCTCTTTTTTGTTTGGCAAGTGTTTCATTTGTGATCGCCTGTCACTGTAAGTTGCTCACCTGTCCACGCGTCCCCACTGATTGGTTCGTTTCCCGGCCTGCCACCTGACTTTGTTATCTGCCTACACAGCTGCTTCCCATTACTAATTAGTGTCAACTTCCATAAAGAGCTGTTGACATCCGCTCCCTGTCAGGGCATGCTGTCCCCCTATTCCCTCTGGGCTTCCTCCTTTAGTTATGTCTTTGCTGACTGTAATCCTGCCTTCAGACGAACTCACCCACATTTGCAAAGTCTTAACGAGCATGGTGACATGTGTTTGAGTTTAGGCACTTGTGATGAACACAACTCATTAATTGCAGCAAAGTGTGAAGCCAATCATGCGTAGTTTTCTCCCACTAATCAACAGAATATTTGGATGGGTTGGATGAGGAGTGATTAAATGTATGTCTTTGAATCGGAGGGGAAAACAAACAAAAACACTTTGTTTTTGGAGCCTGAGGAATGTGAGAGCTTAGATTTCACTTGTTCCATCAGGATGATGTAGTTCTCCAATGATATCCCTTTCTCTGCCATTTTCTTGGCTTCCGTGGTGAGTTGTCTCACAGCAGTGATGACACCAGCAGAGGACATTTGGCCACCCTGCCTAGAAATGGTGCCAATGGGGTACCCAGTTCATTAAAATGAAACATAGTGGGTGTCCAAGCAATGAGACTGAAAATAATGAGTCAGTAAGGCTGGGTTGTTGACACTACTTTGCACCAGTTTGGCTGTGCCTTCCACCAGTATCCACCTCCCTCCCAAGCAAAACCTCTGACTGGTTGTTGCAAGATGATTATGATGAGAACAGCCCTATAGGAACCCTGTTAATCCACTTAAACATTTTTTTTAAAATTTTGTATACTTTATTGAGCCCCAGAGGGGAAATTGAGGGCATCCACCTCTCTCTTCCTCTGTAATAAAATGTGCTTTTTTTTTTAATGTATTCCTTTTCTGTTTTAGGTTGAAAACTAATAATGTTCCATAATTATGTTCCATAACAACAACCCAGAAAACCAAGATTATTTTCAGGTGTTTTCAGTCAAATTTAACAAACATAAATCACCATGTGGCTTAACTAACCTGGTATAAGAATGAACTTTCTCTTTGAATGTCAAATATTTTTGTTGTTTCTTTGTACAAGTTTAGCCAGTTAGTCATGAGCCACTGTTACCCAGCCTCACTGCAACTGCAATGCAATATGCAGTCATTTGTGAATAAAGACACTGTAGCGATATTTTCAGAGATAGAGATTTGGCAGTACTGTGTGTACAAGTGACAGAGGAGACATAAAACAGAAGTAGTAATGAATAGTTTATACTGCTGTGAATGCTCAGTACATACTGTAGATGCAGCAATCTTCCTTTTTTAACTCAGTTTTTACTGCAGAAGTAGTGGAAAGACCAGCACCGGCTCTTAGCATAAGCCATATAGAAGAAGCCAACTTTATTGTCATTTAATTCATACAGCCAATCATGTTTCTCCTATCTACAATGTTAATAACACCTAGAATCAGAGGGGTCCCTGCCATGCAAGTCAGCACCACAAACAACTTTTCCTTCCCCCATTCTATTATGCTGAGCACCAAGCTAGAAGGCAGGAAGTACCATTTTTATATAATCTTTGGCATGACCCAGCCGGGATTTGAACCCCCAACCTCCCGGTTGGGGGGCGGCTGCTCTATCAACTAGGCCAACACTCTGGTGGTGGATGGTCGCCTAGGGCGCCACCTGCTGAATTTAAAAAAAATAAATAAATAAAACAAAATTAATAATAGTAACTTGCAGCCCTGACTGGTGCCCCTTCCTTGTGCTCTGTCTTAAAAATAAATAAGGAACAACAAACCCCCTGTTGTTTCTCATTATTTGACCTGGAACTCAAAACTTGTCCTGCACCATCCTCAGTCACATGACCGTGGAAAAGGAGGGATGGGGCAAGTTATCGTTGTGTATTTCACCCTGGATTTCCACTGACTCCCAATGTGGTCCTTTATGACAGTGATACGATTTGAGTGTTGTGGTCATCCCCACCAGCTCCGTTTGTGTTTTGAAGTGGTGCAACTCACAAGATAATGCAAAAAGCAAAAAATAACGCAAGAGCTCGAGAAAGATCGAGGAGGACCGATTGCGATCATGTGAAAACAACAAGGAAGCATGGAGAACCAACTTTCCATCTGTTTTTGTTTGCTCTAATAATGCGTAAGTAGCCAATCAGTTTTAATTCTGTATAGTGTCTGTATGTTATCTCAAAGTTGTTATCTTCTCTGACACAGTGAGGAAGGAGTAGACCTCAGAAAAAAATGGGCGATCCTTAGAGTAGACATTAGCAGGGTTTTTTGAGCTGGAATATAACTTTGTCTACAAAATAGCACAGGTAAGACTGAACTCTATTCTCGACTAGGGCACCAAAATGGCTAGAGCCGGCCCTTGGAAAGATATGTTCTGAAAAGAAGCGCCCAATAGTATCTAATAAATTTAAAAACAGATCCTTTTTAATATCAAACTCATCAGCTCACTAGACATAATAAAGTCACACTAAAACCTCTTAGCTCTTCATTCCGTAAACATCTGTGAGAAAATGGTTGGCATAATGACTCACTGTGTGACAGCTAAGAGTGACATGTAATGTGCTTTTAAACTGCACATTCATGAGGAAATGTTTTGTGAATTCTTTACACAAAGATCATATTGGTTGTGATGGCGGTGATTAGGAAATAGCTTATAGCATAGTTGTGGTATAAGGAACCACAGGTTTGGTTGGCATCGGTGTGATGATGCAGCTGTTTGGTTACGTCATCACATTGAGCTCTTATAATGTGAGGGTTAGCCATCTTATGGCTCTCCTGGCTCCTTGGCACTCAGCCTCCTGGTAACAGATCCGACTGTATATTTTGTGCACAGTATATAATAAAGTTTGTATTCCAAGCAGACACCACTCTCCATTGGTCATTCCCAGTTTCCAGACATAACATTTGGCGACAAGACTAAAACCATGGAAGAGTGCTTGAGGCCACTTTGACCATTTCTGGAATATCCCGGTGAGCCGCCCGTACCGTGGTTGTGCTGGCTCAGTGCTTTTGAGACTTATGTGCCGGCATTGGACTTGGGCAAGCTGGACAAGGTACGGAAGCGAGCTCTACCGAGTCACAATCTGGGCATAGAAGGCCAATGTATTTTCCACATGCTAGGACCAACAGGGTCGTTTGCTGATTCAGTTAAGCTGCTAGCTAGCTAGCTACTTTGCCACACCCGACAATGTGGTGGTGTGGTGTATTAGGTTCTGCCAATGGCAGAGGTCTGGAGAGACAACACAACAATTTGTCGTGGACCTTCGCCACCTAGTTACCATGTGTAGGTTTGGTTTGTTGGAGGACGAAATGGTGTGGGACCAGTTGGCCGAGCACACTAGCAACTCGCGGCTGCGCACAAAGATGCTAATGGCACTGAACAACATGACGCTATCTAACACCATCGAGCTAGCATTTCAACTGGATTCTGCCAACAGGTTAGCATCGAAGTTAGGTGTGCAGCAACAACAGTGGCAGCCGAGCCACACACACCGCTTGCATACGCGGTGAGCACGGAGGAACCCAGTGACACGGCAGAGGGGAGAGAAGGGGCTGGACTACTTCCGAATCCATGCACAGCACCAGCCTACAGGAGCCACCTCTGAGTCGCTGGAAGAAGAGTCCACGATTGAACAAAAAGCAGCAGAGTTACCGGACATCTTCTGAATCCACGACCGGCACAAGCCTTCAAGAGCCGCCGCTGAAAAGCAGGATGACGAGTCCATGACCCAACAGGATGCAGCAGAACCACCACAACCTGGTGGACGCCCTACGACAGACATAAGCGCTACACCACCACAACCACAACGCCATGTGCAGCTGAACAAGATGCCGCTCGCAGTGATGGACTGGGTTTAGGTCTGCAGAACCAAACGACTGGCCCCACAGTCAGCTCCAACACAGCCCCCACCACCACTGGCACCCATCAAGATCATCACGCAGCTGGGCCCAGCGACCTGCCAGCTGGCAGATGGTTCAGTGTGGCACGCCAACTGTCTCCGCCAGGTTTGAATAGCAGCCCCGGATGACGAGGCTTCACGGGAATCGGCTCACACGGTGTGGGACCTGGACTGGGGATTTGTGAGAGACGATCCCAGTCCACGGGCCTCCGCACCTTCAGGAACGTGTCCACCAAGGGCTCGTTACAAGGACCCTCCAACTGGACTGCCTTCCTCAAGAAAAATAAAAAAAAAGAGGACTGTTTAGCTAGGCGTGCGGCTGCCAACGGACAGTAGCAAAATAAACCACTCAGCCATGCTGGGCTATGCGGTAGTCTACCCGCTGGCCCTAGCTAGTTGGGGGGTCTTATGGTATTAAATTGGGAAAGGTCGATTTGGTTGCATGTTGTTCTGTTTTTTTCCCAAGGGGAGTTGAATGTGGTGTAAGGAACCACAGATTTGGCTGGCATCGGTGTGATGACGCAGCCGTTTGGTGCTGTTATCACGCTAAGCTCATATAATGTGAGGGTCGGCCATCTTATGGCTCTCTTGGCTCCTTGGCTCTCAGCCTCCCAGTAACAGACCCGACTGTATATTTTGTACACAGTATATAAAAGTTCGTGTTCCAAGCAGACACCACTCTCTGTTGGTCATTCCCAGTTTTCAGACATAAGTCATGAAAATGACTGCATACATGCAGCTTTAAAAAAAAAAAAAAAATGTTATCAAATAAGGTCAATCATGTCTTAACTCTTACTTCACTATTGAATCTCTACATTATTGCTCGATTGAGCTGCACTTTGGCCCAAAGCTATTAGAAAAGCAAATAAAACAGGTCAACAAGGAAGCCACATTCTGATTTCACACCAGACAGGAACCCAGAAATATTTCAGGTTCCATGATGAATGCCACTTAAGACAATTTGCTGTTGTTTTTTTCCCACCATTATTGTTGTAAAATTTGTAGCTGCTGTCATAGCATAAAGCAGTTGTGTTTGGATCACTAAATTTTGACCACTCCAATCTTATTTTTTTTCTGAGCAAGAGTCACAATTCCTTGCAGCTTCTCCAAAATGGTATCTCTGGCTTGTTTGTGGTTTTGCATGTGGTGAAATCTGTTAAACAACACGAAGAAGCTTGTGCAGCGATCACAAGTCAAAGAACCTATTCAAATATTTCACTCTTCAATCCCATAGGCTGGAATAATTTGTTATCTTACTCAGGTAATGGTGTTGGAAGATGACGGTGAGGGTGAGGAGGCCGCTGCACACAAACACAGGATGACTGGAACAGGTAGGTGATTGGCAGGAAAATCTTCAACCTGAACCAGACTGGTGAGATCGGTTAGCTGATAGATGATGACGGCTTGCTTGTAAATGTCAGGAATTAGGTTCCAAGGAGAAGCCGCCAGGGAAGGAGTCCACATCTGCCAAGAGGAGTCCAAAAGTGGAGACCTGTGCACAGGTAGGGAAGGAGAGGTAAGCAGTGTATATTTGTTTCCTTACTTGAGTCCAGGGTTCAGTAGGGAGAAGGCTGAGAGGCAAAACAGGAGCAGGGCAGGCTGGAGAAAAACCAAAGGGAGCTAGGTAGGAACAAAGTGTAGGCAGTGGCAATGACTGCATGAAGACGTCTGACAATCCCACACTCAGAGTTGTCTCTCCAGCTCTTGAATAGGCAGCCTCTAGATGAGCTGCAGGTGTGACACGAGGGGCAGCTGCTCCTAATTAGAGAAGAAGACTGTAGGTGGAGAGAGACAGAGAGCAGAGACAACCCCAGATCATGACATGTAGTGCATAGTTAAAACCTCTCTCCTCTCCTTCAGGACATATGTAACACACAGATGGCCCACAGAGCACTCTGCATTGCAGGTGACTTCACCCATCCCTCACATTGCTTCTTCAATCTGCTGCCATCTGAAAGGAGGCTGAGGAGTCTTTGGGCAGGACCAGCAGACTAAGAGACAGTTTGATCAATCAGGTTGTCAGAATGCTCTCTCCCAGCTCTTCCTCCCCTTCTGTCTCTGCTCTCTGCCCCCACAAACTCTCGACCACATCCCCCCTGGTCCCATGACCCATAAACCATGGACTATATCACTGTTAAGGTGAACTGCAGAAGACTTTTACTGACAACAGCCGCTTTTTGTAGTGATCTGGACAGGACTGCAGCCTCTGTCCACACTTTGTGTTTCCTTTTAAGTCATTTGTCATGTTTGGTGTGTATCCCCTCTGTTTGTCCAGCTCCGCCGGTCCTGTGCTGCCTGGTTGCCCTTGATGGTGCTCACCTGTCCTGTATTGTCTGGATTGCTCGCCTGTCTACAGTATATACGTATGTGCATTTTCAGTCTGTGCCCTTTGCAGCGTCCTTATGTTAACACTATGTAGCTTCACCACTCAGTTTGGAATTATTATTTGTCACGCCACGTTGTCTGGACTTTTACGTTTGTTGTGTTTTGCTGTTTTGGTCTCATATCATTTCTGCCCACTATAGTATGTGAGTTTGGGGGGGTTTGGACACTGGGGCTTGCCATAGCCGACATCAGATATCAGCACAGATGATGTCGGGCGGCGCTACTGTACTGTATATATAGCTGAGTGTGTGAAATGATAAAGTGTTCGTTGTTCGTTGCATAATGGCTCACGTCTCGCTATTTCTAGACATAACACCCACGTGCAGCGTTTATTTTCTGTTTTGGTAATAAATCATGGTTTACCAGATTCGCTTGGCAAGTGGGTCCTCTCCTTCACCCCGAGGGGGCAGTTATGACACTTTTATTATTTATGCTATTCAGATTCACCATTCTGGTGTAATTAGACATATTGCACTGCTTCTTTTCATACGATACCATTTTCTACATTGTTTACACTCTATGTATTGAATGAATGTTTGCTGTTTTCTTATGTTCTATTCTCCAGCACTACATATGACAAACACAATTTTGATAATCTGTAAGTCCTGTACACTGCAGAATTGACAATAAAGTTGATTTTGACTTTGAAAAAGATATCTTTGACAAAGTGACTCCTTATATTCTAAATGTGTTCTGAACATTTAATCAAAGCCAAAATCTTTCCTGGACCTCCAAATACTTCTGTTGCCAAGTCTAAACACATTCAGACCTTCAAATTTAAATTGAGGCAGCACAGATTTATTCAAGTGCTTAATAGTTTAAAAAGCATTCACACAGGCTGATTTCATTCATTGGTTACTCTGTGGGTGTTTTTTCCATAGAGGTGCACTTAGCTACTTTCATGTCACCAAGTGGCTTACAAGGTATTGATATGAAGCCTTGAAAAGGGCACTGATGCTTGTTGAAACCCACACATGACTAACAGGGGAGCTGAAGTGAGGGAAAGCACACATGCATTAACTTGGGGCCTGATAAGCATATAGTGTACATCAGGGATGGGTAACTGGCGGCTCGCAGGCCGCATGTGGCCCGCCCCCTCATCCACTGCAGCCTGCCAGTCCATTTCCAAAAATCAATTATTTATTTATATTGTGGGGATCATGAAATGATGAGACTGGATAATTTCTCAGTATGGTTTATTCATCTCAAGTCCCCAGCTCTCCCTCTCTCAGTCAGGAAAAAAGAGAAAGAGCTGCGGTAAACCCACATACATTTATACCCACACATCAAACACAGAATCACACAATCAAGTCAAATCCTTCTATTTACACTTAATCACTTCAAAGTTCTCCTTGCTCTTCTGTCTGACCCCAGGAGGTCAGATAGTCCTTTCAGGCTCTTGCTCCAGATCCTCTGACTTCCTCCCAAGTCCGCAGGTGGTCCAGACTCATTGTCCATCTGAGGCGTGATGTCAATACACACCACAAGCTCAAAGTCCTTCTATGCTTGGGTCTCTGCAGTGAAATATGTGAGCTACATAATGTTACCATTATGGGCGCTACATCACTCCCCCCCAAACGCCAAAGAATGGACACACCCGATAACCGTATCCTAATGGCAATACAGCATATGTCACCCCCCACCTGCGGAATTTACAGCACGGCCTACACAGTTTGATCGAAACACACATCACTCTGCCCGTAGTCTGGGCTTCAACCTCCTCCCAAACTTGCTGTACGCAGGTTTCACAGCCTGTGTTGTGCCGTCCTGCAGCGAATCTGTGGAATGAGGGGGAGAAAGGTTATTTGTCCCCTGCGGGGGCTCCAGGGGCCGTTCCCTGGGTGGTCTGCCGCGTCGAGGCGTCCTCGCCGGTCGTACAGATTCGTCATGCAACACAAAGGCAGGCTTTAATCTATCAATACTGATTGTTTCTTTCCTGCCCCCCAAATCTAGCACAAAATATTTCTCCCCGGTTTCCAGCACTCGAAATGGACCGTCATATGGTGGGCGGAGACTGTGTCGCTGAGCGTCGTGCCTGACAAAAACAAATTCAGCGTTTTGTAAAGCCTTGGGAACAAAAACACGTGGAAAAGTGTGATGAGCGGGGCCCGGGAGCATTTCTGCTCCCGTGCCATTCAGAGGTCCCCGCACCGGGGGGCGCCCTGGTGCCGCATGGGCTGGTAGGAACTCGCCGGGCAGCCTGAGAGGTTGCACAAAAACCAATTCTGCGGGTGAGGCATCTAAGTCCTCTTTGGGTGCCGAACGCAACCCCAATAAAACCCATGGTAGTTTGTTTACCCAATCTGCATCTGTGAGCGACGCTCTGAGGGCTGCCTTCAAAGACCTGTGAAAACGCTCGCATAAACCGTTGGCCTGGGGGTGATAAGCGGTAGTGCAGTGGACTGCCGCTCCTAAGCCGCTGGCCATTGCTGACCACAACTCCGACACAAATTGAGGTCCCCTATCTGACGTAATATCCAACGGAACCCCGAACCGCACTACCCAGGCTGTTAAAAAAGCGCGAGCCACCTCTGCCGCTGTGGTCGACGTTAACGGGACCACTTCCGGCCAACGTGTGGTTCGGTCCACCATTGTCAAGAGATGTGTGAACCCTTGTGACGGCGGCAGGGGGCCCACTAGGTTTACGTGCACATGATCAAATCTCTTAGCCGGAATGTGGAACGGTTCTAAAGGGACCTTTGTGTGCCTGTGGACTTTGGCCCGCTGGCAAGCCATGCAAGCTTTCACCCACTCTTTCACGTGCTTGCGCAGGCTCGGCCAAACAAACTTCTCCGCTACCATTTTCACCGAAGCGCGTACTCCCGGGTGCGCCAGGGAGTGCACCGCGTCAAAAACACGATGGCGCTACGCGGCCGGTACCACCGGGCGCGGTCACCCGGTGGATACGTCACAGACTAGAGGGGGTGAACCGGTTTGTAAACTTTTGCTCTCCAGCCTTAACCCTGTTGGTCCAGACAGGAGCGCGAGCACGTCTGCGTCTCCGCTCTGCTCCGCTGCCATGGCTGCATAATCTATCCCCACGTGAAAAGGGGCCGCGTGCGCGTGCGCGCTGTTACCCCGCCCCGCGTCTGCGGTAGTACAACCCGCTTCCGCGCGGACCGGCGCTGTTACCGCGCGTGAGAGACAGTCCACTACTATGTTGAGTTTACCGGCTACGTGCTGAATATTGGTGGTAAATTCCGAAATTGCGGCCAGCTGTCTCTGCTGCCGTCCTGACCACGGTTCTGAAATTTTGGACATTGCAAAAGTGAGCGGTTTGTGGTCGACAAACGCGGTGAAACGTCGCCCCTCCAGCCAGAACTGGAAATGGCGAATGGCCAGGTGGAGCGCTAGCAGCTCCCTGTCAAACGCGCTGTATTTCCGCTCAGCATCGCTCAAGGACCTGCTGAAAAAAGCGAGCGGTTGCCAAACCCCGGCGACTTGCTGCTCTACAATGGCCCCTATGGCCACATCTGACGCGTCGGTGGTTAGCGCTATGCGGGCTGATGGGTCTGGGTGAGCCAGCAGCGCTGCGTCTGCCAGTGCTTTTTTAACCTCTGTGAATGCGCGCTCCCGCTCCGGGGACCACTCGATCGCACTGGAGGGCTTCTGCTTTTTAAGCGCGGCGTATAACGGTTGCATAAGCTGCGCTGCGTGGGGTATGAAACGGTTATAAAAATTTACCATTCCTAAAAACTCTTGCAACGCTTTGACCGTTTGTGGCTGGGGAAACTCCGCCACTGCGCGTACTTTGGCCGGCAGAGGGATTGCTCCTTCTGGGGAGACGCGGTGTCCTAAAAAATCGATTTGCGCTACGCCAAAATGGCACTTGGCTGGGTTGATTATCAACCCGTGCGTTCCCAACCTCTGAAAAACCGTGGTGAGGTGTTTTTCGTGTTCCTCCTCGGAGGCACTGGCGACTAAAATATCGTCCAAGTAGACAAAAACGAAAGGGAGTTCGCGCAACACGGCATCCATCATTTGTTGGAAAGTTTGCGCGGCGCCTTTAAGGCCAAATGGCATGCGTAAAAATTCAAAAAGTCCGAAAGGGGTTATTACCGCTGTTTTGGGAATGTCCTCTGATCAAACCGGGACCTGATGATAACCGCGGACCAGGTCTATTTTAGAAAAAATGCGCGCCTTCGCCAAGTGCACTGAAAAATCCTGGATATGCGGAATTGGGTAGCGGTCCTGCGCTGTGGCATTGTTTAACCTGCGGTAATCACCACAAGGTCTCCACGAGCCGTCAGCCTTAGGCCCCATATGCAGCGGGGAGGCCCAGGCGCTCTTCGAGTGGCGAATTATGCCCAACCTTTCCAGGTTGGCGAACTCCTCGCGCGCAATGGAGAGCTTAGCTGCATCCAAGCGCCGAGCTTTCGCAAAAACTGGTGGGCCACTTGTGGTGATAAAGTGTTCCACCCCGTGCTTCGCAACCTTAGCTGAAAACGTGGGAACTGTGAGTGCTGGGAACTGGGTTAGAAGAGTGTGAAACTTACCGCCTGCTGTGGCGACGTTGGTCTGTACTGGCGGCGGGGACACTCGAGCTGCACAAGGGATAGAACAAAAGGAGAGTGCATTTACTAGGCGTCTATTAACCAGATCCACTAACAAGCCATGTGAGCACAAAAAGTCAGCACCTAACATGTTGAAACTCACCGCCGCTACTGTGAAGGTCCATTCATAGGTGCGGCCGTGCAAGGACAGGCGTAGAGTCCTTTCCCCGAACGTTTTGATCGACGAGCCGTTCGCCGCCGTTGCTCCGTCTCCGTGGGGCCCCGCCACACGACCCGCATAGGTCGCGGTGATGAAACTCCTCTGGGCTCCGGTGTCCACGAGGAATTGTCGCCCGGAGCCCGCGTCTGTTAGATAAAGCAGCTTGTTCTGTTCACCGAGAGTTGAAGCTGCTAACGACCCCCAGCCCGGGCGTTTCCCTGTTTCTTGAAACTGCACAGCGGGATGCATCTGTGCGCCTTCTCAGCGAAGCGTCGATGGTAAAAACAGAGGCCGTCCCCTCCTCTGCCTCGGGACCGCGCCGCTGCCGTCGTCGCTGGGGTTGCTCCTGCTGCCTCCGGCTCCTCACTGCCTCCGGCCGCCGCGCCAAGGTCTGCTGCTGCCACGGAAGTCTCCTGCTCGTCGCAGGCGTCAAGGAGCCGCTGCGCTTCCCTGGCCAGCGCGCGGAAGTCTTGCTGGTTCACACACCTCATGCCAGACAGGGTACCTCTCATGTGTGCTGGGAGGGTCCTCAAGAAGATGTGCTTGAACAGAAACGCATCGTTGTCTGTCCCGATCAGCTGCAGCATGTCCTCCATGAGGTCGGTCGCTCTGCGTCCTCCTCTGTTGCGTAGGTCCAGAAGCTGCCTGGCCCTCACCTCGGCTGATGGCACAAAACTCTCGATGAGGGCGGCTTTCAGCGCGTCGTACTTGCCAGCAGCGGGCGGCTGCTGCACCAGGCTCCGCACACATCGAGCTGTGCGGCTGTCGAGTCTTGCGATGACATTATGAAACTTGGTGTCATCTGCTGATATTCCCCCAAGCACAAACCGCAATTCCGCGTGTTGGAACCATGAGTGCGGGTCGTCTTGCCAGAACTCGGGGAGCTTAATCGAGCCTGTGCTCGTGCGGTCGGTCTCCGGTGAATCCGGGTCAGGGTAACGTTCTCCCGGCATCGTACGTCTTGGTCACCAATGTGGGGATCATGAAATGATGAGACTGGATAATTTCTCAGTATGGTTTATTCATCTCAAGTCCCCAGCTCTCTCTCTCTCAGTCAGGAAAAAAGAGAAAGAGCTGCGGTAAACCCACATACATTTATACCCACACATCAAACACAGAATCACACAATCAAGTCAAATCCTTCTATTTACACTTAATCACTTCAAAGTTCTCCTTGCTCTTCTGTCTGACCCCAGGAGGTCAGACAGTCCTTTCAGGCTCTCTCTCCAGATCCTCTGACTTCCTCCCAAGTCCGCAGGTGGTCCAGACTCATTGTCCATCTGAGGCGTGATGTCAATACACACCGCAAGCTTAAAGTCCTTCTATGCTTGGGTCTCTGCAGTGAAATATGTGAGCTACATAATGTTACCATTATGGGCGCTACAATATCACATTTGGAACCGCATTCTTAATTGCAATTATAGAGTCCGCCAGCAGAGGGAGCTCTAATTGAAATCTAGTGCCACTCTTTGCAAATGATAGAGCATTGAGCAAGAGTGAGGGAGCCAAGCCACTAGCGGGAGCAGCAGTGACAGTGCACGTCGGAGTGTTGTCAGGTATGTTTTGCATGCTAAGACCGCATTAATAGGCTGTAAACAGCACTAAATGTACAAAGTAGGGATGAGCCGATACCACTTTTTCAAGGCTGATACCCATACCGATACTGTGACTTTGAATATCAGCCAATACCGATCCAAACCCGATACCGTCTCTCTTATTTAAAACAACAGCACAGAACATACTTTGGTAATGGCTGGTTGCATTTTGCATACATATAAAAAACATAAATTTAAAAGTCAAAGAATATATTACAAATTTTACTCAGTTCAGCAATGCTGCTGCTTTTTTTTTAATTTAAACTTTGCAACATTAGCAGCATTTCACTGATCAGCACTACATAAACATGCATTCTGAAACTTTAAGTGGAAGTTTATTGCAAAACTTTGAAGCTGAGTATTTAAGTGAACATTCAAATTCAAAGTGCCACTGTGCATGAGGTAAAAAATGCTGTAGATCTGAAAATAAAAGAACTAACCCTTTAAGTTGTATTTTTGTCATCTATTATTATTATTATTATAAATATTCTCCTGGTGCTCAGTTTATTTAGCAGTTTATTCTCTGTCCATAGTTTTTAGATTTGCTCTTATTTTTAAGTCCTCCCTGTTTCATTTCATGTAGCCTTGTTAGCCCTGCTTCCAATTCACCGGTTATAATTTGCTATTTATGTTTCGGTCACCTACCTCTCATCAGCTGTAACTGTCCATCTAAAGGTAAGCCCATGTTATGTCTTCATTCCTGCTCCTCTGGTTTTTACTTTCAGTTTCCTTCTTTTAGTTTCACTTTTAGCGTATTCCAGCAGTAAAACAGCGGCTGCTGCTGCATGACATACTTGGTTCTGCTCGGTTCTTGAGAGAATTTACTTACATAAATACTTTTTTGCTGCCGTGATACTTTTACAAGTGTTTTATCAAGTTGGTAGTGTAAAATTGTAAATGCTGGTACCACACAGCAATATACTGAGGCCAGTCCCACAGACTGGCTCCAGTGATGTGACGCTTGTTGCCTCTGTTTACAGAAGTGGTGTGCAGCGCCACTGAGAACAGGATTGCGCCTTCATTTTAATATTATTAATGTATCAGATCGGTATATTACTTTTATTCCTTACCGATACCGATCCGGCCATTTTGCCTAGATCGAACCCGATACGATACCTCAGATCGGATCGGCTCATCCCTAGTACAAAGTAGGCTGCTTTTAAACAAGAATAAATTGTACAGCTGAGTAGCTGTAGCATTTATTCTTGTTTGTCAGGTGAAGCCCATGTCAGCAATAAAAGTTCAGAGACTGGTTGTTGTAATCTGCTGATTTTTTTTTTTTTTGTCTGTTTGGGGTTTTTTTTATTATTCATTTATACCAGTGGCTCTTAAACTTTTTTTAATTCCTCATTTTGGGGAGCCAGAATTTACCAAGCCCACACAGCTATTTCTTTGCCCTTCCACATCAACACTTAATCCATGAGCAAGAAAAAATATCATCATATTTCCTTTTCTTCTTGGCTTCTTTTGTAAATTATCATCTGGAATTTCGTTTCAGAACTCTGGTCCGTGATGGCCCAGAGCCTGGGGGTCAAAATCCACCGCACTACCGCGTACAACCCTCAGGCTAATGGGTTATGCAAACATTTTTATAGGTCGCTTAAGGCAGCGCTCAGAGCTTCGCTCACGGATGCAAATTGGGTTGACAACCTGCCCTGGGTCTTTTTGGGGTTGCGATCCGTGCCTAAGGAGGATCTGGCAGCCTCCCCGGCAGAACTTGTTTTTTCTCAGCCACTGCGGCTCCCCGGGGAATTTTTACTGGAAAACCCCACACCCGGGGCCAACCCGCCCGTGCAATTTTTGTACAGTACGGA
The DNA here is from genome assembly GCA_020510985.1 of Pholidichthys leucotaenia. Lineage (NCBI taxonomy): Eukaryota > Metazoa > Chordata > Actinopteri > Cichliformes > Pholidichthyidae > Pholidichthys > Pholidichthys leucotaenia. The sequence continues at coordinate 442,916,954 of CM035836.1, read as the reverse complement.
GGCTATTAACGTGCTGGGCCTGGCCCACCATTGTTTTCCCTGCACCTTTGTCCCAAAAAGCTTACAGAGCACCAGATTTGTTTTTGTCAGGCATGATGCACACCGGACCCCACTGCGCCCACCATACGACGGACCGTTCAGGGTGCTCGAAATGGGGGCAAAACATTTTGTGTTAGACTTGGGGGGGCGTAGGGAGACCGTCTGCATCGACAGGCTGAAGTCCGCTTTTGTGTTGGCAGATGAGCAGGTGGTGTTGGTCCAAGCTCCCCGGCGCAGACGCCGACCATTGGTGGCTCTGCAAGCTGGTGTTCCCTCGGTAGAGGCCTGCGCTCGTGAAGCTAACATGCTCTCCCCACAACCCTTTTTCCCTCCACAGACTAATGTGTCTGCCTGCACACCTCGCCAGCAGGGTGCTTCGACCGGACCTGCGATCACCCGCTACAGCCGCTATGGGCACCAGCTCAAGCCCAAAGGTCCGGGGGGGTGGGGGGGGGGGGTAATTTCCTAATTTCCTTTCTGGGTGTTCGGGGCTGGCTGTGTGGTGGCATTGTGTGGAGGGTTTTCCACCCACAGTCGGAAGCCAGGGGGGAGATGGAACAAAGGACTGAAGGAGGAAGTGGCACTGGGGGGTCTCAGATGTAACAGGAAGGACTGTCCACCCCCACCCCCCCGGGGAGAGCAGGAGAGACTGGAGTTTGCTGGAGGAAGAGAGGGTGTGAGAAGCAGGGTTGTTGTTATATGATGTTAATGTGCCACGCATGTCTTTGTGCATTGAGTGTATTGTTGTTGGCTCCCTGGATCTCATGAGGCAGAAATAAAGGGTATAAAAAGGAGGCGCCCAGAAACCCAGAGAGAGTATTTCCTGTACTTGATGTTGGAAGGTGAACAAAGTTCATGTGTCGTCCAGCTTGTCGCCTCATCTGCTTTCATCTTCCACATTATAACCTTTTCTAGAGTGATAGATCTCAATTAGAGTGACTTCCGGCGCCACACGAGTTGGCTGCCTTTTTGCAACAGCGGATCAATTTCTTCCTATTTCTATTTACTATCTGGCTCTCTTGCTAATCTTTCGGATCCAGCGACACCTTTATTCCATCCAGACACGTAGATCGCCCAAATGTCTCCTGAGCCAGCGGACGGAGCCACAGTTTCTTGCAGGAGGCAGTACAATTGAGACCAGCTGTTAGGACTTAACCAGCCCACGATGCTAATGCAAAAACTCGACATACCGGGAGAAATAAGATGGAAATGGCGTGGATGTCGAGCTGGAGTAAGACGGCGGGCGAGGAATATATGGAACAGACCCGTCCTCCCATCCGTTATTATGGGGAATGTTCGATCGTTACTCAATAAGACTGATGAGCTAGCGGCTATCTCCCGCTACGAGAGCATGTTCAGAGAGAGTAGTTTGATGTTGTTTACCGAGACGTGGCTAACAGAACTAGCAACAGATGTTAACATTGAACTGGAGGGTTTCCACGCAATACGGGCAGACCGGACACCAGACAGTGGGAAGGCAAGAGGCGGAGGAGTGATAATGTATGTCAATAACAACTGGTGCAGACCAGGACATATCACGGTTAAGGAACAGCACTGCAGCAAAGACATCGAGTTGCTAGCTGTTAGCATGTGGCCAACCTATCTCCCGAGGGAATACTCACACGTGATCTGCATTGTTATTTATGCAAATCCGACGGCGAACGCTGGGACAGCGCGTGACGTCATCCACTCAGTAACTGGCAGGCTGCAGACAGAACACCCAGATGCTCTTCTCCTCATCTCTGGTGATTTCAAACATATTTCACTGTCCCCCATTCTACCCACGCTCACCCAGTATGTCACGTGCCACACTAGAGACAATAAAACACTGGACTTATTCTATGCAAATACTAAGGAGGCGTACACCTCATCACCACTCCTCCCACTCGGGAGATTGGATCACAACTTGGTTCATCTCCTGCCGGTGTACAAACCTCTAGTACACAGACAACCTCCGATCATGCGCACGGTGAAGTTATGGTCTGAGGAGGCAATGGACGCTCTAAAGGACTGTTTTGAAACCACTGCCTGGGAGCAGCTCTGCGATCCACATGGTGAGGACATCGATGGCCTCACTCACACCATCACGGACTACATCAGCTTCTGTGTGGACAACACCATACCCACCAAGACCATACGGTGTTGCTCGAACAACAAACCCTGGATCAACCCTGAGATTAAAACACTTCTGAGAGAGAAGAAGAGGATCTTCAGGTCGGGGAACAGGGAGATGCTGAAGTCCGTACAGAGGGAGCTGAGGAGGAAGATCAGAGAAGGCAAGGACAGCTTCAGGAAGAAGATGGAGGACAAGCTGCAACAGAGCGACATCAGCGGGGTCTGGAGAAACCTCAAAACCATCTCTGGGCTCCAGAATACCTCCCCCCAGGCCACGGGGGGCAGGGAGTGGGCAAACAATCTGAACCTGTTTTATAATAGGTTTGACCAACCGCCCTCCCCTCCGACTGCACAACAACCACTGCTGCCTCTAAAGTCATCGAGACCTGCTGTCCACACCCCACCCCACCAACACCGCCCCCACTCCTAGCACACAACCCCCCAACCTGACCCTCACTAAGACCCAGGTGAGGACAGAGCTGAGGAAGATCAAGACGAGGAAGGCGTCGGGACCGTACGGCATCAGCGCGAAGCTCCTCAAGTCCTGTGCAGACCAGCTGTGTGGGATTGTGGAGCACATCTTCAACCTGAGCCTGAAGCTGGGGAGGGTACCACAGTTGTGGAAAACATCTTGTGTGGTACCTGTACCAAAGACTTCCCACCCCAAAGATCTGAACAGCTACAGACCAGTGGCCCTGACGTCTCACATGATGAAGACCCTGGAGAGACTGCTCCTTGCTCACCTCCGCCCCCTGGTGGGACCAGCGATGGATCCACTCCAGTTCACCTACCAGCATGGTATTGGGGTGGAGGATGCAGTGATCTTCCTCCTTCACCGTTCTCTGTCGTACCTGGAGAAGCCCGGGAATGTGGTGAGGATCATGTTCTTTGACTTCTCCAGTGCTTTCAACACCATCCAACCAATGATCCTGAAGGACAAGCTGCTGTGCACAGGGGTGGACCAGCACCTGTCATCATGGATCCTGGACTACCTCACTAGTCGGCCACAGTTTGTGAGAACCTGAGATTGTGTGTCCGACATGATCATCGGTAGCACGGGGGCCCCCCAGGGAATGGTTTTGGCTCCCTTCCTGTTCACTCTTTATACTGCGGACTTCTCACACAACACAACACACTGCCATCTACATAAGTTCTCTGACGACTCTGCAATTGTCGGCCTCATCTCCAAAGGAGATGAAGCTGAGTACAGAGGACTTATCCAGGACTTTGTGGACTGGTGCCATCGGAACTGCCTCCAGATCAACGCGAAGAAAACTAAGGAGCTGGTGGTGGACTGCCGCAGGCAAGGACAACCCTTCAGAGCACCAGTAAACATACAGGGAACAGACATTGAGATGGTGACATCCTACAAGTACCTTGGTGTTCATCTGAACAATAAACTAGACTGGCCACACAATACCGACGCACTCTCCAAGAAGGGACAGCACAGGCTGTTCCTACTGAGGAGGCTCAGGTCTTTTGGTGTACAAGGGGCGCTGCTGAAGACATTCTACTACACGGTGGTGGAATTAGCCATCACTTTTGGAGTGGTCTGCTGGGGCAACGGCATTACAGCAGCCGATAGGAAGAGACTGAACAAACTGATCAAGAAAGCTAGATCTGTCCTGGGGCAACGCCTTGACCCAGTGGAGGAGATAGGAGAGAGAAGGATGGTGGCTAAACTGTCATCTCTGCTGGAGTCCGAGTCCCATCCTATGCAGGACATACTGAACACACTGAGGAGCTCATTTAGCAGTAGACTACATCATCCTAGGTGCGCAACCGAGAGGTTTCGCAGGTCCTTCCTACCTACGGCTGTCAGACTGTGTAACCTAAGCAGGGCTGCTCGCAGAGATAGCAAAAAAATGTGACAACCTAATAGTACTGAATGCAAAAGACGCAACAGACTTACACAAATGGTCCCCTCCAGTATACAACTAGGACAATATCAGTCGCTATGGAGGGTGACAATATGTATGGGTACATATTCATACTATGTAGGATAACTAAGTAGACGGTTATGCTGTTTATTCCATCTTGCTACAATGCTCCGCACTTTGTATATATATTTATATATTTATGTGTACGTATGTATATTCACTGCTCTTATTTTTATTTTTCTTATCTTCTTAATTATTGCTCTGAGTGTTGCCATCCCTGTGCTGTTGCAATCCTGGAATTTCCCCATTGTGGGACTAATAAAGGCTTATCTTATCTTACTTTGTTTCTCATTTGTTCCTGAATTTCTTTGAATCACAGCATGATGTCTCGCTTTTGAGGATCTTTTGGTCTACTTCACTTTGTCAGTATCATGATTTGCCCCTCACGGCAGAGAAAGACAGACCCAGATGCCGACTGCAGTTTGTGGCATTTATTAACAAAACATAAAGTTCCAAGGTGCATGAACGCAAAATTCCAAACAGGTAACAGGGTAAACTTACAGACCAGGTATCAGAAAAAAACTCACCAGAGCAGGGTCAGGGCTCTGGTGACGAGGAGAAGGTATCATTAAGAGTGCCGCAAGAATGAAATGAAATGCAGTACTTAAATAGGGTCAGAACAAATAAAACAAGTGATGACAGGTGTGGAGTCACATGAGCGGGCAAAAAGGTAACAATGATTAATGATTGGGATCAGTTGCGAAGTAATGAGAGGTGAGCTCCCGGCTGACAGCTGACAGGGCTACACCCAAACGGAGCACCAACCAGGAAAAGCCCTGACAGCTGTCAACTGCAATAATAAGGAACGGAAGAATAAAATATAAACAAGTACAAACTGTCATAAACGCTCCATGCATGAGGAGGAGAAGGATGGAAGGATTTAAACGCGGGGGTTCACCACACACACATTTATTGACACACACTGTTCACAAATACAGACAAACAAGTAAGGTACAAATGCTAAATGAATGCGCTCGGGAGAGCAGGGAAGACTACAGGGAGTTCACTTTACTCGGGGGAACGCAAACTGGGCAACAGCCTAAGCGTAGCAGTTATGCTGTGAGAAGGAACGCCACCAGAAGCATCGCAGAATTACTGCACGAGGAAACCCTTCTGGTCCAGCGTAGCAGCAGCCGCACAGAGAAACGCAAACAGTTTACTCACGAGTAGGAACAGTTCAGAAAGTCCAATACTCCCAGCGAGCGTAATCCAGTAGTCCTTCATGATGTGACGGTCACCCCATGGAGAACGAGAGTGTGACTCGCATAATGGCCCAGCGGCGTTTGTCTAGCGAAGACCCGCTTAAATACAAACACCGCTGGCCACACAAATTGGGCACATCTGGGCGGGGCGCGGGAAAGATAATTACTGGGGCTGGGAACAGCTGATGGAATACAGAGGGAGAGTGAGGGGGCGCGGCTGGACTGACAGACTGTCAGCAGCGTGGGAGAAAGTAGGTCACTGATGCTGAGTAACAGCTGCCAGTCAGGCAGTGGCTATGGATATGGAAATCAGTACAGGAATACACAAAAATGCACATGACCAGTAAAACCAAAACCCAGAGAGAGATCGAGGCTGAGCCAGGGAAAGCCAAGCCGGCTTGGCTCGTGACACAAACTAAGAAATAGATACCAATTGATGCATAATCAGAACACAGTAAAACTGGGACATAAACAGGAAAATAAAAAACATGCAGGGATAACAAAAACCAAAAGGCACAAAAATACAACAAGTATATAAATACAGAGAAAAAGCCACGAGACTGAGCCTGGCGGAGCCTCCAGTACTCAGCTCGTGACAGTCAGGCAGGTCCTATTTAAGTGGTTTCTTGATTGAGAACAGGTGTGGCAGTAATCAGGTCTGGGTGTGGCTAGAGAAACTGAACTCAGCTTTCCAAAGATGTGATAAACCACAGTAAATTTATGTTTTAACCGGGGGGGGGGGGATCACTTTTTCACACAGGGCCATGTAGGTTTGGATTTTTCTTTTACCCTTAATAACAAACACCTTCATTTTTAAACTGCATTTTGTGTTTACTTGTGTTATCTTTTGTTTGATTAAACACTTTTTCACACCACTGTAAGTTATCTTCATCTCCCATAATCCTCAACATAAAATTGCAAAGACTTTGAATATTCTGAGACTGTGTAGACATCTCTGTCTAAAAAATATAGCTGAAAATCAGTACTGGATGCTCATGATCTTTGATCACCCAAGTGGCACTGCATTAAAAACACATGATTCTATCATGGAAATCACTGCATGGGTTCAGGAGCACATACAGAAATCGCTGTCTGTGAATAGAGCACTCTGTGCCATACACAAATGCAGGTTAAAGCTCTATCATGCAATGAAAAAGCCAAATATGAACATGATCCCAAAACCCCACCATCTTCTCTGGGCCAAGATAATTTAAAAATGATTGTGTAAAATGGAAAACCTCTGTATTTACATTAATTGAAATTTGTGAATTCATGGATGCTACAGTGGATATCAAAAGTCGACACATCCCTGTTCAAATGCCAGGTTTTTGTGATGTAAAAAAAAAATGAGACCAAGATAAATCATTTCAAAACTTTTTCCACCATTAATGTGACCTATAACCTGTACAATCCAATTGAAAAACAAACTAAAATCTTTTAAGGGGAAAAAAAAAAAAAAAAAAAAAAAACTTACAATAACCTGCTTGCATAAATATGCACACCCTTAAACTAATACTTTGTTGCATCAGCTTTGGCTTTTATTACAGCACTCGGTCTTTTTGGGTAGGAGTCTATCAGCGTGGCACATCTTGATGTGCCAATATTTGCCCACTCTTCTTTGCAAAAATGCTCCAGATCTGTCAGATTGCGAGGGCATCTTCTGTGCATAGCCCTCTTCGGATCATCCCACAGATGTTCGATTGGATTCAGGTCTGGATTCTGGCTGGGCCATTCCAAAACCTTAATCTTCTTCTGGTGAAGCCATTCTTTTGTTGATTTGGATGTGTGCTTTGGGTCATTGTGCTGAAAGATGAAGTTCCTCTTCATCTTCACCTTTCTAGCAGAAGCTTGAAAGTTTTGTGCCAACACTGACTGGTATTTGGAACTGTTCATAATTCCCTCCACCCTGACACATAGCCGGAGTGGTGGCCTAGAGGTACAGCATCCTCCCCACAACTGGGAGGTCAGGGTTCAAGTCCCAGCCGGGTCATGCCAAAAATCATATAAAAATGGAACTTCCTGCCATCCAGCTTGGTGCTCAGCAAAAATGGAATGGAGGAGGGAAATGTGGGTGGCAGTGACTCAGGAGGAAGAGTGGGTCAGCCAATAACTAGAGGGTTGGCAGTTCGAATCCCGCTCTCCCCAGCCATCCTGCCATTGAGTCCCTGGGCAAGACACTTTACCCACCTTGCTTCCAGTGTCCATGACACTGCGCATGAATGTGTATAAATGTTCGGTAGTGGTTGGAGAGGCCATTGGCACGGACTGGCAGCCACGTTTCCGTCAGTCTGCCCCAGGGCAGCTGTGGCTACAGTAGTAGCTTACCACTATCAATGTCTGTCTGGAGTGAAAGAATAATGGACTCACTGTAAGAACTTTGAGATGTCACTTGACATGTAAAGCTCCATATAAACACAATCCATTATTATTATTATTGTTATTGTTATTATTATAAGGCCCCAGTTCCTGCTGAAGAAAAACAGCCCCAAAGCATGATGCTGCCACCACCATGCTTCACTGCAGGTATGGTGTTCTTTTGATGACGAGCAGTGTTGTGTTTGCACCAAATATACCTTCTGGAATTAAAGCCAAAAAGTTCAACCTTGGTTTCATCGGACACATGCATTTGGGAGATTTCAAATGTGTTTTTGCAAAATGTAGCTGGGCTTGGATGTTTTTCTTCGTAAGATAATACTCGCCACCCTACCCCATAGCCCAGACATATGAAGAAGACAGGAGATTGTTGTCATATATACTAAACAGCCAGTACTTGCCAGAAATTCTTGCAGCTCCTTCAATGTTGCTGTCGGCCTCTTGGCAACCTCCCTGACCAATTTTCTTCTCATCTTTTCATCAATTTTGGAGGGACGTTCAGTTCTTGGTAATGTCATTGTTGTGCCATATTTTCTCCACTTGATAATGACTGTCTTCGCTGTGTTCCATGGAAAATTTAATGCCTTGGAAATTCTTTTGTACCCTTCTCCAGACTGATACCTTTGATCAATGAGATTTCTCTAATGCTTTGGAAGCTCTCTGCGGACCATGCAGAGCTTGTGCTGTAAGATGTAACTACAGAAATGTCAAGAAAAGCCTACTAGAACAGCTGAACTTTATTTGGGGTGAATCAGAGGCACTTTAAATGGTGGCAGGTGTGTGCTGACTCCCATTTAACATGAGTTTGAATATGATTGGTTAATTCTGAACACAGCCACAGCCCTGGTTATAACAGGGCATGCATATTTATGCAACCAGGTTGTTGTAAGATTTTTATTTTTCCCATTAAAAGATTTCAGTTTGTTTTTCAATTTTGTTGTACAGGTTATAGGTCACATTAAGGCTGCGTGTCCACCAAACGTGTTTTTTGTCGCCTGACTGCCCTGAACGTCTTTTTGTCAGCGTTTGTGTGCTGAGCTCTGGATAAAAAAAAGTCTGTGCCCTGTATCCTAGCAACAGCTTTTCACTCACAGCTCAGCCCTTCCACTTTTCCTATAGTCAGACTTTCTACTTATTTTTTCAATAGCAGTCTCTAAATAACAATGGACAGGAAACGTATTCTGGCATTGGTAGCAGCTCTGGATGCAAAATATGATGACACGGAAAAGAAAACAGAAGTCTGAGTACAGCCTGTACCAGCATCCTATGTCCCGCCCTTCCTTAATTCTGATTGACTGTTTAAGCCTGCTTCATGCTACACCTCTGCTGTCTGTGTACGTGTAACCGGAAACCTCGTGTGATGAAATTTACATCATCGTCTCCACTCCGCCAGTGTCCGGAATGCTCGACTGCATGCAGCCCAAATTTTGTGACCGCACCGCCTGTCCACAACCTGAACGCGTGGAAAAGCGTATGCGCAAGACTGAACGTCGCATTCACGATGTGGTGATATCAACACAGCATACATCAGTAGACGAAGAAGACAACGAGGATGTGGAAAACGAGAATAAAAACATACATGAATCATACATACATACATTCTTTCACAGCGGCAGCAGCATCTTCGTGGAAAAGGAGTGAAAACTGTTAAGTCAAACAGCAGAAATGGACTCTATAGTTGAAGAGAAAACTTTGTGAAGAAGTCCGCCATTTCTTCGGTGGTGAAAATCTTGGCGCGTCAGTGCCTTGGAGCTACCTATCGGGTGGGAGTGAAACTACAAATGATGGTTGTGTGTATGTGTCAACCGCTTGGCCTGGGTAGATGAAAAAAGTGAGCAGGAACAGCGCCGTGTGCGTGCTGGGCTCGTCCAAAGCGTATGTGGACCAAGGCAGACTAGAGGGGAAATGCAGCATGAACCTGGCTTTAGAAAGGTCTGACATTGACGAGCTCAGCTGTAGTCTGAAAAGTGGAACTTTTTTCAGCCCTGAGCGCTGTGACAAAAAGCGGCCACCGCCGAGAGTGCTTCAGTGCAGAGGGCGCTCAGCACTGTAGACGCTGAACTACATAGAGAATGAATAGAAAATAGTCGCTCACAGTGGAAAAAAAATGCGTTTGGTGGACATGCAGGCTAATGGTGTAAAAAGTTTTAAAATTATTTATCTTGGTCTCATTTTTTTACATCACAAAAACCTGGCATTTGAGGAGGGTTGTGTAGACTTTTTACACACGTGGACAAAATTGTTGGTACCCCTCTGTTAATGAAAGAAAAACCCACAATGGTCACAGAAATAACTTGAATCTGACAAAAGTAGTAATAAATAAAAATTCTATGAAAATTAACCAATGAAAATCAGACAATGCTTTTGAATTGTGGTTCAACAGAATTATTTTAAAAAACAAACTCATGACCAGAATTATTTTAAAAAACAAACTCATGAAACAGGCCTGGACAAAAATGATGGTACCCTTAACTTAATATTTTGTTGCACAACCTTTTGAGGCAATCATTGCAATCAAACGATTTCTGTAACTGTCAATGAGACTTCTGCACCTCTCAGCAGGTATTTTGGCCCACTCCTCATGAGCAAACTGCTCCAATTGTCTCAGGTTTGAAGGGTGCCTTCTCCAGACGGCATGTTTCAGCTCCTTCCACAGATGTTCAATAGGATTTAGATCAGGGCTCACAGAAGGCCACTTTAGAATAGTCCGATGTTTCGCTCTTAGCCATTCTTGGGTGTTTGTAGCTGTGTGTTTTGGGTCATTATCCTGTTGCAAGACCCATGACCTGCGACTGAGACCAAGCTGTGTGACACTGGGCACCACATTTCTCTCTAGAATATCTTGATAGTCTTGAGATTTCATTGTACCTGCACAGATTCAAGACACCCTGTGCCAGATGCAGCAAAGCAGCCCCAGAACATAACAGAACCTCCTCCATGTTTCAAAGTAGGGACAGTGTTCTTTTCTTGGTGTGCTTCATTTTTGCGTCTGTGAACATAGAGCTGATGTGCCTTGCCAAAAAGTTGCAGTTTTGTCTCGTCTGTCCATAGGACTTTCTCCCAGAAGCTTTGTGGCTTGTGACATAATTATCGGCCCAGGAAACACGCACACAGGCTCAGGTAAGATTCAATAGCTTTATTCAGCAGCAAAGGGTGTTTGGGTGCGTGTATGTGATATGTATATGGAGTGTGGGTGAACGATGAGTGTCGGGAACAGAGCAGCACGCCGTGCAGCCAGGCAACCCTATGGGAAGAGCAGAGGACAGAAATATGAGCTGGCTTCACCATACAGGAGAGATATGCTGAGTGGCGCTTACTTGCAGATGGGGAGGTGGCTGGCATTGGCTAAGGATCTTCGGCCTGGGAGACAGTGCCCTGCTGCACGCACGACAAGGCGTGGAGATGAGGAGAGAGGAGATGGCAAAGACGGGAGAATCCGCCGCCAAGGAATCCACCTGTGCACAGGGGAGAGGCTGGTAGACAGGTAAGTGATAAAACAGCTTACGTGCTGTAGTGAGGATCGGCAGGACGGGAAGAGACAATCCTGCTGAGGGGTTGAGCGCGTAGAAACACAGACGGCTCCAGACCGATGCTCTGGGCCGAGTGGGCTAAATAGCCCGTGATTGACGAGGTGCCGGTGTGCGCGCAGCTGAGGTGGATGACAAGGAGCGGCGAGTTGTGACAGTACTCCCCCCCCTAGCAGCGCCTCCTGGTGCTAGCTTATCCGGGTGCGCCCGGTGGAACTCTGTGATGAGATCTCTATCCAGCACAAAAGAAGAGCGCACCCAGGATCTCCACTCCGGGCCATATCCCTCCCAGTCCACCAGGTACTGCAGCCCGCGACCTCGATGCTGGGAGTCCAGGATGGATGCAACCCCCCAAGCCGGGTGGCCGTCGATCATCATGGGAGTGGGCGGTGCCCTAGGGGGCGGACAGAGTGGTTCGGAGATCACGGGCTTGATCTTAGACACATGAAAAGTGGGACACACACGGAGGGAGGGGGGGAGGGCCAAACGCACAGCCACCGGGTTGACAATTTTGGAGACGGTGAAGGGACCGATGAAGCGTGGAGCCAGCTTCCGCTTCTCGGCGTTAAGATTAATGTCCCAGGATGACAACCAGACCTGTTGGCCCACCTGGTAACTGGGGGCCGGCTTCCTGTGGCGATTAGCCGTGGTGCTGTTGCGCGCCGCCGTGCGAAAAAGCGCCTTGCGCGCCCTGGTCCACAAGCTCCGGCAGCGTCTCAGGTGCGCCTGGATGGACGGAACGGCCAACTCACTCTCCTGCTCGGGAAACGGGGGGGGGGGGGTCGTAGCCCAACGACGCTCGGAAGGGGGACATCCCGGTAGCCGATGACCGTGTCGCGTTGTGGGCATACTCCACCCAGGCCAGGTAAGAGCTCCAGGAGGATGGGTTGGAGGAGGTGACGCAGCGCAGGGCAGCCTCCAGCTCCTGATTGGCGCGCTCACACTGCCCGTTGGATTGAGGGTGGTGACCGGAGGAGAGACTCACCGTGGCCCCCAGGGCGTTGCAAAAGGACCTCCACACTTGGGACACGAACTGGGGCCCCCGATCAGATACGACGTCCACTGGGATCCTGTGCAGCCTGACCACATGTTGGACAAGGAGATCGGCCGTCTCTCGTGCCGAAGGGAGACCCCGGAGCGGCACAAAGTGGGCGGCCTTGGGGAACCGATCCACAATCGTCAGAACAGTGTCGTAGGTGTTGGAGACAGGGAGACCAGTAACGAAGTTGAGGGCGATGTGTGACCAGGGCCTGCCCGGGACCGGCAGGGGCTGGAGTAGGCCCGCGGGGGGGGGGGGGGAATTCGGGGTCTTGCTAGTAGCACACTGGGAGCAAGCCCGGACGTAATTGGTGACGTCCTTCTGGAGACCGGGCCACCAGAAAGAGCGTTGGAGGTCCACCAGTTGGGAGACGCCAGGGTGACAGGCGAGCTTGGACGTGTGGGCCCAGTGAATGACCTCCCCCCGAAGTGCCGATGGAACGAAGAGCCTCCCATCCGGGCCGCCGCCAGGGTCCGGTTCGGTCTCCTGCGCCCTCCGGATCTTGTCCCTGATGGACCAGGAAACCGCCCCTACAACACATGAACTGGGCAGGATGGTGTGATCCAGCTCCTCCGGGGCCTCAGGGGCAAACTGTCTAGACAGGGCGTCGGGCAACCCATTCTTGGAACCTGGACGGTAGGTGATCGTGAACCAGAACCGAGCAAAGAACAGAGACCAGCTTGCCTGGCGGGCATTCAGATGTCTGGCTGACCTCAAATACTCTAGGTTCTTGTGGTCCGTCCAAACCACAAAAGGCTGAGCCGCCCCCTCCAGCCAGTGACGCCACTCCTGCAGCGCAAGCTTAACAGCCAGAAGCTCCCTGTCGCCGAAGTCATAGTTGCACTCAGCCGCCGACAGGCGACGGGAGAAGAAGGCGCAGGGCCGCTTGACTCCATCCACCGGTGACCACTGGGAAAGCACCGCCCCCACCCCTGTGTCAGATGCGTCCACCTCTACCAGGCACTGCAGCGTGGGGTCAACCTGGGTCAGGACCCGGGAGGAGGAGAACTCCGTCTTCAGGGTCTCGAACGCGGTCGCTGCCTCTTCAGTCCACTGGAAGGGCACCTTGGGAGAGGTGAGGCGGGTCAGGGGAGTAACGATGGCGCCGAAGTTGGGAACAAAGCGACGGTAGAAATTGGCAAAGCCGATGAACTGCTGCACCTGTTTCCTGGAGGTAGGTGTGGGCCACTCGACCACCGCTTTAACCATGGTGGGGTCGGGGAGGATCTGGTTATGGGAGATAACGAAACCCAGGAAAGAGGTGGTCTTGGCATAAAACTCACATTTCTCTGCTTTGATGTAAAGTCTGTTCTCCAACAGCCGCTGCAGAACCCGCCTCACGTGGGCCTGGTGCTCCTCCCAAGACCTGGAGAAGATGAGAATGTTGTCCAAGTACACGAAGACGAAGAGCCCCAGGAAATCTCGCAGGACGTCGTTGATGAGCCGCTGGAAGATGGCGGGAGCGTTGGTGAGCCCAAACGGCATTACTAGGTATTCAAAGTGGCCGCTGGGCGTCTGAAAGGCCGTCTTCCACTCATCGCCCTCCCGGATCCGGACGAGATGGTAGGCGCTGCGGAGGTCTAACTTGGTGAACCAGGTGGCCTCCTGGAGGGAGTGGAAGGCGGTGTCCATGAGTGGTAGGGTGTACCTATCCTTCACCGTGATGTCGTTGAGGGCTCTGAAGTCGATGCACGGATGCAGGGACCCATCCTTCTTTGAGACGAAGAAGAAGCCGGCACCGAGCGGGGACGAGGAGGGGCGAATGATCCCAGCGCTGAGCGACTCCCTGATGTAAGTGTCCATAGCCTCGCGTTCAGGAGCAGAAAGGCTGTAGAGGCGGCCAGATGGTAACGGCGCCCCTGGGCGGAGGTTTATGGCACAATCATACAGACGGTGAGGAGGAAGAGACATCGCCTTGGACTTGCTGAACACGAGCCCCAAGTCATGAAACTCCGGGGGCACCAGGGTGAGGCCTGGAGGAGAGGAGACTGGAGCAGGCGGAGGAGAGGATGGGGCGCAAACCGCAGACTGGAGACAGGTGCCCATGCAGAAAGAACTCCATGAGAGGACACTTCCGGATTGCCAATCGAGCACAGGGTTGTGTAGGCGCAGCCACAGGTAACCCAGGATGACGGGGGCTGCTGAGGAAGACAGGATATACAGGCTAAGGTCCTCTCGGTGGTTGCCAGAAACTATAATTGGCACCGGCCTGGCGCGGTGTGTCACTACTCCCAGGGGCCAGCGAGAAAGGGTGACAAGGTTGAGGGGAGCTGACAACGGTTGACAGGGAATACCCAAACGGGTTGCCAGGCTCTTGGAAATAAAGCTTTGCTCTGCCCCCGAGTCCACCAGTGCGTGAGTGAGGTGCCCGGTGGAGTTGTGGCAAAATCTAATGGGCAAGGAGCAATTCGTGAGGGGATTTGGCCAGTTAGTGTCCGCGAGGCCCCCTACAGTGACTCGCAGACCCCCCCCCCCGTTGGGCTTGACCGGGCATTGCTCCACGGTATGCTGGTCTCCTCCGCAATACATGCAGAGGCCCAGCTCCCAGCAGCGTTGTCTCTCTGCTAGGGGGAGCCTGGTTCGCCCGACCATCATCGCCTCTGGCTCATTGGCGGACTCCGGAGCGGGTAACGCCAGGGCGCGAGACTGAGGGGCGCGGGCGGAGAATCCGCGCGGGTGGCTGACAGACTTCCACTCGGCGGCCCGCTCCCGCAGCCTGTTATCCAAGCTAATGGTCAGAGAGATTAGCTTAGACAGTCGCCCTGGAAGGTCCCGACTGGCCAACTCATCCCGCAGACCAGAACTGAGGCTGCAGAGGAAGATGCTGCAGAGGGACGCCTCACCCCAGCCAACCTCCTCCGCTGCCACCCGGAAGTCAACAGCGTAATCCGCCGCTGACCGGCTGCCCTGTTGGAGGCTAAGTAGCCGGTCAGCGAGGACGCTGTCATGACGCAAGTGGTCAAACACCTCGAAAGTCCTGCACGAACTGGTCATAGGAGAGGTTCACGTAGCTGGGCTTCAACATGACAGCGTAAGCCCAAGCTAACGCTCGCCCCTCCAAGAGATTAGCCAAGTAACCAATTCGGCTGTGGTCTGAAGGAAAATCCCTGGGAACGCGCAGGAACACCAACTCACATTGTAAGATGAACCCCCGTGCCTCACCGAGCTTCCCGTTGAAGCGAGCGGGAGTTGGGATCGGAGTGAGCCGGGTTGGCGCTCCCGAGCTAGGCTGGCCAGCCGCGGAGGCAGCCGAAGCTAATCCGCCATGATGAGCCGGGGGAAACGCCTGCTGGGGGTCAAGACGGTCCAACCAGTGAGTTATTGTGTTTAATTGATTTAATATTATTTGCTGCTGATGAGCTATCAAATCCACCCGAGCCTCAAGGGTGGAAAGACGGCGTGCGAGCCCGCTGTCCGCTGGGCCGCCCTGCTGGAGCCGTACTGACATAATTATCGGCCCAGGAAACACGCACGCAGGCTCAGGTAAGATTCAATTGCTTTATTCAGCAGCAAAGGGTGTTTGGGTGCGTGTATGTGATATGTATATGGAGTGTGGGTGAACGATGAGTGTCGGGAACAGAGCAGCACGCCGTGCAGCCAGGCAACCCTATGGGAAGAGCAGAGGACAGAAATATGAGCTGGCTTCTCCATACAGGAGAGATATGCTGAGTGGTGCTTACTTGCAGATGGGGAGGTGGCTGGCGTTGGCTAAGGATCTTCGGCCTGGGAGACAGCGCCCTGCTGCGCGCACGACGAGGCGTGGAGATGAGGAGAGAGGAGATAGCGAAGACGGGAGAATCCGCCACCAAGGAATCCACCTGTGCACAGGGGAGAGGCTGGTAGACAGGTAAGTGATAAAACAGCTTACGTTCTGTAGTGAAGATCGGCAGGACGGGAAGAGACAATCCTGCTGAGGGGTTGAGCGCGTAGAAACACAGACGGCTCCAGACCGATGCTCTGGGCCGAGTGGGCTAAATAGCCCGTGACTGACGAGGCGCAGGTGTGCGCGCAGCTGAGGTGGATGACAAGGAGCGGCGAGTTGTGACAGCTTGTCAACATGAAGTTTGGCAAATTCCAGTCTGGCTTTTTTATGATTTGTTTTCAACAGTGGTGTCCTCCTTGGTCGTCTCCCATGAAGTCCACTTTGGCTCAAACAGTGACGGATGGTGCGATCTGACACTGATGTACCTTGACATTGGAGTTCACCATGAATGTGTTTAGAGGTTGGTCTGGGCTCTTTTGTTACCATTTGTATTATCCGTCTCCACCTGCGGCCATGTCCAGGGAGGTTGGCTACAGTCCTGTGGATCTTAAATTTCTGAATATGTGCAACTGTAGTCACAGGAACATCAAGCTGCTTGGAGATGGTCT
Organism: Pholidichthys leucotaenia; assembly: GCA_020510985.1. NCBI lineage: Eukaryota > Metazoa > Chordata > Actinopteri > Cichliformes > Pholidichthyidae > Pholidichthys > Pholidichthys leucotaenia. Next base: position 442,900,348 of record CM035836.1, on the reverse strand, counting down.
TATAACCTTTACCTTTAACATGCTTGTCTATAATTTTCTTTCTAATCTCCTGAGACAACTCTCTCCTTTGCTTCCTCTGGTCAATGTTTAGTGTGGTAAACACCATGTCAACAAACAGCACAGTGACTACTTGTCACCCTTTAAATAGGCTGACTGACTGATAACAAGTTTGTAGACACCCTGTGATGTTAATTAGAGGACACATCTTGGTTGAACATGTCCCTATGGTCACATTATTTTCAATCTTTTCTAGGGGTACCATCATTTTTGTCCAGGCCTGTTTCATGAGTTTGTTTTTTAAAAGTAATTCTGTTGAACCACAATTCAAAAGCATTGTCTGATTTTCATTGGTTAATTTTCATAGAATTTTTATTTATTACCACTTTTGTCAGATTCAAGTTATTTCTGTGACCATTGTGGGTTTTTCTTTCATCAACAGAGGGGTACCAACAATTTTGTCCACGGCTGTATATCCACTGTATGTCCTCTGGACTAAACAAAAGAGGCAACATCCAGCTTATTATCTGTTGTTTTGGGGTTTTTTTAAGCCTGCATCTCTGATGGTACAGGGGTGCATTTGTCAATCTGTGATTATTCTGGGCAGCTTCCAGGTGTGAGTGTGTAACTGTGTGAATATGAACAGGACATCCTTGAAAAAGAGAGGTTGCCTGTCATTGGAACTTCCCTGTATAAATAAAGGCTAAATAAAATAAAATGAATAAAATTTGTGCCTATGAAACTGCCAACTCGCACATATATAAAAGGTATATACAAGTTTAGAGCTACATATGCTCTCATCCAGTTAATGTCTCTTTCAGGAAAGACCTTGCATATTTCAGCAATACAATGCTAAACTGTGTACTGCATCTGTTATAACAGCATGGCTTCATAGTAAAAGAGTCTAGGTGCTGGCCTGCCTGCAGTCCAGACCTTTTATGAACTAAAACATTTGGCACACCCTGAAACACAAAATACGACAAAGAAGACCCAGGGCTGTTAAGTGGCTAGAATCCTGTATCAGACAAGAATAGGACAACATTCCTTTCACAAAGGTCCAGCAGCTTGTCTCCTTAGTTTCCAGACAATTATGGGCTCTTGTTAAAAGAAGAGGGTGTGGTGACCCAGCACACTGCGGACGGACATTATCTCACACCCACAAGGGCAGGACAATATACAGTGGGGTAAAAAAGTATTTAGTCAGCCACCAATTGTGCAAGTTCTCCCACTTAAAAGATGAGAGAGGTCTCCAATTTTCATCATAGGTATACCTCAACTATGAGAGACAAAATGAGAAAAAAAAAATCCAGAAAATCACATTGAAGGATTTTTAATGAATTAATTGGTAAATTCCTTGGTGAAATAAGTATTTGGTCACCTACAAACAAGCAAGATTTCTGGCTCTCACAGACCTGTAACTTCTTCTTTAAGAGGCTCCTCTGTCGTCCACTCGTTACCTATATTAATGGCACCTGTTTGAACTCATTATCAGTATAAAAGACACCTGTCCACAACCTCAAACAGTCAGACTCCAAACTCCACTATGGCCAAGACCAAAGAGCTGTCAAAGGACACCAGAAACAAAATTGTAGACCTGCACCAGGCTGGGAAGACTGAATCTGCAATAGGTAAGCAGCTTGGTGTGAAGAAATCAACTGTGGGAGCAATTATTAGAAAATGGAAGACATGCAAGACCACTGATAATCTCCCTCAGTCTGGGGCTCCACGCAAGATCTCATCCCGTGAGGTCAAAATGATCACGAGAACGGAGAGCAAAAATCCCAGAACCACACAGGGGGACCTAGTGAATGACCTGCAGAGAGCTGGGACCAAAGTAGCAAAGGCTACATCAGTAACACAATACGCCGCCAGGGACTCAAACCCTGCAGTGCCAGACGTGTCCCCCTGCTTAAGCCAGTACATGTCCAGGCCCGTCTGAAGTTTGTTAGAGAGCATTTGGATGATCCAGAAGAGGATTGGGAGAATGTCATATGGTCAGATGAAACCAAAATAGAACTTTTTGGTAAAAACTCAACTTGTCGTGTTTGGAGGAGAAAGAACACCATACCTACTGTGAAGCATGGGGGTGAAAACATCATACTTTGGGGCTGTTTTTCTGCAAAGGGACCAGGACGACTGATCCGTGTAAAGGAAAGAATGATTGGGGCCATGTATCGTGAGATTTTGAGTGAAAACCTCCTTCCATCAGCAAGGGCATTGAAGATGAAACGTGGCTGGGTCTTTCAGCATGACAATGATCCCAAACACACTGCCCGGGCAACGAAGGAGTGGCTTCATAAGAAGCATTTCAAGGTCCTGGAGTGGCCTAGCCAGTCTCCAGATCTCAACCCCATAGAAAATCTTTGGAGGGAGTTGAAAGTCCGTGTTGCCCAGCGACAGCCCCAAAACATCATTGCTCTAGAGGAGATCTGCATGGAGGAATGGGCCAAAATACCAGCAACAGTGTGTGAAAACCTTGTGAAGACTTACAGAAAACGTTTGACCTCTGTCATTGCCAACAAAGGGTATATAACAAAGTATTGAGATGAACTTTTGTTATTGACCAAATACTTATTTTACCGAGGAATTTACTAATTAATTCATTAAAAATCCTTCAATGTGATTTTCTGGATTTTTTTTTTCTCATTTTGTCTCTCATAGTTGAGGTATACCTATGATGAAAATTGGAGACCTCTCTCATCTTTTAAGTGGGAGAACTTGCACAATTGGTGGCTGACTAAATACGTTTTTCCCTACTGTACATTCGAGGGCAGGACAATATACATACGGACAAAGAGCCCCAGGGGCAATCAGACTAGACTATTAAGGTATGCGCCCCCCGAGGACGGAAAGGACAACCGGGCGCCAGCTGATGTCATGCTAATGATATGTATTGACTGACGTATATTAGATGACAATCACTATACTAATGTGCCATGCATTCTCTCTGTCTGTATAGCGTGTATAAAAGAGCTTGTTACACATGTCTCTGCTGCACGGTGGCACAGTAGTTTAGCACTGTGGCAGCACAGTTTTACCCTCGGCCGGGGGATCGCGGGGATCATGAGATCGTGGGTTCGATCCCAGCCCCCGACCAACAGTGAGCTGTGTGGAGTTTGCATGTTCTCCCCGTGTTGCGCGGGTTTACTCCGGGATTTCTCCGGTTTCCTCCCGCACACCAAAAACATGTAGGTTTAGGGCGCTCGCACACGCAGCGACCAGCAGCCGGTGGCTTGTCACCAGACTGCAAACCAAGTCTACCTACGGGTACAAATAAGTAACAAAAAAAAAAAAAAAAAAAAAAAAAATGTCTCAGCAGCGCAGTAGTTCACACGAGCTACGAAGCGTGTTTCAGTATGTTGGAGGAATAAAACCTTGTGCCCTTCTAGCTTGTTGCCTCTCGCCTGTTTTATTACCTCCACAAGGGGACACTACACAGTGATAAACAGTCCCTGTCTCAACTGTTTTGAAATGTGTTGCTACCATGAAATTCAAGATGAGCTACTATTTTTTTTCTGACATAACAAAATGTCTCACTTTGCACATTTGATGTGTTGTGTGGTTTACAACTTTTGCAAATTACTGCATTCTGTTTTTGTTTAGATTTTATACATCATCCCTGTCTTTTTGGAACTGGGGTACCGATTTGCATGAATTGATAATACAAACATATGTACACACCTGTGCACAAGGCTATAGGCTCGAAGAGACAGAAACTTAGCTGAAGACTGAAACTAACTACTCTCTCTATGATAGTCCCCATCCAGCCACAGTAATATTGATCTGAAATGGTGATCCTTCTTTGTAGTTGAGCCCAAGTAGACAGCAGGAGAGACTCTGCAGAGCCAACAGCTTCCCTCAGCAACCTACCTGTGAGCTTGAAGTGTGCAGAGATAGAGCTTGTCTGTGTGTGTGTGTGTGTTCATTTTGGTATATGTTGTAGTAGTGCAGAAATATGTGTGATTTGAATAAAAGTGTCTGAGCAATTAAGTCTGTCTGTTGTGTGTGTTTCTGTGATATGCATGCACCGATTACATGTGTGTGTGTGTGTGTGTGTGTGTGTGTGTGTGTGTGTGTGTGTGTGTGTGTGTGTGTGTGTGTGTGTGTGTGTGTGTGTGTTTCCAGATGAGGAATTTAAGCAGTGTGGTACCTCCTGGCGCCTCTCGTTCACCTATCCCCTAATCTCTGCAGACTCCCTAGGGAGATAATAGAGCTTACTCACATTTGAATATTCCCACTTCTTGGCTGGAATATCAATTATGACCGAGGCAAAACTCACAGCTTCCTTATGCTTTTCTGCCCATGATTATCCCACTGATTGTGTCACAAAAAACAATAAAACAAATAAATAATAAATCCTCCCATATGAGGATGGCAGATTAAAGATTTCTCCTGCCCCACTTCCGGTTATTGTAGGCAGATGAAATTGTATGTTTAATGATATATATCTCTTACAGATCACGTGGTAATTTGCAGCTCTGAACTCCTGAGATCTTCTGTTTTACAAATGCTAAAGTGGAGTAAGTTGTGATAATAGAGCCAGTTGAATGCAATGCGGTCATCAGTTTCCTGTACTTAAGAGGCCGCACACCATGGGAGACATTCGATGAGATGATAGAGATTTATGGGGAGGATGCCCCATTGTATAGCATAGTCAAGCACTGGCATCGACAGTTTAAGTGTGGTCGGACATCGGTAGAAATGGCACCCATTCCTGGGCGACCACAGTGTGCCATTGATGAAGACACCATCCAGAAAGTAGAGGCCAACATTTTGGAGGATTGCCAAACAATCATTCGCCAACTAGCCCAAAATGTCAAGATCAGTGTGAAGTCTGTGGAGAAAATCATCTATTGAAGCGGCATGATAAAATAAAGGCAGCAATGGAGTTTTTAGTTGGTTTATTGAATCATACTGCCTTCATCGGAACACCTCCCCAGCCCTCGTGCTGCGGGCTGAGGTGATGTCCTCAGGCTCTCAGAGAGGAGACACAAAGTGCGTGTCTGCAGCAGTTGAAGGAGTCAGTGAATGAGAGGCAGATTTACAGAACAGTGCAGCATATATACCCAACTCAGACAATACATCAAAGACATTCACAGCAGTCGATCTGGGCATTTGCATATCAGAGGTACAGACAGGATGCATGAACACAATGCATGGATGACACTTTAACCTCACAGCTGTAAACTCAGCATGCAGCGGAAAAAACCCAGGAGTAACGAGCTGACTGTCTCTGTGTGTTGTGGGGGGGTTGAATCAACCCGCTACACTATGACCATTTACAGAGGGGAACGTTGTCTGCGCGATGGATTCGCTGGTTGCTCATACCTTTCCAGAAGCAGGTACAAGTCACGTGCTCCCAGGCTCTTTTGGTCACATGCCAAGAAAACCAGGACAACTTTTTCGACAAACTAATCATGCAGGACAAAACATGGGTTCATCACAATGATCCAGAGGCTAAAGCCCAGTCAAAACAATGGCAGTAATATGACTCACCACCACCTAAGAAGGCACGTGTCCAACCCTCAATGGGCCAGGTCCTGCTCACGGTCTTTTGGGACCAGCACAGAATACTGACGGTAGATTTCCTGGGAAAAGGTACCACAATTACCGGGACTTAGTACGCTTCACTACAACAGAAATTGTGGAAGGCCATCAAAACTGAGAGGCATAGTATGGTGATCAACGGTGTCCACCTGTTATGTCCATAACCAGTATTCCAATAACGAGGCTGGAGGTGCAATAGAACCTGACTTTATTATGTGGCCCACAGTAACACAAAGTGCTCCTATACAGGCAGAGGCGTAGGTCAAAAGAGACCATGCCTCTTCCGCATCAGCCCTTTATACTCAGGGTGATGGCAGAACTGCAAAGATGGAGCCACCACCCATAATAGGTCTTTTAATACATAACATTTCAAAATCCAAAACACATGCACACCAATAAGGCCCTCCCAACTTTTGTACCCGAGTCTCACTCTAATAATAAACAGATAAATCAGGCCTATTCATGCACACAAAACAACTAAAACTAGAGGGGGACAGATGGACAACTGTCCCACTCCCACACAGCTAGATAGATTATTCTGCTGTCTTTATCGATATATATATATATATATATATATATATATATATATATATATATATATATATATATATATATATATATATATATACGTATATATATATATATATATATATATATATATATATACGTATATATATATATAGTTCATGAGAACACTGCCGTGTTCCTAATATAACTGAAAATAATCCCATGAACTTTTATACATACAGGCAAACTGCCATTCAACCATTAAACAGTCAGTATTTACGTTTGCACAGCGCTATTGGCACACCCAACAAAACCACCCCATAACCCGGGCAAACCACACAGTAATATATACTTTAAACATCACTTGTTTGGGGTTTTTATTTGTACATGGGCAACTCACATAGCACTCAATGTAAGGAACATATTGACTAGGTAGCCTAGGCAATTCACAACACAACATACAGTTTAACCCATCGTCCCTTTGCTACCATACAGTCCCGATGGAGAAGCCACCCCCTGGAGACCCATCTGGTGGCTACCGCCCAGAGCGTCTTTGTCTCTTCGCCCCTGGAGACAAGCCATGTCGGAGTCTCGACACCTCCTTCTCATAGCTGATGCGCCGCAGCTCATTGGGGTATCCCCATGAGTCATCGGACAGCTGGAGGTAACCATCCTCCCGGACAGCCACCACCTACAGCCGCCCCTGGTCATCCCGTCGCTTTCTCTTGCCATGGACCCCCCCCTCCCCCCGCTTAGCCGAGCCTCCTCCCTGGGTCGAACTACATCAGTGACCCGCAGGGGAGCTCAACTCGGCTTCAAATGTCCACAACGTCTAGACCGGGCTTCCTCTCTGGGTTGAACCGCTCCACCAACCCTATATGAAGCCCAACTCGGCCTCCAGTGTTGTACGTCTGTCCACCGTGCCAGCCGGTCCTGCCCCGCTCTCTTTCATTTCAAATACCACCAAAGCCGTTGCAGCCCCTTGCTTTTCAGTATCTCCAGGCTGAACTCTGGAAGCAGAGGAAGCTATCCTCTTGGCTCCATCCGCTGTCACGGGCGTTCCACCGTGCCACCCAGTTCCCACATCTAGGGTAACTTGGGTCCTGGCACCGGAACCCTCCCGCGATGGCCCTGGATGGAATTGGTCCTGTCCATCTCCCAGAATACTAGGCCAGTCTTTGTCCCATACCACAACGTCCACCACGCTCGGAACCGGTCAGTCCCACAAACCACAGCCCCACCACTCCTCTCCGAAGCCACTGGTGATCATGAAGCCCAGGCTGTAGAACATGTCGCAGCCCATCACATTCGACCCACTGACGGTCACCACAAACTGGACGTTGGACATCACTGCCGACTTGTATCTTGCTGTCAACTCCAGCGAACCCACGATGGCCAGCCTATTTCCTCCGTAGCCACAATATGGTGTCAACAGTCCTCTCACTCGGTAATACGGGAACATACTCCTCACAGTAGGCCAGTTCAACATGGAAACCGCTGCCCTCCTGTCCACTAACAACGGCACTTCCACGCCGTCCAGCTTCACATCACAGTAAATCCGCCCATCTGTGCTCGGAGAGACGGTGTGAACAACCATAGGAGTTGTGGCGGGGAATCCACTTTGCGTCGCAGTTCCCCTCGCTCAAATTTTTTACAGGCCCTGGCGAAATTATGTAGGAGTCCACACTTGCCACAGCATTTACCCCTTGCCGGACACTCCCTTGCCTTGTAACGGTGCTTGGTGGACCCACAGCCCATACATCTGTCCTACACCGGGGTGGACCTTATATTAATAGCGGTAGCGTATCCCTCCATGTCTTCTGCGCTCTCATCGCTATCCGGGTCCACAGCCTGCGCCGCTGACTATGATTCAGCTTGCCTCAATGTAGTTCTCTCACCCGGGTCCTTAGATAGTTTATCTGCTGCTTCAAACTGTTGAGCTATCTCAACCACCATGGCTAACATCAGTTCACCAGAGCATGTGAGGAGCCTTGACCATGCCGCAGAACATAGCATGTGCTCCGCCAACTGATTGCAGACCATTTCTTCTTCCAAAGCCCCGAAGTGGCATTCCCCAGCCAGCTGACACAGGTCTGCAACATATTGCTTCACTGACTCTCCAGTCCGCTGGCGGCGCTGTCGAAACTGAATCCTTCGGACTATGACGTTTTCCGGAGCATGGGAAATCGAGTCAAGGGAAATCTTTAATGAACAACCCTAGTATGGACAATGTGAAGGCTGACCACACTTGCAACACCAGATTTGATGACGTTTGAGCAGAGCTTTATTCTGTCATGTTGCTGATTGTTCAAATCAAGCACCGAAAGGTGCAATGTCACATTTTTTATAACACACTTCTTTACAGTTCTTTTAACCAATCTCTGGTTAAACTTTGAGAGATTTGATTTGAGTAGATTCCTCTCTAATCTCTCTCTCTCTGCCCATTATAATGACTGGAGCTGAATAGAGATGTAGAATTGGGGTGTTAAAATCAGAAATTTCTTAAAGCTGTCTGCAAAAGGCAGTGTTGCATAAATTTTCATATTTAAGTTAACTAACTAGAAGGATGTTAAAATAAAGGCATTTATTGTTTTTTTTTATAAATCTTTCTGTCAGCATTGTAAAATCATATTCATCATCATATTTATTATATTGCTGGTAAAGCTGCGATGAAGTCACTTAAAAAAAGTGTTTGCTGGTTTGGTTTTTTTTTTGTCTCACACTCATTCACATGCATATGCTAAATCCAGAAATGCTGAGAGGAAACAGTTCTACTGTGTTATTGTTCCCGGGTAGATTTATGCAATCAATTCAAACACAGTGGGAATTAGTGGAGCCCTGCAGCAAAGTGGTTCATAAGTTATCAAAATGACTCCAGTAAAATGTTTTGAAGTCACGGCTTAAAAAAATATCTTGCAATAGTGGGAATGATAGGAAGCTACAGAAAAGAGAAAGTGAGATTCTTGTAGCAGAGCCCAGTGTGCAGGTAGACGAGCTATTGACTTGTCGTATACTACCTGAGCTGTCTCTCAGAGATGTTGCTGCATCATCACACTCAAAAGAGTCTTTGAAATAACTTTATTTGAGGTAAGGTTACTCCAAACTGTAAAATCTCTCATGCAGCTGAGAAGCATCCGACATAAGGGAGAGATGGAGCGAATGACACTGATGTCACTACCCTCTCCCCCTTTTCTCGTACCCCTTCTGGTTCTGCTTTTCCTTTTCTGCCCATTCTCTCCAATACACCCCAAAACCACCACCAAGACAAGTCTCCCTCTTCTTCATCCTTCCATCTTTCCAACTCTTCCTCCCTCCTCACCTATCTGCTGTTGTTGCCTTGGTAACAATACAATGATTTCCTTTGCAGCTCTGTCACCATAGCAACGATTGGCTGTCCTCCAGGCCATTGTTGGAAGCGCACTGCTCTCAGGTCTGCTTTAGCCAGCTCGTACTGACCACGGTCAGAGAGAGGCTATCCACCCGCTGGAAATGGGCTCAAGTGCTGCTGCAAATACAAGTACCAACCTGAAGCATTGCATGAGAAGGGTAGAGATATATTATGTTGCGCATGTGAAGTTTGTTTCCAACAGTGACTGGGAGGCAGTAATTCTTCTCCGGCTATAACAAAAGAATTCTAGCACCAAGTTTCCTCTGTATTAAAAGTATTTTAGTAATTTCTGACTACTGTGGTTGTGAATCAGTCTCATGGATGCCTCATTAAATCTGCTAATAGGAATTCCTCATGCTTCAGCAGGTGCAAGTTAGAAAAAAACAAACAAACAAACCTAAAAAAATCAAGAGTCTGGTTTAACATACAGCTCATGTTCCATAGAATAAGGTTATTAGAAGATCTGTGAGAGCGTAATTATGTTGCATCAATATACAACAGTTAGTTCCAACCGAGCAATTTGATTGAATGATAGGGATTACAGTAGTTACTAAAATCTGCTATAATTGCACTCCAACTTTCACTGGATATGTATCACTCCGCTTCAAAGGTGCTCTAATAACTGTAATTACTAACCGATATTTACTATTGACTCCTGGTCGGCACTTTAAGGCAACATTATTGGAATATGGCAAAATGACGGACATTTTTTCAGAATATAACATTTGAGTTAAATTATGAATGGTCATCAGAAGAGGAAGAGGAGAAGGGAAGAAGGCAGGCTATTTCCATGGAAACCGCCAGGTGTGCAAGAATTTCATCAGCTGACCTGGAAAATCTGGAGAAAATCAAAAACGAGGATAACACAGTAAAACCACAATACTTTTGTGGTGATGGACTCTTTGTTTCATCTGAAAATGCCAAGAAAAGCAAGCAAAGTGTGCCAAACAAATTGCTAGCATGCTAACTACTAGCCCTTGGCTAGCTACCGGTGTTGTGCCCCACGTTTTGATCTTGGGTCTTGTGCAGTTCCGACTCAACAGTGTTTTAGAAACAATGACTTTTGCACTTGACAATATTTAATTTGTTTACATGTGTGTGAAATGACAATAGAAGTCTTTATGCTGATTGACACGTTTAGCAAAAGTTACTGGCTACATGAAGAAAGGACTATTTTTTTCTCAGCTGAGCAAAATAACTGGTGAAACAAACAAATCATAATATTTTGTCCAGTATTGCTGTCATTTAATAAAATGTGCTTGTCAAAATGGTTGTATAAAAGCAATACAGTGATCCCTCACTTATCGCGGTTAATGGGGTCCAGAACCGACCGCGAAAAGTGAAAAACTGCGAAGTAGCGTCACCCCCCCCCCCATTTTTACATACATTTTTTTTGTGTATATATAATATCAATAAGTGTATATTAACCCTATAAATGCATATGTTATCATTAGAACATTAAAGAATAGTTTGAAACATGTAAATAAAATATTAATAATATAAATAATATACATAAAATAATGTATAAATAATATAAATAATACGTACGTTCATTCTCTCACTCTCTCTCTTGACGGGAAGGCGTAGAGGCAGCAGGAGGAGGCGTAGAGGCAGCAGCGACGTCTCGGCCAATCAGCTTGCGAGATTCCCGAGCCGAGCCAACACGAGAACAAAATCTCTTGGGGGGGGGGGGGGGGGGGGATGCTGGCCAGCGAATCAGAGAGGTGGAGTTTGAGTTGTGCCGGCTCTCCGTGTAGTCTCCCTGCCTTCTGCTAGCGCCCGGGCAACTTTTTTCTCAATTTTGAATTTTTGATGAATATTTTTGAAAAATCCGCGATGCACTGAGGGCGCGAAAGGTGAGGCGTGAAGTAGCGAGGGATCACTGTATTACATATTGCTTAAATGTGACATTCCAACATTATAAAGAAGCTGTACAATCCCTTTTAACATTTTTCTCTTTGTTCAGTAATTTTAGATTTTTGGAGGCGATTAAGTTGAACTCAGGGGACATGATGATTATTTTTCATTGGTTTTGCACATCAGTTTGGGTATCTAGAGTGTACCAATGGATGAAAAAATCAAACAAAAAGTCATGTAACTCTCCATAGGGTCCGGTTTGGTATTTAGTAGAAAAACCTTTGCTGGTAATAACAGCTTCCAGATGCCTCCTGTATGGAGAAACTAGGTGTTGGCATTGCTCAGGAGTGATTTTAGCCCATTTTTGTGCCCATTCCGCTACACAGAGGGCACAAGACGTATCACACCCAGAGTTACTATATTCATGATACTGTACTCACTTGTGTAATATTGCTTTTATTTCGCTCTCTCTCTCTCTCTCTCTCTCTCTCTCTCTCTCTCTCTCTCTCTCTCTCTCTCTCTCTCTCTATATATATATATATATACAGTATATACTGTATATATATACGTATATATACGTATATATATATAGATATAGATATAGATATACTGTATATCGGCCTTCAACTCCACCAGCTTGTCAGATCATTGATGCAGTCATTTTACAAGTCTCAGTGACTTAGAAGAACTTCATTAACCTTGACATTCTCTTTTTTCTTGGTTTTTGTTGAACTGAAGATCACTCATTTTCCCACATGAACCTCTTCTGCTTCTCTCTAGCTTTTTTTGTCAAAACATGGACGGACTACCTACAGTTTTTTTTCTTTTTTTCCTTGCTGAATAGCATGTTAGCAATGCCTCATGCCTTTGTGTTCAAACAAATAAAAACCAAGATGAGACCTCATTTGAAACATGATATCTAATACATTCTGCAAAAGCTATATTGACCAATATACACACACTCTTTTAGGGTTAATTAAAACAATGGTTCTGCCAATGACATGGCACAGTTCATCTAGGTGCCTTCAGTCTGTTCTTCCATAATCATGATGCTTGTTATGCCTCGGTGAAAACAGAGGCATACGGCAATCAGTCAATGTCTCTGTGTGTGGTTGGGTGTATCTTTCTGTCTGTTACCAGCTTTTCAGCTTGCCCAATCAAAATTAAGTGCAGCTAAAGGCTTGTATCATTGTATGGTCATATTTTCTTGACTTTTAATTTGCCGGAATTTCAAGATAGGCTTTGTTTTCAAAATAAACACAAATTTAACTCACCATTGCCATGTAATGCAGCCAGGGAAAAGATATTGTAATTACTATGCTGAGCCAGTAGAGGCAGCAGTGCGATTTTTTTACAGTACACGGCAACTTCCTGTCACAGTCGATCTCTTGCTGAACTTTATAAAATAGTGGTTGTTAATTGAAAAAAAAAACATATTCAGCAACTATACCATTTTTTCATCACATCGATTGTGTCACGCCTCGCCGCCCATCTGCGGCGCCAGCTGCACGCACACCTGCACCTCATCAGCGGCGAGGAATTTAAGCCGCCTCGCCCTGGGCTTCGGCCTGAAGCCGTCAGTCTTCACTCGCTACTCTTGTTGTAAGGAATCTCAACCGCTCAGCAAACATCCAAGTAAGAATCTCTTACCTCATTCTTCTCCTAGTCTGCTCCCCTGTGCACAGGTGGATTTCCCGGCGGCAGACCGCTCCTCTCCGCCACCATTCCCTCGCTGCTGCACCGGGCGCTCCAGGTTGCTGTCTTCCGGGCTTCACCCTTGCTGTGCCAGCCACCTGCCATTCCCAAGTAAGCCAGTCATCATTTTTATATCTCCTGTGTTGGTGTGGTGCCCGTTACCCTTCTCCCTCTGCTTCTCCCATAGGGTTGTCCGGCTGTACGGTCTCCTGCCTCCGTGCCCAACGCAGACGCCACCACCAACACATTCACATCCCGCAGACACACACTCATACACACTTGTTGTTAATAAAGCTATTAGATCTACCCTGAGCCTGCGTGTGTGTCTCCTGAGCCGTGCACTATGTCAGATTGTTGTCATGCTGGTTTTGCTGTTTAGTTTTGCAGAGGATGGACAAGGTATTTTTTTCCTGGAGTTTTCAGTTTATCAGTAAAAACTACGTCCCAACATTCCTCTCTTCTTCCGGCTATCAGAGAGAGCAGACGCATTTCTTCTCCTCTCCCTTCTCCTCCTCCCCTTACTGATCCCAGCTTGCTATGTCTTGTCTGTGTCTCGCTCTTCTTCAGCTGCATCTCGACCCAAACGGAAATTATGGAATTGGTAAGCTGGGCTTTAATGCAATTGACACCACTTTTAAACAGAAAATCGGGCCAGGGGGAGCCCAAGTGGAGAGACACATGGGACAATTGGAACTCATGTGTCTGTGTGATTCGACTGAAGATGTGGAAGACATCTACCTGTTTTGGCTTCATGATCACAGGATTTCTGCTTTTTGGCTTTGGAGTTTTCCTGGTGTATCGGAAATTAAAGAAGTTGGAAGAGCTAATCAAAATGCGGACCCAGCGAAGCTCCTTCAATAATTCGACCAGCTGGGGGGGAGCACTGATAGCGGCAATGGCGAACTGAATTGGAAAGGTGGGAAACATCTTGGAGTCGCTGGATGCTCTCCAGGGAATGATTTTAAAGCCTGTGAATGTTAAATTGTGCTGCACAGAATGGCATGAGAGAGGAAATTTCTATGCTCTAAGTGAACTGTGCTCATCAGGCCTTGATTCGGCGTCCTTGGGAGAACTCATTCCTCCAGGAGAAGAGATAAAGCAGAAAAGAGTTTTGGCTTCTCTCTACCTAAACAATTGCTGATGTGCAACAATCTGAACTCTCCAAGGACAGCCATGTGACTAACATGGAATTTTACCATCTGGCATGAACTGAAGAGAGATGAACTCTGTGGACATGTTATCTATGTTTTAGGACACTAAGGACATAACATCTAGCCGTTGCCTAAGAGAGGATTTTTGTTGTCCACCAGTAACTGATACTTCACACACTGCACTCACACTGATATCACATGACTGACATACACACACTGGTCTCTCTCTTTGCTTTGTTAATGTGTGGATCTGTATATTGTCTGCTAATTGTGCAATTAGAGGGTTTTTTCTATGTGATCACAATCTTGCTCACTCGAGCACTATTTTGATAACTTTGTTTTTTCTCTCTGCCCAATGTGTCACCCCTCCCCCTCCCCCTCTTTACCCCCCACTGTATGAGGCGCCTTGTATGGCTGCCGCGTCATTAGGGAGCACTTAGAAATGAGCGCACCTTAGTGATAAGTAAAATTCCTTGTATGTGTAAACATACTTGGCAATAAAGTTGATTCTGATTCTGATTCCTCGCCTCAAAAACATGGTGGACCACAGTGGAGACCTGAACGAAGCAAAAAACATTTAAAAGTAAGGTCTGTGCTTAAATTATGCAGCGATTTCAATATTAAAACACTAATAACTCCTACAACTGCAATATTTGATTCCTAAAACTTATGTTATGTTGTGGAGGAACAAATAAGTTCAGGCGAGATGCGATGAGCTGGAAGGTTTCAGAGTTTTATTTCCTCCATCATCATGAAACACTGTAGCGCTGTGCGCTGTGTTGTGCTGTGTGTGCTCTGTGTGCTGTGCGTCCTCTTGAGGCATGTATAGCAAGCTCTTTTATACATGTTACACAAAGAGAGAATGCATGGTACATTTGCATATTGCTATACATATCAGTCAATACATATCAATCGCGTGACCAACTGGTGCCCGGATGTCTTCTCCTTAATCCGGGGATGTGTAACAATAGTCCATTGCTCTGGATGTCCCCCCAGGGGTTCTCTGTCCGTATGCAATCCCTGCTGAGCGTGAATAGTATCAGTCTGCATTGTGCTGGGTGCCCACACGGCTCCCCCCAGAACGCTCGGAAGGGGCTGTGACACCCGCCCCCCCCTTCGTTTGGCTCCAGCTCCGGTAGAACTGTCGGAGGGCATGTCAGTCCGTGGGGGGGACGGGGGAGGGGTGGAAAGGGCAGTGTGCTCCGCTCCGAGTTCCAGCACGTTGAACAGCCGTGGATCGTGAGCGCAAGGGCCAGTGTGTTTCGTACATAATGGAACAAGACGGCGATCGGCCGGCTTTAGGGAGTGAGGTGTGGGAAAAGCGCTGTGCTGGAGGAGGGGGAGGGGGGTGGAAATAAGTGATTGCCAGCCCGGAATATCAAAGGTGTCTGGGCCACGCAAAAAATTGCGTGTGGATCCTCGATGGTGAGGGACTTTCCCGTTAAACCTGGCGATGATCCACAGTGGCTGTGAAAGAAAGAAAGAAAAAAAAAATATTAAATTAAGTCACTGACTTCTTGTGCGGGTCCGGTCCAACGAGGATCTGGGGAAGGCGATCGGCCCAATTCCCCGAGGATGCGTAGTGGCTGTGATAAACTGAAGCTGTGTCAGGGACTCAGCAGTTTGCCTTTAGGTGCGGGAGCAGCCCTAAAGTCATCAGGGAAAGCAATCGGCAAAATTCCCGTTATGTGCTGTGTTGTGCTGAGAAACCCATACAAAGTCCTGTGTGTGGGCTGCATGTCTGCTCCAGGCGCATGAGCAGCCCTGAAGGTTCCGAGGGTGGCGATCGGCTGTTTTTCTCGGGCATTTGCAGCGGCGGAGGACGTTGTATCAGTCTGTGGAGCCGGTTTGTCCCTGGTGCGTGGCACGCGCCTGGCACAGTGGCCACATACTGTAGCTAGAAGTTGCGCTGTCCTCGTAATCCTGCGGTGTGCGTGCGGGGTTTCTGTGCGCGGGAGGTCCGCTGTCCAGAATTTAGTCAGAGTCGGGGAGCTTGGTGGAAATCAACGCAGTTGGCGTCAATGATTGTCCCCGTTCAGGCTGCTTCCTTCGTTCGCTCGTGTCGTTCATGGTGTGTTTTGGTCCTAGCGCTGCGCTCCGGAGCGCGCTCCAGTGAGGATGAAGAGGTTGCAGGCGTTCTCTGGTGCTCTGGGATTCACAGCGTGGTGAGAGGGAGGAGACGGTCATTCTCCCTCATCAGGTCACCAGTGTGGAGGTAAAAGATCAGGTGAGGGGCGCATCATGATGCGTGCTGAGGCTTCTCATCTGGGTCATCTCCGGGGTGTTCACCTCATGTTCCATTCTTCGTTAAGGGCCACCAGTGTGGAGGAACAAATAAGTTCAGGCGAGATGCGACGAGCTGGAAGGTTTCAGAGTTTTATTTCCTCCATCATCATGAGACACACTGTAGCGCTGTGTTGCGCTGTTGTGCTCTGTGTGCTCTGTGTGCTGCGTGTCCTCTTGAGGCATGTATAGCAAGCTCTTTTATACATGTTACACAAAGAGAGAATGCATGGCACATTTGCATATTTCTATACATACTGTATCAGTACGACATTGTTCTGGGCAGACAGAGTAACGGCGAGCTCCGGTAAGAGCCGTGGATGGGGGGCTATGCATCTATGTTAACAAGAACTGGTGCGTTAACGCCACGTTAGTATCTAAACATTGCTCTCCGTTGGTGGAGTTCCTTATTGTAAATTGTCGGCCATTTTATCTGCCAAGGGAATTCAGCAACGTGTTTGTAGCGGCTGTTTACATAGCGCTGAGTGCTAACGCTAATGCTAAGAAGGCACTCGGGGAACTACGTGATGCAATTAGCAAAATCCAAACTTCACATCCGGATAGTTTTGTAGTGGTTGCGGGGGATTTGAACCACACCAGCTTAAAGACTGTGCTCCCCAAGTTTAAACAATGTGTAGACTTTAAGACCAGAGGAGAGAATATGTTGGACTTAGTGTACACAAACACAGATGCATATAAGGCGATACCCCGCCCCCACCTCGGCCTTTCTGACCACATATCCATGATGCTGATGCCTGCCTACAAACCCTTATTGAAGCGCAGCAGGCCAGTAGTGAAACAAATCAGGATTTAGCCAGAGAGTGCAACCTCTGCACTGAAAGACTGTTTTCTGCACACAGACTGGGAGGTCTTTAAAATAGCAGCCTCCCAGGAAGACAAGACGGATGTGGAGGAGTATGCTGAAACGGTCACCAGCTACATTGCAAAGTGCACAGAGGATGTCACTACAGTGAAGACCATCAATATGTGGGGAAACCATAAGCCCTGGATGACCGCAGAGGTGCGCTCGCTGCTTACAGCCAGAGATGCGGTCTTCGGAGCGAAGGACAGGATCGCCCTCCACTCAGCCAGGTCTGCGCTCTCAAAGGGAATTAAGACGATGAAGCGCGCCTATGCGGAGAAAATCCAGGGACACCTCTGTGACACTAGGAACACCAAGCAGATGTGGCAGGGAGTTCGGACACTGACGGGCTATAAGTCTAGGCAGGGGGTCGATGATGACGACACTTCGCTTTCAGACAGGCTCAACAACTTCTTTGCACGTTTTGAAGCATCAAACCCGATAATCAGAGGGAGGGCTGGCCCATCCCCACCATCGGTCGGACCAGCTTTTACCATCAACACAGCGGACACACGGAGGACCCTAACCAGAGTCAACCCACGTAAAGCTGTAGGTCTGGACAACATCCCAGGACGTGTGCTTCGAGACTGCGTGAGCGAGTTGACAGATGTACTGACTGACATTTATAACATCTCCCTGAGTCAGGCCATCGTTCCCAGATGCTTCAAGACCTCTATCATTGTACCGGTGGCAAAGAAACCAGTTGTGTCTTGTCTGAATGACTATCGTCCTGTTGCACTGACACCAATTGTGATGAAGAGTTTTGAACGGCTTGTCAAACCACACATTACAGCCTGCCTCCCTGCATCACACAACCCGCTCCAGTTTGCATATCGTTCAAACCGCTCCACGGAGGATGCTATAGTCACCACCCTGCACTCTGTCATCACCCACCTGGATCAGAAAGACACCTACGCCAGACTCCTGTACATTGATTTCAGTTCAGCATTCAACACCATTATTCCCCAGAGACTGATGGAGAAATTACTCCTTCTTGGTCTGAACACCGCCACATGTCTCTGGATCCTAGATTTCCTGGCTGAGAGACCTCAGTCTGTCCGGGTTGGAAACAACATCTCCAACTCTGTTACGCTGAGCACCGGATCCCCTCAAGGCTGCGTACTCAGTCCACTGTTGTTTACACTTCTAACACATGACTGTGTATCCAGACACGAGGGGAACCAGATTATTAAGTTTGCAGACGACACCACGGTGGTGGGACTTATTCAGAGGGATGAGGAAACAATGTACGGGGAAGAAGTGAGAGACCTGGAGGGCTGGTGCAGGGAGAACAATCTGGTGCTCAATGTAGACAAAACGAAGGAGATGATTATCGACTTCCGGCGGTCACAGCCTGAACACGTCCCCCTCAGCATCGGCAGCTGTTTAGTGGAGAGAGTGGAGAACATCAAGCTCCTCGGAGTGCAGATCTCGCAGGACCTGACCTGGAGCAAGAATTACTTGGGGATCAGGAAGCGGGCCCAGCAAAGACTGCACTTCTTGAGGAAACTCAGACAGGCCTCTCTCCCCATCTGCATCCTCAGGACCTTCTACAGAGGTGTGGTGGAGAGTGTTCTGATGTACTGCATTGCTACATGGTACTCCAGCTGCAGTATGTCAGACAAAAAAAGCCCTGCAGAGGATAGTTAAGGGAGCTGAGAGGGTAACTGGAGTCTCCCTCCCCTCTGTCCAAGAACTTTTTCAGAAAACTTTTTCAGAAACTTTTGTAGGAGCGGGGCACTGAACATTGTCAAGGACCGTTCTCACCCTCTGCATAAACACTTTGAACTTCTGCCATCTGGCAAATGATTCCGGAGCATCAGAGGTAGAACCACCAGACTGATTAACAGCTTCCTTCCACAAGCTGTTAGGATGCTGAACAGTTGATCCGGAATCTCTCATATACACTACTGCACCTACGGACATTATGTACATTATTTGTATATTATAGTTAGTTAGTTTTTTTCAAGTATGTCTCAGGGATGCGTAAATGGATGTGGTGGGGTGGGGGGGTGAAGATATGTGTGAGTGTGTCTTAAATCATGTTCTTTAACTTATATGGATGCCGAGAGAAACGCAATTTCATCTTGCCTGCACTACTATTGTATGTACAGCAATATGACAATAAAAGTTGATTTGATTTGATTTGATTGGATCAGTCAATACATATCAATCGCGTGACCAACTGGCGCCCAGATGTCTTCTCCTTAATCCAGGGACGTATAACAATAGTCCATTGTTCTGGTTGTCCCCCCAGGGGTTCTCTGTCCGTATGCAATCCCTGCTGAGCGTGAATAGTATCAGTCTGCATTGTGCTGGGTGCCCACAATGTCACTTTTTTTCTGAATGTCCAATGTCTTTCCGTATGGGGACTGCTTGGTTACATTCATTTAACCTGTTAAATAGTTTTCTCTAAATTTCAGTTGATTTTTTTGTCTTACTAATGTCAGTAACATAAAAACACCATGGCGTGACATGCTTCATTCACTCACTTTAAAATGACTCACTCACTAAAGCAAGCAATTTATTAAGCTGAGGAGAAACATGACATCTGTATTTTTATATTTTGGGACCTTGGGGAAGTCAGGTTATTTAGCACCTCAGACAGAGACAGGGAATAAGCATGGGAGAACAATGCCCAGGAAGGACAGAGGGGGTTGAATGCAGTGTACTGTAAATATCATGCTGTGTGATGTGAAGTGCCATGAAACTTGTGAAGTGTGACTTGTGATATAGAGAGGAGAGCTTGCTGTAACCAGTCAGTCCATTCTGTGCTTGTGAGATGTGAGTGTGTAATAAATCGTTTGTCATGAATCTGCCTCTTCATTTACACACTCCACACTGGTGACCCAAGACGTATTATGGAACACGAGGCAAGAACCCCGGAGTCGGCCCGGTCGGGAAGCCCCAGCGACGCAGCAGCCATTCCACAGACAGCCTGGACTGGAACCCCCAGCAACGCGTGTGCGGTTTCAGTCAAGCTACCGGATTTCTGGCAGCACAACCCACGCTCTTGGTTCCACCACACCGAGGCCCAGTTCGCCCTCCGGGGAGTAACGGCAGACGACACCAAGTTCTACCATGTGGTAGCAGCGCTGGACTCCCGCACAGCCCAGCAGGTAGCAAGCCTGCTCGATCAGCCACCAGCCCGCGACAAATATGAGGCGCTCAAGGCTGCGCTCACCCGGCGCTGCACGCTCTCGGAATGTGAGAGAGCAGAGAGGCTCCTGGTGTGGACTGAGTTAGGAAATGGGTCGGCCGTCGACCTGATGGATAAGATGCTGGCGTTGATGGGCACGGACGACGGGCACTTTCTGTTTGTCCACCTTTTCCTCCGGAACCTTCCAACAGAGGCAAGAGCGGTTCTGGCCAATTCGCCATTGCTGGCCGTGCGTGACTACCATGCGCTAGCCCAGGAGGCAGACAGGATCATCCTCACCACCAGGGCAATCACGGTCAACGCGGCGGCGGCGGAGCCCAGCAAGATGACCAGGGGAGGCGAGGAGCCACCGACGGTAGCGGCAGCGGGGGCCAAGGAGCGCCAGAGAGACACGTTCTGCTTCTACCACCGCCGCTTCGGAGAGAACGCGCGCAGATGTGCGCCACCGTGCCAGTTCAAGCGCTCGGGAAATGCCAAGGCCGGCAGTTGGTAGCAGCTGCGACCGCCGGTGAAGAGAACAAGCTGCTCTACGTGACGGACTCGCGCTCGGGGAGATGCTTCCTCATCGACACCGGAGCCCAGAAGAGCGTCATCCTGCCGTCCTACACTGACCGGCTGGCAGGACCTAGCGGCCATGGTGGCAGTAAATGGCTCCGCGATTACATACCTGCCAACTTTTAAAACCTGAAAAGCCTAGTAGCTAGCTGGGGTCCAGGGGCCGACCAGGACAAAGTCCTGGTGGGGGGTTCAGGGGGGCGAAGCCCCCTAACGGCAAACAAATATTAGCATTAATTCAAGTTTAAATGTGGCTAACAACCTCATATTTCTTCAACAATCATGTTTCTATTTTCCTTAAATTGTCAATGCAGATATGCTGATGGAAAAGATCAAGGACAAACTCTATGGTAACTCTCAAGCATTGTTGTTTTCCATGGTGCACCTCTTAGCTTTCTCATTTTGTCTTTTCAGCATCCGTGCTTGCCGTGCTATTTCAGCATTAGTTTTTGTTTGATGTTCATTTAGGTAAACTTCTGTTCCCCGTAACTTTCTGGCCTGCCTCAGTATGTCATTCTTTACCCAGGGATGTGATTTGGGGTTGGGGAAATTATCTGAAAATTTATCAGGGGGTCTGGGGGAGTACCAGAACTGTGCTTAAATGACATAAAACAAACAGCTGAATGCCACTTATTACTGTATAATATTGACTTACTGTATGTTCCAAGAAGATAAAATACTTAGTTCAGAGATTTTTTGATCTCTTCCATTTCCTCCTTCTTTGGTGGCATTTTTACTGACCTGTTGATAGTAAAACAATCTCTGCTGGTGACGCCGATATCCGATCCGACCGACCTCGAATCCAGCTGGGCCTCAGCTAGCCCCCTCCGCTGCTAGTCCCGCTGCTTACCGCCGCTGCAATTGAGCTCCTGTCCAGCCGGGGTATCGGCAGCTCCTCCACCGAGTCCCGCCACCCACCGCCGCTGTAGTTGAGCTCCGATCCTGCTCCTGTCCAGCTGGAGTCCCGGTAGATCCTCCGCTGAGCCCCGCCACCAACAGCCGTCTTCCTCAGTAGTTCCTCCGCCGAGCCCCGCCGCTGTAGCTGGGCTCCAATTCCGGCTCTTATCCAGCTGGGGCCCCGGCTATTCCTCCACTGGTCCCCGTCTCCTACCACCACTGTACTTGAACTCCGATCCGGCTCCCGTCCAACTGTTGCCTCGGTTGGTTCCTCCGGCGAGCCCCAATCACCGGAGACGGAGTCGCTTCTTTGTATCGGTGCTAGGTGCTACGACTAGCTATGGCATTAGCTATGGCGTTAGCTATAGCGATAGCATTAGCTTAGCAAATGCTTCAGGTAAATTTAGATACGATTCCTAGCGATCTCATGTTTGGAATTGCTTTCGTGTTTTTTTTACGATTTAAAATTTTTGACTGCATTTTTAGTGAAAAACCGTAATTTTGATTAATTAAGCCATAACCCGGAATGGGGTCTTGAAAACCGTAACCATTACGGCAAAACCGGAGTAGTTGGCAGGTATGAGATTAAGACGTTCGGTGAGAGAACACTGACCTTATCCCGACATGGTCGCTTGTATGAGTGGACTTTTATCATAGCGGCACTGTGTTGCCCGCTCCTGGGCGCTGATTTTCTGTGTGCGCATGGTTTACTTGTGGATGTTGCTAACAAGTGCCTGGTTAATGCACTGTCCTTTGAATCTCTCCCCTGTATAGCTCGAGGGCGCCGGCCAACAGCACAAGCCAGCGTCACAGCTCCAGGCGGTAAGTTCCACGCACTGCTCACTCAGTTCCCAGCACTCACGGTCCCGACGTTTTCGGCGGCCATCGCTAAACATGGGGTGGAGCACTTTATCACCACCACCGGGCCGCCCGTTTTTGCAAGACCTCGGCGCTTGGACGCAGCTAAACTGGCCATAGCGCGCGAGGAGTTCGCCAACCTGGAAAGATTGGGCATCATCAGGCGTTCGAACAGCCTATGGACATCCCCACTACACATGGTCCCTAAGGCTGATGGATCGTGGCGACCGTGCGGTGATTTCCACAGGTTGAACAACGCCACAGCACACAACCGCTACCCAATTCCCCACATACAGGATTTTTCTGTTTGTCTCGCCGGAGCACGCGTTTTTTCCAAAATAGATCTGGACCGCGGTTACCACCAGGTCCCAGTGCGCACAGAGGACGTACCCAAAACAGCGGTAATAACTCTGTTCGGTTTATTTGAGTTCCTGCGCATGCCATTCGGGTTAAAAGGCGCAGCACAGACGTTCCAGCACATGATGGATGCAGTGCTCCGTGATCTCCCGTTCGTGTTTGTCTACCTGGACGATATCCTGGTAGCCAGTACGTCCGAAGACGAACACGAAACCCACCTCAGGACGGTTTTCCGGAGGTTGGAGGAGCACGGGTTGATAATCAACCCGTCGAAATGCCAGTTCGGCATGACGGAGATTGATTTTTTGGGGCACCGCATCTCTCCGGAAGGAGCGATCCCGTTGCCCGACAAAGTGCGCGCCATGGCAGATTTTCCCCGGCCTCAGATGGTCAGGGCGCTGCAGGAATTTTGGGGGATGGTGAATTTTTATAACCGTTTCCTTCCCCGCGCGGTGCGGCTCATGCAACCATTGTACGCTGCGCTCAAGAGACGGAAACCCACGGATGGAGTCGAATGGACCCCGGAGCGAGAGCGGGCATTCTCGGAGGTTAAAGCAGCCCTGGCAAACGCCGCACTGCTGGCGCATCCGGACCCGACGGCCCGGATAGCGCTCACCACCGACGCTTCAGACGTGGCCATAGGGGCTGTCGTGGAGCAGCGCGTCGCCGGGGCTTGGCAGCTACTCGCCTTTTTCAGCAGAACTTTGCGCGACAGCGAACGTAAATACAGCGCGTTCGACAGAGAGTTGCTGACTCTCCAACTGGCCATACGCCACTTCCAGTTCTGGCTGGAAGGGCGCAGCTTCACCGCGTTCATAGACCACAAGCCACTAACGTTCGCGATGGCCAAGGTTTCAGAACCGTGGTCGGGCCAGCAGCAGAGACAGCTGGCCGCGATCTCAGAGTTTACTACCGATATTCAGCATGTGTCAGGTAAACTGAATGTGGTGGCGGATTGCCTCTTGCGTGCCGTGGTGGCCCCGGTCTACATGGGGATAGATTACGCAGCCTTGGCCGCGGAGCAGATTAGCGATGCAGACGTGCGGGCACTCCAGTCTGGACCAACAGGGTTAAGGCTGGAGAGCAGGGTGCTGCAAGATGGCGCCCCCCCCCCCAATCTGCGATGTCTCCACGGGAAGCCCGCATCCGGTGGTCCCGGTCGCGTGGCACCGCCGCGTGTTTGAGTTGGTTCACACTCTGGCGCACCCAGGAGTGCGCGCATCAGTCAAAATGGTGGGAGAGAAGTTCGTGTGGCCGAGCCTACGCAAACAAGTAAAAGAGTGGACTGCAGCCTGCGTGGCGTGCCAATGAGCCAAGGTACACAGGCACACGAAGGCTCCTTTGGAGCCGTTTCCGGTACCGGCTAAAAGGTTCGACCATGTGCACGTGGACCTCGTGGGCCCCCTCCCACCATCACAGGGGTGCACGCACCTCCTGACAGTGGTGGACCGCACCACACGCTGGCCTGAAGCAGTCGCTGGCAGCAACCACGTCCGCGGACGTAGCACGCTCTTTTTTAACAGCATGGGTGGCGCGTTTTGGAGTCCCGTCGGACATTACGTCTGACAGGGGCCCTCAATTTGTTTCCGACCTCTGGTCCGCGATGGCCCGCAGCCTGGGTGTTGCAATTCATCGCACAACCGCGTACAGTTATGCTAGCGTTTTCATAGATCACTGAAAGCAGCACTCAGGGCTTCACTGACGGATGCAAATTGGGTGGAGAGGTTGCTGTGGGTCTTATTGGGGTTGTGCTCCGCACCAAAAGAGGATTTGGAAGCTTCCCCGGCAGAGCTCGTTTTTGCGCAGCCCCTACGGCTGCCTGGGGAATTTCTACCAGATAATCCCGCGCCGGACAGCTGCCCGTCTCAGCTTTCGCAGCGTAGCGCAAACGCAGGCACGCTGCCGGGCCCTGCCCACCACAGTTTTCCATGTGCCTTCGTGCCTAAAACTTTGAAGAACGCGCAGTTCGTGTTCGTCAGACACGACGCCCACCGCCCTCCATTGCGCCCACCCTATGATGGACCGTTCAGAGTGTTAGAAACAGGGGATAAGCATTTTGTGCTAGACTTGGGGGTAGACGGGAGAAAATTGGCATAGACAGACTCAAGCCCGCTTTTGTAGTGGCGGATGAGCAAGTGCTGTTGGCTAGGGCCCCTCGGCGTGGAAGACCCCCACGGAGAACTCCCCAGAGAAACGATTCACCAGAGCAGCCACACGTACGGAGCGAAGTTCCCCCCCCCCCCCTCACTACGGCTCACCCGCAGTCAGACGCACTCCCAGCAGCCCCCCACCAGCACAGCAGCGCCGCGGAGGCGGTAAACCCCAGTTACAGCAGATATGGGAGGAGACTGAAGCCAAAAGTGAGTGTGGACTGATGTTCTGTCTAAGATGCTGGGGGGGGGGGGGGCGGTTTGGGACCTTGGGGAAGTCAGGTTATTTAGCACCTCAGACAGAGACAGGGAATAAGCATGGGAGAACAATGCCCAGGAAGGACAGAGGGGGTTGAATGCAGTGTAGTGTAAATATCATGCTGTGTGATGTGAAGTGCCATGAAACTTGTGAAGTGTGACTTGTGATATAGAGAGGAGAGCTTGCTGTAACCAGTCAGTCCATTCTGTGCTTGTGAGATGTGAGTGTGTAATAAATCGTCTGTCATGAATCTGCCTCTTCATTTACACACTCCACAATATCACATCTGTAACAATAATCACATTTTTTGCTGGTTTTTTTTCCTCTTGTCTCTCTGAGGTCCATGGTGGTGAACCTGAGGGTCAGCAGTCAAAGCAGCTGTGAAAATAGCAGGCTGGAAGCTAAATAAGAATATTACATGTTTACTGTTTATACAAGAAACTGCTACTGTATTTCAATAAATTAATGTTTGGACAAACTTAATTTTTTGCTTGATTATTTAAGAAACTCTCAATATTCATTACACATAAGTGTGAAACATTCCATACCGTTGATTTAATATTCATAATTATGCTTTTACTTTTGGAAATTTGGCACGGCATCGTGTAACTATACATGCATTCAATTAATAAAATCTGTGACTCCAGGTTTTTTCTTTGTGCTCCTAATTTTATTCTTGTGCTTCTGTATTTTTATGCCTTGGTGCAAAGGCAACATAGGCATACGGTAATCGCTCCATGTGTCTGTGTATGCATGTACTGTATGTCTGTTTGTTACCAGCTTTTTAGTTCACCCACTCAAAATCAACTGGAAATGAAGGCTTGTATCATTGTATCGCCATATTTTTTCATATCTTAATTTGCCATAATTTCCAGATAAGGCTTTGTTTTCGAAATAAACACAAATTTTACTCATCTTTACCATCAATGCAGCTGCAAAAAAAGGTATTGTAATAACTATGGCCACCCACTAGAACTGGCAGTGTGACTTTTTTACAGCCCCCCATGCTACCATGCCACAGGCAGCGAGGCATCAGCACCTTGGTTCTTTCTTTGAACCAGAGATTGAAGCATGAGCCCCTTTTCTCTGTACAAGACAAAGACATGCAAGAAAAAATGGTAATACAGTCCATGAAGTCCTATGAAATTACGGCGTACTTTCAGTGTATGTACTGGTGTTAATTATACCCCTCCACAGCATGTGGGACTGAGACCGAGGCCGGCCTCGAAACAGCTGGAGATGAGACACTGAGGCAGAGCTGAAACAGCAGGGAACCAGCTGGAGGGAAGTAGAGAGAGCAGCCCAGAACCGAGGGCGATGGTGAGGGGTCGTTGATGGCCTATGCTCCATGGCAAGCTATGGGCTTAAGTAAGTACAGCATGCAGGACAGCATAGACGCTTTTCCACTTGGCCCAGTTTGGCCTCGTTTCGCACGGTTCGGCCCCCTTTGTCCGTTTTTCCATTCGGCACCCAGTGGCCCAACAGTTCTGTTATTTCGGAACTGTTCCACTTTTATCGGCACCAATTGAGAGTAGGTCCGAAGGGTACCGGCACGGTTTCGTCACGCCATTGCTGGCCATTCATTGGTCTGGGTGTAGCATCATAAGAGTGGGCGTTACGCCGACTTTCAAGAATCACTTGCTGGCCGCCATTTGCAATTTTTCGTCAGTGAGCCCGCGAACAAGTGATATAAACAACAACGATAGAATGGCTTAACAGAAATCAGCAGAAATCTAACACAGCGGTCCAGCAGAGTTTTCTGTGCGTTTTGGCTGATGAGAGAATGCAGAGGGAAGCAGACTGAGCTTGCAGTGGGGAGCACAAGCAGACCCACCACAAAATAGACGAAGATGCACCGGGAATTAGACCCAGCCACCCGAATTGAATTGAATGTACAGCCGCGACGCACCCAACTTCAACAGTTGAAGCTGTGATATTGTGATATACAGGACGGTGAGTGATGTGGTATTCATGTGGAAAGTTCATTTAGGACAGACGAAAACTTAATCGTGTTTAAACGATGACCTAGCTCAATGCTACGTCCGTCCTTGTATGTTGCTTTTTTGTGTTGACAATATCTGATGAAATAAGCTAGTTGTAATCCTGGTTAAAAAGGTGGGGGTTTTTTGTTTGTTTTTTTACATGTTGCACTTTTGTGCTGTGCATGTACTTAATTTGTGTGTATTTCATTGTAGAACCCAAACAGGATCTGCTCGGAATGGTGACGTTTTGACACCAATGTATTGTGACAGGTAAACAACACATCATATTTATAGTCAAATCTTTTGCTTTTTAAAGCGAGGTAGTCGGATACGCAAAAGCCGATGGTGTATAGAACACATATATTAGGATTTGTATGTGAAATGTCGGCATCGAAACTGCTCCCGTTTAGCTGTAATTAATATTCAAAAATGATATTTTCGGGAGGAAAGAATTCAAGCGTCCCTGCATTTGTTTACTTCTCGGGGCCGCTGCCGGAGAGCGAGCCGTGTGCAAAATGCGATCATGTTGTTAATATAGCACATTTTTTGTGGAAATGTTACTATTATTAGTTGTGAAATGTGTTATAAAACGATTAGACGACGATACTATGGCTCTTCCTGCTTTTCCCGTTTCACAGTTTTTTTTTCGGATGTAAAATACGGGATCCCTACGGCCCATCGGTGCACGAAGTATCCTGGCCGATGTAAACAGCCACGGGCCAAAAAACGTACATTTGCTCATGGAACAGCTCATTCACACTCACAGACAATCGCGCTATATGTGTCTGTAGGATTTTCTTTCCATGCACGCAAAAATAGCATTTTTTTCCCAGATCCGACTACCTCGCTTTAAGTTAAAGTTTAGGTAAAGTGTCAAATTTAAAGTAGTGTGGATGACACATATGTTGGGCTCACATTTTCCACAGAGGTACGACTGCATGTGTATTGGGGGCTTCACATCTGGAAGGACAAAAGACTTGAATCTGCAGAAGATAACGAGGAGGTGTGAGATTTGGCTTTTTGTCCCAAAGAAGATGCCCCAGAGAGATTTCCGGTTCATCAATGAATGAGAGACAATGGTGAAGGTTCAAAGAGATGCTTTGTGACTGTATGTTTACTGAAGCACCATGTGACTTGAGTTCTGATGCTGGAAACATATAAAAGGGTGATGTGATATGGTTCTTTCTCTTCTTCCTGCTTTGAGAATGCTAGAGGATGTGTTCTGTCAATAAAGCTGAACCTGAGAAATAAAACTCAGCCTCATCATTTGAACGCATCCACCACACTGGTGACCTACGACTAAGAATGAGCAGACAGAATTCTCCCGAGCAGGGCTCGGCGGAAGCCAGCCTGATGGCCGCCTCCACGATTCGGCTGCCCGATTTCTGGTAGCACAGCCCGCGCTCATGGTTTAGCGCTGTCGAGGCGCAGTTCAACCTCCGGAGAATCTCTAACGACGACACAACATTCTACCATGTGGTAGCGAAGCTGGACAGCCACACAGTCCAGAGGGTGGAGGATCTGGTTAATCATCCACCGGACAGCGACAAGTACAGCGCATTGAAGGACGCGCTGATCAGCCATTTCACCCCTTCGGTCCAACAGCGAGCAGAGGGGCTCCTGACGTTGACGGAGTCGGAGAACGATAGACCTGCGGACCTGATGGTGAAGATGCTGAGGTTGAAAGACTCCGAGGATGGCGAATTTATTTTCGCCCACCTTTTCCTCCGGACCCTGCCGCCAGCAGTGAGAGTATCCCTGGCAGAGTCGCCCCGATTGGCCAGGCGAGACTACCATGGGCTGAGCAAGGAGACGCAGCGGCTTGTCGACGCCCACAAGCGGAACGTGGTTTCGGCCGTGGCAGCTAGCCCAGGAACGATGTCTGGAGACGGTTCGGAACCAGCGGCCGCAGCGCCAGACGCACCAACGACGGTGGCGATGGGGACCAGGTGGCGCGGAGCGGAGAACGGCCTGTGCTTCTACCACCGCCGTTTTGCAGAGACAGCACATAAGTGCGTCCCGCCGTGCCACTTCAAGGGCCAGGGAAACGCCAAGACCGAGGGCCGGTAGCAGCTGCGACCCTCGTCGACGAGAACAAGCTGCTTTACCTGACGGATGCACACTCGGGGAAACAGTTCCTTGTGGACACAGGCTCCCAGCTGAGTTTCGTCACACCCACCTACACGGAACGGCTGATGCCGTCTAAAGCTCCCTGGGTGTCAGTGTCAGCAGCAAACGGCTCAACGATTAAAACTTTCGGTGAGAGGACCATGCTTCTGTCCTTACAGGGCCGTTCATTTGAGTGGACTTTTATTGTAGCAGCAGTCAGTTTCAACATGTTAGGGGCCGATTTTTTGTGCTCACATGGTTTATTGGTTGACCTTGCTAATAGACGTCTGATTAATGCACTGTCTTTCCATTCTATCCCCTGCACAGCTCGGGTGGCCCCGCCAACTGCACATGCCAGCGTCTCAGCTGCGGGTGGTAAGTTTCACACATTGCTCGCTCAGTTCCCAGCACTCACAGTCCCCACGTTTTCGGCGACAGTGGCTAAACATGGGGTGGAGCATTTTATCACCACCACCGGGCCCCCCGTTTTTGCAAAAGCTCGGCGCTTGGACCCAGCTAGACTGGCCATCGCGCGCGAGGAGTTCGCTAACCTGGAAAAACTGGGCATTAGACGCTCCAAAAGCCCCTGCGCTTCGCCGCTACACATGGTCCCGAAAGCTGATGGCTCGTGGCGACCTTGCGGCGATTTCTGCAGGTTGAACAACGTTTCAGCACATGACCGCTACCCGATTCCGCACATTCAGGATTTTTCTGTTCATTTGGCAGGGGCGCGCATTTTTTCTAAAATAGACTTGGTGCGTGGTTACCACCAAGTTCCAGTGCGCGCGCAGGATATACCCAAAACAGCGGTTATAACTCCTTTCGGCCTTTTTGAGTTTTTGCGCATGCCTTTTGGCCTCAAAGGGGCCGCGCAGACTTTCCAACACATGATGGATGCAGTTTTACACGAACTTCCTTTCGTGTTCGTTTATTTGGATGACATTTTAGTAGCCAGCAAGTCCGAAGGCGAACACGAAAGCCACCTCACAGCAGTTTTTCGGAGGCTGGCAGAGCACGGGTTAATAATTAACCCAGCGAAGTGCCAGTTTGGGGTGGCGCAGATTGATTTTTTGGGGCATCGCGTTTCGGCAGAAGGAGCGGTTCCTCTGCCCGATAAGGTGCGCGCAATAACAGATTTTCCGCAACCTCAAACGGTCAAGGCGCTACAGGAGTTTCTGGGAATGGTTAATTTTTACAACCGGTTCCTCCCAAGCGCAGCACGGCTCATGCAGCCATTATACACTGCGTTAAAAAAACAAAAGCCCGCAAATAAAGTTGAATGGTCTCCGGAGCGGGAGCGCGCTTTTGCCCAGGTCAAATCAACCCTGGCAAACGCAGTTTTGTTAGCGCATCCAGTTCCAACGGCCCGCATGGCGCTCACCACCGACGCTTCCGATGTAGCAGTGGGGGCGGTTGTTGAACAGTTTGTGGCAGGTACCTGGCAACCCCTCGCGTTTTTCAGCAGAACCCTGCGCGATAGTGAGCGTAAATACAGTGCGTTCGACAGGGAGCTTTTGGCCCTACACTTGGCCATCCGCCATTTCCAGTTCTGGTTGGAAGGGCGACGCTTCACCGCGTTTGTGGATCACAAACCACTAACGTTTGCGATGGCCAAGATTTCAGAACCCTGGTCAGGCCGGCAACAAAGGCAACTAGCCGCGATATCGGAGTTCACCACTGATATCCAGCATGTCGCGGGTAAACTCAATGTAGTGGCAGATTGTCTCTCGCGCGCGGTAGCAACACCAGGCCCCATGGGGGCGGACTCTGTAGCCGTGGCCGTGGGCCCGGGCAGCGACGCGGGAGCGCGCGCAGCCCCGGTCTGTGTAGGGTTAGATTATGCAGCCATGGCCGCGGAGCAGGTTAATGATGCGGATGTGCGCGCGCTCCAGTCTGGACCAACAGGGTGAAGGCTGGAGCACAGGGTGCAGCAAATTGGTATGCCCCCACTAATCTGCGATGTCTCCACGGGACGGCCCCGCCCCGTGGTGCCAGCCGCGTGGCGTCGCCGCGTTTTTAACTCGGTCCATTCTCTGGCGCACCCGGGAGTGCGCGCATCGATTAAGTTGGTGGGGGAGAAATTTGTTTGGCCCGGGTTGCGCAAACAGGTCAAGGAATGGGCGGCGGCCTGCGTAGCATGTCAGCGAGCCAAAATACACAGACACACTAAGGCTCTGTTGGAACCTTTTCACATCCCCGCTAAGCGTTTTGATCACGTGCATGTTGACTTGGTGGGCCCGTTTCCGCCATCACACGGGCACACACATCTTTTGACGATGGTGGATCGCACCACGCGTTGGCCAGAGGCGATTCCTCTGACATCAACCACAGCGAAAGAAGTTGCGCGAGCATGTTATGTGTCACCCACATAACCCCCCCGACGAGTGGATGACACATATGTTGGGCTCACATTTTCCACAGAGGTACGACTGCATGTGTATTGGGGGCTTCACATCTGGAAGGACAAAAGACTTGAATCTGCAGAAGATAACGAGGAGGTGTGAGATTTGGCTTTTTGTCCCAAAGAAGATGCCCCAGAGAGATTTCCGGTTCATCAATGAATGAGAGACAATGGTGAAGGTTCAAAGAGATGCTTTGTGACTGTATGTTTACTGAAGCACCATGTGACTTGAGTTCTGATGCTGGAAACATAAAAGGGTGATGTGATATGGTTCTTTCTCTTCTTCCTGCTTTGAGAATGCTAGAGGATGTGTTCTGTCAATAAAGCTGAACCTGAGAAATAAAACTCAGCCTCATCATTTGAACGCATCCACTACAGTAGCACAATTTCCACTTAATATGAAAGGGACTGAATTGAGATTTATTTGTGTGAATATTAATTACAGAGTAATTGAAAATGAATGGCACATCCAATAGTAGCCACCATAAAATAAACCGCTTGTTTATTTATTTTTATCAGATCACTTCTGTGATCCTTTATGAGTTATAGTCATAATAGTGTATCTTGCACCTTGGGGAATGGGAGTTGTTCAGTCACCATTAGAATTTAGTTTATGTGTGTAGTCTATAGTATTTTATCTTTAAACTCATCCAGTAAAAGAACACATTACAAATATCTGAGACCCATTGTAGTGCTTTCTCTTATATTCTAGCAATACAAGCACAAAACACCACCCACACTTGAAACCAGGGCGACACAGCGGTGGCTAAACTTTTATTGATAACATTATTTCACACCATCACAACAACTCAGTATAAATGGTGTAGAGATTGAAAGGGTATCCAAAATTAAAATCCTTGGCATAATAATCAATAAAAAACTGTTGGAAGTCACATTAATTATATTAAAGGTAAAATATGCAAATCAATCGCAATACTGCACAGAGTGAAATATTTGCTGAATCAACCCACACTATAGACTTTGTATCATTCATTAATACTCCCATACATGACATCCATCCATCCATCTTCTACCACTTTTCCAGAGGTCCGGGTCACAGAGGCAGCAGTTCAAGCAGAGAAGCCCAGACTTCCCTCTCCCCAGCCACCTGCTCCAGCGCTTCAGAGGATACCAATACCCATACATGACATATTGTACTGAAGTATGGGGAAACACATATAAAACATATATCCAGTCGTTATGCTTCAGAAGAGAGCTATTAGAATAATAAACAAAGCTGCTTACAGGGAGCCAACAAACCCACTTTTTCTTAAATTAAAAGCTCTCAGGTTGAAAGATCTGGTTGCCTTTAAAACTGCAGTAATAATGTTTAAAGCTAAGAATCTATCACTGCTCGCAAATATCCAAAAGTTGTTCCAAATAATATCATTTCAGAGGAACATGTATATTTCAAAAACCTTCAGCGAGAACTGCTACCAAGCAACACTGTGTTTCAGTGCAAGGAGTCAGACTGTGGAACGCTTTTGGACCTGAATTAAAATCATGTACAAAGCTTGGACAATTTAAACAAAAACTAAAGGAAGAAATACTCCAAACATACACACGTGGACAAAATTGTTGGTACCCCTTTGTTAATGAAAGAAAAACCCACAATGGTCACAGCACAGTGACTACTTGTCACCCTTTAAATAGGCCGACTGACTGATTACAAGTTTGTAGACACCTGTGATGTTAATTAGAGGACACATCTTGGTTGAACATGTCCCTATGGTCATGTTCATGTCCCTATGGCCTATTATTTTCAATCTTTTCTAGGAGTACCATCATTTTTGTCCAAGTCTGTTTCATGAGTTTATTTTTTAAAATAATTCTGTTGAACCACAGTTCCAAAGCAGTGACTGATTTTCATTGGTTAATTTTCATAGAATTTTTATTTATTACCACTTTTGTCAGATTCAAGTTATTTCTGTGACCACTGTGGGTTTTTCTTTCATTAACAGAGGGGTACCAACAATTTTGTCCACTGCTGTATATACAAAACGACATGTAAAATCACATAAGGATTATCATATCCAGTCTGTGTTGTGCTGTTGCTTAGTTTTTGTCACGTTTTGTCTTAGCTTTGTCCTGATTTGTAATCACTATTATTTTATTTTATTTTTGAATTCATAGATGGAACATGGGTGGGCAATATAAGCTGCGGCTTCAGCCATCACCCATTTCGGATAAGTTATGTTGAATTGTATAATCCGAGGAGTTCCTGTTTAATTTGGCCTTACTGGATTTTTTTCCCCCTTTGTTCTATTATTCTGTTCCTTTCTTTTAATCTAATCTATCCGAAATAAAGATTCATTCATTTCTCAAATATGTTTTAAACTTTCTTTAATTATCCACCACCCATTTCTGTTTTTCATCTAGGCAAGGGGAAAACGATCCACCCAAACCGGACCTTGCCTCACTATTTAGAGGTGCAGGCTGAAGATCTGCTGAACCGGGACCAGTATGAGGGGCCGATCCAGTTGCTTCTCAGTGAGGCAGCGTGGCTGGCATGTGTGGCCCATTCCAGTTTTTTTTTTTTTTTTACAGTTTGAATTTTATACATTCTAAATAATCTGTAATTTGCTGCTGATTGGAATAAACAATATAGTGATTTATGTGTTTGCATCATGATTTTCTATTTTGTCTGTTCGGACACCGGTGGGAAAAGAGTCAACAGTACGAACCATTTATCAGTGACTTTGAAAATAATGGCTCATTTTTAAGAAAAGTAACGAACACAATTATTTGCTGAAGACTGTAAAACAAAAGAGACATCTGCAAAAGTACAAAGGTTTATTGTCAAAATTCCCAGGGCAATATTACATGAATACAAGTATAGTTCACTGTTGATGCAGAGAATATATATTTATACAGTATCTACAGGTAGTCAGCAATACTCAATACGATATATTTCCATTTAATCCACATATTTCTCCATGTAACCTTGTGACTGCATTATTTTAATTACTTTTAATCCTAGATCCATTTGTTTTGGCTTAAAATCCATCATAATTGTTAAATATATCTTATGCCTAACTCAGTACTGTTTACCTGTTGAAATATATATTTAACAGCTCATATGGCACCTGATCCATGTTTTGCCACGACACCACTGGCTGGAGCAGATAAATCCATGACGTCTCAGCAGTCTCTCCATGATTTTGACACAGATCAGAGCAATTTATTTCACAGGAAGCTAAACATTTCTACAGACATTATAGCCACTTCGCGTTCGTGAACTTGGGGTCACATCACTGTGTTGAACGTTAACGCCGACCGTTTGAAGCGATATTTTTGCCAAAAGAGAGCCATCTGAAACACACACACACAGAATACATATTTTAGGCCCTACTATCGATCACTTGCTGACATTACAATGTTGTACAGCGGACTTAAAAGCAAAGTAGCATTAGCAATCATTAGCTTACCGTCATACGTAATGTAGTTTGCATCCTCATGGCTTCTAAATGCTCCAGTACCTTTCCAGAGTGGGTCGTATTGCGGGTTTGCCTTCTGTTCTCCGTGTTTGCCTATATTCTGGCAAAAACAGCCAGAGAATGCAGACGTCTCGTATCCGGCCAACTTGTGTTTTGCGTAACGTTACGCTTGATTTACGCCAGTTACACTTGTTTTACGTAGCGGGAGGGAGAGGGTTGCGCCGCCTCCCTGTAACTATTTCCCACCCACTTCAAATGACACCCTAGTGCAGTGGAAAAACATGCGGGCCGAACTGTACCGTCTCGTACCGTGCGAAACGAGGCCAAACTGGGCTAAGTGGAAAAGCGCCTCATGTGGCATGTAGTGGCAGCGCCTGGTTCCATTTCTATCACCCTATAGGCCACACAGCTACTTTAAAGTGACACTCTGCCATAAATAAAGTTTTTTTCTTAACATGTCTGACTTACAAGACATATCAAGAGTGAAATCACTGAAATGTCTCATGTATCTTTTTTTTTGTTTTTTTTTTGTTTTAAAGTTTCGCTTAAGCCCCACCCCATGAAAAGAAGCAAATTTGGCCGGACGTTTTTGGTGATGTAACTGTACCAGGACTTCAGTGTTGAGCCACTCGGGACTCTGGCCTAACTGAAGTTAGCCTCCAGGATACCATTTTAGACAATGTAAATTTGTTTTTATAGGGGATTTATATCCAGCGGAGTGCATCTTTAAGTCATAGCTACAGTGGTGGGTCAGTCCTCTGGTAGCCCTGTGTGTTAACTTTCCTTTCTCCATTCTATTATGCCATTTTTATATGATGGTTGGTATAGTAATAATGTACGTTCATGGTAAAAAAACAAAAAAACAACTCCTGTTTTGACCATTAAAGTACCTTGTTGTTACAGTGTAAGTACCATATACGTACTTATCATATAATTACCCTGTACTATCCATTTGGGTTCCCTGTAGTTATTACATAAAAACTCTGTAGTTCCCCTGCTTCAGACAAGTTCAACTGCACAACTAATTTTATGTGCATGTATGTCCCCTGAAATTACCCGTACATGCTGAGTTCTGGGCTGTTGCATCCCCACAACACCAACATTTGGACTAGTGTCTGGTCTTTTCATTAACAATGAAAGCACTTGTGCTTGACTTGTGAATAAACATCCATGATAAGTGCGTTGATGGCTCCATGTCACCTTCCTCCTCATGGGCCCATAATTGCTCGCTACATCCCTGCTGGTGGAACACAGATATTGCTGCAAATGCTAATGCTGCACAGCTGGTGCTGAAACTGAGCGCCACTTACGAGGCGCGGCAGCCAGTTGGCAACCAAGAGGCTTATTACAACACTAACCGGAGACTTGACATTTAGGATGG
This sequence comes from Pholidichthys leucotaenia, assembly GCA_020510985.1. Lineage (NCBI taxonomy): Eukaryota > Metazoa > Chordata > Actinopteri > Cichliformes > Pholidichthyidae > Pholidichthys > Pholidichthys leucotaenia. The sequence continues at coordinate 442,863,515 of CM035836.1, read as the reverse complement.
ATTGTGCCAGTGAGTAAAATGTACTTTAGAGATGTCATGCTAATGGGATTGTGTTTTGGCAGACTAGCAGGGGCTGGGAATTTATATGTTTACCAGGCCAAAAGCTGGCATCGCCAGCACAGCAACTGATTACATTCATGAGTGTCACTGTGTTATTGTTTCGGCGCTTTTGTCTGAGTTTCAATGAGGTTTTTTTAATCCAAGCATTACTTTGTTTGTGCGTTACACTGAGACAAAAAAAAAAAAAAAAAAGAAGAAGAAAAAACGTGTCTCTGTGTCTTCTCAATAGTTTATTCCTCCTTACCATCCCTGTCATCACTACATGCTGGGCACAAAGGCAAAACACTTCAAAGATTTCATGAAGGCACAAAGAGGCCTTACATTTTTTGCACATGCAGTTCAGTTGACTTGCCCTAACTATAATGACAGAGGCACAGCAGGGAAAATAAGTATTGAACACATCAACATTTTTCTCATTAAACATATTTCTGATGGAGCTATTGACCTGAGATTTTCACCAGATATCAGTAACAACCCAAGTAATTCATACATACAAAGAAATCAAGGCAACTGTGTTCACAAAACAAGTTATATTTAATAAAGTGGAATGACTGTTCACAAACAAAGTTATATTTAATAAAGTGGAATGACACAGGGAATAAGTGTTGAACACATGAAGAAAAAGAGGTGCAAAAAGGCATAAAGTCAAGAAACCAGCTGAAATCCATCAGAATTTAGGAAGCTATCACATCCTCCATCAGAGCAAATTAATTTCAGCTGGCTAAGTCCTGACTGATAGCCTTTAAAAAGGTCTGTGAATATCAGATTGTCACACCACAAAGAACTCATGATGGGTAGAAGTAAAAAGCTCTCTCTAGACCTTTGCAACCTTATTGCTGCATGGTGAAGCTTGTTTAAAGTTTGCTGCACAACATTTGAGCAATCCAGTAAAATACTGGAAGATAATCGTCTGGTCAGATGAGACCAAAATTGAACATTTTGGATGCTACAACACACAGCATGTTTGCAGGAGAAATGGCACTGCACATCAGTGCAAAAACACCATACCAACAGTGAAGTTTGGAGGTGGGAGCATCATAATGCGGGGGTGTTTTTCAACACATGGTACAGGCAGACTTCATATAATTGAAGAAAAAATGAATGGACAAATGTACAGAGACATCCTTGGTAAAGCTGAGTTTACACTAGTGTTTGGACCGACTTTTACAGACATTTTGAAAAATCAGAGAAATTAGTCCAAAATTAATCAGAGAAAATTTTTAAAGGGGCTACCTGCCAAGAATGTGCTGCTAGTCCAGCAAAAGCTAGCAGTACTCAAATACTTTGCAAGCAGTTTCATGAAATGGTCAGTCAGAAAGCAACTCATACCAGCTCGGACGTTGCCCGGGTTTGCAGGGTCGGGAGTTCCCGGCAGCAGAGGGCAGGGGACAGAGCTGCGTAGAGGAATCTGATCAGACCTAAATGAAATGGTCATTGTTGCCCATGACAGACTGCTATGATGATGATGATGATGAATTTTTGGAATATTATTCTTGATTTTTCTTTGGCATTGTGGCTTTTGGTTAAATGAGCTACAGTGTTAAAAAGAAATCTACGGTTGTTTTTATTTTCTTCTATCAAGGATGAATAGTACTGTCGGCTGGCACTACAGAGAGATTTCTTATAGGTGGTAAGGCTGGCATTCCAGGCTGAACATAATTCTTCTGTCTTATTTGCACGCCAAAGCCTTTCACAGAATCTGACTTTCTGTTTTAACTCACAAGTGTGGGGATTGTACCATGGAACTAATCTCCTATTTTTAATAGTTTTCTTTTTAAGAGAGGCTATGAAGTCAAGTGTTGTCTGCAGTGAGGCTGCAGTACTATCAACTAAAAGACAACTAAAAGAGGAAGTGCCCTGGCGGGTTGCCCCGCTATATAGGGCAGTGTGGTGACGCAACAGGAAGTCGGCGTCACCGCACTGCACTTCACAATAAGTGCCGCCATCACACACTGGATTAAAAAAACCTGCTCACGAATGTAATTTCACTCTGATTTTTCTCTGATTTTCTCAGATTTTTCAAAACATCTGTAAAAGTCGGTCCCAATGCTATAGTGCGGACCCAGCTTTGACTAAGGCTGACTTTGGTAAACTCTGCATAACTTAGCTCAGCACTCAAGAACTTTTACAAACTGAGCACAGCTTCCACCAATATGTATTTCTAAACGTTGGCAAATTTTCAGCATGTTGAAAATTTTCAAAGAACACAACTTTTGCCAGCGTTTGCCAACAAACACCAACTATCATTAACTTTTGCCAGCAGAGCCAGACGTTTGCCAAAATGTCAGCGTAAAAGTCGGTCCAAATATTGTAGTGTGAATCCACCTTAAGAACCTGTTGCCATCTAACTAACTAACTACTAACTAACCTGCACTTATATAGCGCTTTTCTAGTCACAAAGACCACTCAAAGCGCTTTTCACTAATACTAACCCTCTATTCTAAGGGCCTATAGGAAACAAATATCTAGGGACAATTTAGAACAGCCAATTAACCTAACATGCATGTTTTTGGCATGTGGGAGGAAACCGGAGAAATCCCGGAGTAAACCCACGCAACACGGGGAGAACATGCAAACTCCACACAGATCACTGTTGGTCGGGGGCTGGGATCGAACCCACGATCCCCACAATCCCCACAATCCCCCGGCCAAGGGTAAACTGTGCTGCCGCAGTGCTAACCACTGCGCCACCGTGCAGCCCAATATTTTTTCACTAGTAATAATTTTCTTTAAAATTGTCTAATTATTTCATCAGCAAACGCAGGATAAAAAAAAAAAAGACAACAGAGTTGAAAGATGGCTTTACACAAACCTTTAAACTTGGAAGAAAAAAATCTTCAACACACGAAATAGGGAGACATTTTGGCAAAGTCTAATGAGCGCTGAGACAGTCATGGAATGTGTCAAACGAGTGTGAATGGCTTTCCACCTTTTAATAGGAATGTTTTATTATGAGGTTCGGTGGTGTGTTATAAAGTTTCACACCCCGCGGGTTAAACCAGACTAACAAATTTAACAGTCGGCAAATTTAGGACACTTTACGGTTCTCTGAACTGTCTCACATGTAGCGTTCTAAACCTGACGCAAAGTTGGCTTGTCTCATGTAGGAGTTGTTGTAGGAGTTCATGGGCCCGGACAGGCCCAGCAACTGGTCCGTGTGCTCGGCGCAGGAGCCCGGGCGCAGGGCCGGCAGGGAGAGCCGGTTGCCCGTGCAGTACACCTGAGAGCTTCCCGGCGAGAATCCGGGCTGGGTCATGGCGGGCAGGTTTGGGGGTGACGCGGAGGAGGTGTACGCGTAGCCGGCGCTCAGGCGGGACGAGAGACTGCCACTGTTTCTGTTCAGCATGTTGGCTGGCGGGTTGACAGTCTGGGTCTGGAAGCACGCAGACGGCTCGCTGGTCGCTACGGGGCCCAGATCGCCTCCAGGCAGCCCCAGGGACTGACAGCTGAGCTCTCCGCCCGGCGCGCACTGCGCCACCGTCTGCTGGCTGATGATGCTGTCGATGCTGAACGCGCGCGTCTGCCCCGCTCCCACCCCGGCCCCGGTCTGGTAGTGATGGAGCATTGCCGGGTGCGGGGACGTGGCTGCCAGCTGCGGGCTATAGCCCGACCCAATGCCCGCGTAAAGTGTGTTTGGGTACGACGGCCTCCCCACTGGCGTTGGAGTGAACGCGCTGGAGCTCTGCATGTAGCCGGGGTAAGTGCTCACGTCGGTGCGCTTGAATCTTTTCCTCCTCCTCAAGAAGCTCCCGTTGTCAAACATGTCCTCTGCCGCGGGGTCCAGCGTCCAGTAATTGCCTTTCCCCGGTCTGCCGGGCTCCCTGGGGATCTTCAGCATCTGCCAAGATGCTGAAGATGAAACGAAGGTGGACATTTCAGCAAGACAATGATCCCAACACACAGCCAAGGAAACTCTCAACTGGCTCCAGAGAAGGAGAATAAGGCTGCTAGAATGGCCCAGTCAGTCACCTGACCTGAATCCAGTTGAAAATCTATGGAACAAGCTGAAGATCAGAGTTCATAGAAGACACCCACAGAACCGTCAAGATTTGAAGACAGTTTGTGTGGAAGAATGGGTTAAAATCACTCGTGAACAAGCTGTTATTACCAAGAAATGCTTTTCTACTAAATATTAAATGAATTTCACCAAGCATGTTCAATACTTATTCCATGTCATTCCACTTTGTTAAATATAACTTGTTTTGTGAACACAGTTGCCTTGATTTCTTTGTATGTATGGATTACTTGGGGCGGCAATGGCTCAGGAGGTACAGCAGGTTGTCCAATAACCGGATGGTTGGCGGTTTGAATCCTGCTCTCCCCAGATATCCTGCCGTTGTGTCCCTGGGCAAGACACTTTACCCACCTTGCCTCCAGTGCCCATAACACTGGATATGAATGTGTATAAATGTTCAGTGGTGGCCAGAGAGGCTGTTGGTGCAGATTGGCAGCCACATTTCTGTCAGCCTGCCCCAGGGCAGCTGTGGCTACAGTTGTAGCTTGCCACTACCATTGTCTGTCTGGACTGAATGAATAATGTATTTATTTGTAAAGCGTCTTTGAGTGTCTATGATAAAGCGCTATATAAATCTGATGCATTATTATTACTTATGTTGTTACTGATACAGTATCTGGTGAAAATCTCAGGTCAATGGCTCCATCAGAAATGTGTTTAATGAGAAAAATGTTGACATGTTCAGTTCTTATTTTTCCCACTGTATTATGTCATTTGCAATTCTGGAGGGAAGATTAGAACTCGTAAAACAACTTGCGATAACTTAAACCTGCCCAGCTACAGCCAGAAAACCTGTCATAGTGGCAAGAAATATTTAGCTTTAACTCCCACCTCCGGAAGAACTTCAACCACATTCCGAGGGAGTCTGGAGACATGGAGTCTGAATGGGCCATGTTCTCCACCTCTGTTGTTGAAGCGGCAGCCCAGAGCTGCGGCCGCAAGGTGGCCGGTGCATCTCGTGGTGGCAACCCCCGAACCAAGTGGTGGACACCAGTGGTGAGGGGGGCCATTAAGCTGAAGAAGGAGTCCTATCAAGCTTGGTTGGCTTGTGGGACTCCCGAAGCAGCTGAGGTGTACCGGCAGGCCAAGCGGAGTGCAGCTCGGGTGGTTGCTGAAGCAAAAACCCGGGTATGGGAGGAGTTCGGTGAGGCCATGGAACAAGACTTTCGGTCGGCTTCAAAGAGATTCTGGCAAACTGTTCGGCGGCTCAGGAGGGGAAAGCAGCTCCCCGTCCACACTGTGTATGGTGCGGATGGGACACTGTTGACTTCAACTGGGGATATCGTCGGGCGGTGGAAGGAATACTTCGAGGATCTCCTCAATCCCACTGATACGCCTTCCACAGAGGAAGCAGGGTTTGGGGACGAGGGGGATGACTCGCCTATCACAGGGGCTGAGGTCGCCAAGGTGGTTAAAAATCTCCTTGGTGGCCGGGCCCCGGGGGTGGACGAGATTCGCCCCGAGTACCTCAAGGCCCTGGATGTTGTTGGGTTGTCATGGTTGACACGCCTCTGCAACATTGCGTGGAGGTCGGGGGCAGTGCCTTTGGCATGGCAAACCGGGGTGGTGGTTCCTCTCTTCAAAAAAGGGGACCGGAGGGTGTGCTCCAACTTTAGAGGGATCACACTCCTCAGCCTCCCTGGGAAGGTCTATGCCAAGGTATTGGAGAGGAGAGTCCGGCCGTTGGTCGAACCTCGGATTCAGGAGGAGCAATGTGGTTTTCGTCCTGGCCGTGGCACATCGGACCAGCTCTTTACCCTCTCGAGAATTCTTGAGGGTTCGTGGGAGTTTGCCCAACCAGTTTACATGTGTTTTGTGGACTTGGAGAAGGCATTTGACCGCGTCCCTCGTGGATTTTTGTGGGGGGTGCTTCGGGAGTATGGGGTATCGGGCTTGTTGTTACGAGCTATTCGGTCTCTGTACGACCGTTGTGAGAGTTTAGTTCGCATTGCCAACACTCGGTCGGAGTCATTCCCAGTGAGAGTTGGACTCCGCCAGGGCTGCCCTTTGTCACCGGTCCTGTTCATAATTTTTATGGACAGGATTTCTAGGCGCAGCCAGGGAATGGAGGGTGTCATGCTTGGTGACCACAGGATCTCATCTCTGTTGTTTGCAGATGATGTTGTCCTGTTGGCTTCATCCAGCAATGACCTACAGCTCTTGCTGGGACGGTTTGCCGCTGAGTGTGAAGCGGCTGGGATGAGAATCAGCACCTCCAAGTCCGAGTCCATGGTCCTCAGCCGGAAAAAGGTGGATTGTCCTCTCCGGGTTGGGGACAGGCTCCTGCCCCAAGTGGAGGAGTTTAAGTATCTTGGGGTCTTGTTCACGAGTGAGGGGAAAATGGAGCGAGAGATCGACAGACGGATTGGAGCAGCATCTGCAGTGATGCGGACGTTGTACCGGTCTGTTGTGGTGAAGAGGGAGCTTAGTTCTACGGCAAAGCTGTCGATTTACCAGTCAATCTACGTTCCTACTCTCACCTATGGTCACGAGCTTTGGGTAATGACCGAAAGAACGAGATCGCGGATACAAGCGGCTGAAATGAGCTTTCTCCGTAGGATTGCTGGACTCACCCTCAGAGATAGGGTGAGGAGCTCAGTCATCCGGGAGAGGCTCAGAGTAGAACCGCTGCTCCTCCACATTGAAAGGAGTCAGTTGAGGTGGTATGGGCATCTGATTAGGATGCCTCCTGGACGCCTCCCACTTGAGGTGTTTCAGGCACGTCCCACTGGGAGGAGACCCCGGGGCAGACCCAGGACTCGGTGGAGAGACTATGTCTCCCAGCTAGTCTGGGAACGCCTTGGTATCCCCTCTGAAGAGCTGGAGCAGGTGGCTGGGGAGAGGGAAGTCTGGGCTTCTCTGCTTGAACTGCTGCCTCCGCGACCCGGACCTCCGGAAAAGCGGTAGAAGATGGATGGATGGATGGATGTTCAGCAGCCCGAGCTCAGACCACAATGTACTGTAAGTCAAACTGACTATACACATATGTGTGTTTCAGAGGTTGTGCTAGAATTTATTGTTGTCCTTTTGACGGACAGGGTTGTAAAAATTCAGTCATGACCTATTAGAATCCATCATACCAGAGTGGTGGCCTAGAGGTACAGCATCTGCCTCATAACCGGGAGGTCGTGGGTTCAAGTCCTGGCTGGGTCATACCAAAGACCATATAAAAAATGGTACTTCCTGCTTTCTGGTTGGTGCTCAGCAAAACTAGACTGGAGGAAGGACAGTTGGTTGCACAGCCACAGGGGGAGCACAAACCAGTGTACTCCCTGTGCCGGGTGTCAGGAGGGGCATCTGGCGTAAAAATCCTTGACAAATCAACATGCGGATCATCGCGATATAAGGTGATGATACGCTGTGGTGACTCCGAAAAGGAGCAGCCAAAAGATGAAAAAAAAAAAATCCATCATAAAAAAATATACATACATACACACAAATTATTATGAAGTCATTATTATTCTTTGGATGATTATAAACCCCAGAGCAGGGCAGGAGAATTCAGACGCTCAGTTTAAAAAAAAAACAAAACTGACTGCCGCTTGGAATCAAATTTCATTTGTAAACAGTTGCTGAACCTTCAATACCACTGTAAGAACATGGGGAATTAAAATACAAGCAGGCATACAGCAATAGTTCAGAAAAGGTGCTGGACTCATTGGGAGAGATCCATGTATCTCTCATGGAGAGGAAATCCAATCCCAGGGAGGAGAAGAAATCCTTTAGGATAAAAGTTTATTTGTTATAGACCTGGCTTTCATCAGACCCATCCTGGTCCAGAGCAGAAGTAGCAGGAGTGGCCATCGCCCCTCACCAGCACAGGTGTAGTGGACAGGGGCGTGGGGGTTACATCCCCTGATGGTTGCATCCACTGGGCAGCAGTGGCTCAGGAGATAGCGCGGGTCTTCCAATTACCGGAGGATTGGCAGTTCGAATCACGCTCTCCTCAGCCATCCTGCTGTTGTGTCCCTGGGCAAGACACTTTACCCACCTTTCCTCTAGTGTCCATGGGTATGAATGAGTAGAAATGTTCGGTAGTGGTCGGAGAGGCCGTTGGTGCAGATTGGCAGCCATGTTTCCGTCAGTCTGCCGTGGCTACAGAGGTAGCTTACCACTATCAGTGTCTGTCTGGACTCACTGTAAAGCACTTTGAGATGCCACTTGACATGTAAAGCACCATATAAATCTAATCCATTATTATTATTATTATTATTATCTGAGCCGCCAACAGGTACCAGTCAACCAGTCAGGAGTCCAGCAGGATCCAGTGAGCACCATGAAGCAAAGAGAGGAGAGGAACTACTCCATGTTGTGCCAGGAAATGCTTAGGAGATTGGGTCAAAGAGGCTCTCAGTTTCACAAGCTCCGCCACGCTAACCGCAGTGTCTCATTTCAGAGAGGTAAGGCTGGAGCTCAGTAGAGGTAAGCCAGTATTCCAGATAGGAGTGTGGGCAAAGAATCTTGTCTTTGGTGATTAAACTGCATGAGTAAGTCAGCAGACAGACAAAGCTCCAAAAGTGTTTTGCAATTATACACCAGTAGTGAGATGACATTTTGTGTGCCACAGAAGCAGCAACAAAAAGATAAGTGGAGCAGATATACCATCAATGCAATCTATCAAAATGACAGATGGACTGGAAAATTTTCCTTTACTGCTAAAAAAAAAAAGTCAGTGAATATTTGGTTAACACATCCTCTGGTATGTTTCAGTAGATTATTTCAAATGTGACTCTGACAGAATGTTATGTACGGAAAAGGCATTCAGCATTTCATAGGTTGACACACTTTAGAAAATTAAGAATATTTGCTACTGTTGCCCACCACTTGAATAACAGTAGCCTGCAGTAGTCCAACTGCAAAAGGCCAAAAAACAAAACTGTAGATTCTAAGCATATTACTGCAAAACACACTTAAAAATCTTGTATATTTAAAAAAATCAAGATTGATAGCAGATTAATTCTGCCTCAACATCAGTGTTACGGAGGGCAGGCCAGTAAATTTCATCTACAATATAGACTACATTTATCTTTCCATAAAATGAAGAGGAAAACCTCACTTTTGCCTCAAACCCAGACTTGACACCACTCCACACTTATGTCACCACAGCCCATCTCCGCTGCTCCTCGCATATGGGCTTCAAACATAAACCTACCATGCAGAGGAACATTTCATAGAGTTGAAGAAAGTGCTGGATGGTGACATGCATAAATTTATGAAATGCTGGTTGAAGCAGAACCACTCCTATGTCTGGGCACCATGTTAAAAACTAACATTACACCAAACCACGGTACTGATGGGGTCTTCTGCCTGATCACACTTAAAAAAAACATCAGCGAGACCACACAGAAATGTCAAATGATGGGATTTATTATTTAGCAAGTTGCTGGAAAAACATGCAGTATCTCTTTATTCATTGTTTCTTTATATAACCTGAAGAGTTTGATTTTCTTTATGTATTCTGTATTGTAATCCTGTCAATTCAAGTCAGACTAAGCCTCAAAACAAACTCAGAGGCAGAAGCTCTTGAACTAATGACCTCAGATGTCTGCTTTTATGCTCAACTACTTTGTTTTGCTTTGTTCTTTAAAGGGTCAAATAGACGCACCATATAATTTGCTTGCTGAGCTAAAGGTAATGGAATCACAATTATTGTGTTTTCTCTTTTTTATTACTCACTTCATGACTTTCCTAAGTAATGAAGCAGCATGACAGCTTGTTGAACACACAGCTTCTCTGTTTTTTTGCAGGATTTTCTTGTCCTGAAATGGTGCACTAGATTTCTCTTCAACCCCCCAGTTTCCCTGGCTCTTCACATGCCAGCTAGTTATTCTAAACTAACTTTGGAAACACATTTAATTACGTCTTCTTGCAATTTATTAGGAGGATGAATCTCATCTTCCACAGCTATACATCTGGGTTTCTCTAAACAGTAAGATAATGCTTGATCAGTTATTTTAAATTTAATGCAAAACTGCAGGTGGCTTTAGATCACGTGTCATGATGCATATGCTGCTTTAAAATATCTACCATGGAAGCATGAACCTGCAACTGAATGATGATCTTTAAAGGTAATCTTTGATTATTACCGCCGCCAAGGAGGTTATGTAATCGGGGTGGTTTGTCTGTTTGTCTGTCCGTTTGTTTGTCTGTTAGCAGGATTACACAATAACTACTGGATGGATTTTGATTAAATTTTCACCAGAGGTAGCCCTTGGGCCAAGGATGAATCCATTACATTTTGGTGATGATCTGAGAGTGCATGCCTCCACCAAGGACCTTGTTTGTATTTGTGCAGCAGGATTACACAAAAACGACTGCATGGATTTGGATGAAATTTTGACCAGAGGTGGTTCTTGGGCTACAGAGGAACCCATAGCATTTTGGTAATGATCCCAGAATGCATACCTCCATCAAGGCTCTTATCTTCTCACACTGTTAACAAGAATACCCCAAAACTACTGGATGGATTTGGATGAAATTTTTACCAGAGGTGATCCTTGGGCTACAGACAAACCCATAATATTTTGGTGATGATCCAAGAATGCATACTTCCTCCAAGGCTCTTATCTTCTCACAGTATGTTCGCAAGAATCTCCCAAAACTAGTGGATAGACTTTGATGCAATTTTCACCAGAACTGGCTCGTGGCCTACACACGAACCCATTACATTTTGGAAGCGATCCTTGAAGGATTGAAGGAACCTTGGCAGAGGTATGCACTCTCTGAGTGCTTTTCTAGTTTTTGCTGCCATTCCTCTGTCTGTTAGTAGGGTCATGCAAAAACTCATAGATGGATTTGGAGGACATTTTCACCAGAGGTGGCCCTTGGCCCAAAGATGAACACATTAGATGTTGGAGGTGATCCGTGAGTGCATACCTCTGCCAAGGCCATATCTCGCAATGTACAGATGGATGGTGATATGGATGGACAAAGGGGCGGAGGGGAGGACAAAGGGAGGGAGGGACTGAGCCTTGGCAGAGGTATGTGCTCTCCGAGTGCCCTCTAGTTATTATTATTATTATTTTAGGTTCTTGTTTATCACTACATTATGCAAAGGGATAAGGCCCTGTACTTATATAGCGCTTTTTCTAGTCTCAAAGACCACTCAAAGCGCTTCACTAGTACTAACCCTCTATTCTAAGGGCCTATAGGAGACAGATATCTAGGGACAATTTAGAACAACCAATTAACCCCTTGACGCCTGAATTTATTTCCAACTGTGAACAATTTTTTTTTATTCATTTATTTTTTTTAAATTCATAATTGAAAATCATTGATTTTTGTTTCTTTTTTTTGGATTGATGCGAATTCGCGACAATAGGCGTCAAGGGGTCTAACATGCATGTCTTTGGATTGTGGGAGGAAACCGGTGCCCCCGGAGTAAACCCACACAGCACAGGGAGAACATGCAAACTCCACAAAGAAAGATTCCTACCCCTGCCAGCCTGGGGATTCGAACCTGGAACCTTCTAGTTGTTAGGCAACAGTGCTAACCACTGCACCACTGTGCTGCCCTGAAAATACTTTAGTTTTGCAGAGGTGAGGTAAACCATTACTTTGTGAATTTGTCACAGTGAATCAACAATGGATTTCATCTTCTATAGGCAACTGAAAGGGCACAGAAGAATTCAGGCAGCCAACATTTCACAACATTTATTTATATATTTTAAAACAAAAACGAGAAAAGCACTCAGAGAGTACATACCTCCGACAAGGCTCCTTCCGTCCCTCATGGATCACCTCTAAAATGTAATGGATTTGTGTGTAGGCCTAGAGCCACTTCTGGTGAAAATTGCATCAAAGTCTGTCCACTAGTTTTGGAGTATTATTGCTAACACACTGTGAGAAGATAAGAGCCTTGATGGAGGTATGCATTCTCAGATCCTCACCAAAATGTAACTGGTACCTCTCTAGCCAAAGTACCACTTCTGGCAAAAATTTCATCCAAAACCGTCCAGTAGTTTTTGTGTAATCCTGCTGCACAAATACAAGCAAAGCCCCAAAATCTAATCATCTGTTCACCATGCCATTACACACCTTTCCTGAAAATTTCATCAAAATGAAAACAGTACATCACTAGCAAAGCTGACCCAGCAGACATAGGATAGAAACGTTTAACCTGTTGAACTCTGGTCAGTTTCCCTAAAAACGCCTAAAAATAACATGCCCAAAGTAAATCAAAAGCTGTTCTTCAACCCTTTGCAGCATCTTCATGGGGTTGACTCATTTAAAAGAAAACACTCTGAATTTTTTGGCAAAACAGTCATAATCTCTCTAAGTGCTCCTGCCACTGAGTAATCAGTGTCAGAGTCATCTAAACATACTGAATTTGAAGAAAATAAAGTTCGCCAGGGTGTTTTTTTAGATACAAATGCTTGCAAATAACACACAGCTGTCAGATACGGGCTGGAAAATGCAACAGAAATGTAGAACCAAGTGTTATCAAGCTGAGGTCAAAATTTTGTAACAATACCACAAACAATGAATATATTACACAGCTTTTTTGTCAGGCTGTTCCCAGGCGTTTTTGAACTGTGCCAAACTGTGCCAAATGGCACTTCATGGTCTTATGGAGAACACTGTAGTAGCCTCTCAGGGCATCTGATAGATCCACTCCACCCATGCACCTGAATGGACAAAAAAACATAATTTTTAGAATAAAAGGAAAAAAACACTTCAATATATTACTCAAGCCAATTGTTACATTTTCAAATCATTACACACCTGTTGTAGTCCTTTATGCAAGGCGGCACGGAGATGCCCTTTCTTGACCACTGCCCCTGTGCACCTTTCACCCTCCGGGACACAGTCTCTCCTGAGTGGGCACAAAGAAACATGCCACGTAAAAAATGTGTGGCCTTTTTTACAAGAAAAAATAGCCTGAAGTGCAATAAAAATTATACTAAAATGTTATCACATTTCTAGAGGGTAAAAAACACATTTTTAGGTGGCATGCTCCTTTGTGTGTGTGTGTGGGGGGGGGGGTGTTGTTTGTTCATTCGTGAATGAATGAATGAACAAACAAGCCCCCCCACACACAAAGAAACATGCCATGTAAAAAATGTGTGACCTTTATTTACAAGAAAAAATAGCCTACAGTGCAATAAAAATTATACTAAAATATTATTACATTTCTAGAGGGTAACAAACAACCCCCCCCCCCCCCACACACACACACACAAAGAAACATGCCACGTAAAAAATGTGTGGCCTTTTTTTTACAAGAAAAAATAACCTACAGTGCAATAAAAATTATACTAAAATATCTGCAATGTAGAGGATAACAACTCCCCCCCCCCCGCGCTACAGAGGAACTCGGCACACAAAAACTTGTGGCCATGAGGGACCGTTGTAATTACCGATCGGTCAAATGTCATTTTTATTACTATTTTCATTGATAAAGAATAATTTAGCTTATAACACTTACCTGTCCACAACAGCAGTGTCGTTGGCGAACATCTGTTCCTCATTGTCAGACGAACATGTAGCTGGTCCGGTTGTTACAGACTCGTGGTTCTGGTCACCCGACCCGGTCAAACCATCTCCGCTTCCATTCTTGCGGTTTTTGTGAACCATTTTTCAAAACAAATAAGAACAGTAGTAATAAAAAAAGACTGGCTAATGGCTAACGCTACCATTACGCACAGGTCTCAGTGTGAGTCACCCAGCGGCTTAGGCAAAAAAGATTTTTACGCACGGGGAAGCACGTGTTTTAACGGCAATATAAACACATAACAAAGGCATGTCAGGTATTGCTGAATTCGGAATTTCATTGGCTAAACGACACGTCAGTCGTCAAACTTCTCTGCTTCAATTGGCTCGTTGTATTCGCGGTCGTTGGTAGGAAGGTCCTTCTTGCTAGGTTTTCAGTCATTGGTTCTTCAAGGTTTCAGAAACCCAATTCAAGGCTCTTATTAGTTGAATGAGAGGTCAATCAAATCTAAACCAATCAAACACTCCTGTGGCTTTCTGTTCACGGCTGTGTCTGTACTGGAAGAACGGAAATGCAGCTTTTTTTTTCAGTGCGCACTGAGACACACTATGGCGCAGAGACGTGACCGCCCGCGGAATCCCGAAGTTCAGCTGGTTAAGGTCCAGTTTGGGTCTCTTGTCCAATGGTTAGATCAGGTCAATTACCAGAATGAGGACTTTTCAGCTCAAATTAACAAACTTATCAAAGGCTTGGTCCAGCTCGAGCCCACAGTGCAGGGCCTCACCACAGCTCTCTCCACCATCACTCCCACTGTCACAGCTAACTCTCCTGCCCGATGAGGCCACTCCCTTCTAGTCGCTAGTCCTCCCCGCTATAATGGTCAGTTGGGGGGGGGGCGCCAGCGGGTTCCTCTTGCAATGCCAGCTTGTGTTTGACTATGTCCCGGATGATTTTCCCTTCAACCGCAGTCAGATTGCTTATCTTCAAAGATAAGCAATGTACAGTAATGCTACCCATAGTGCAAATATGGGGGTATCTGCATTATGGGGTTGCTCGATGAGCACGCGCTTTCATGGGCCCAAGCCATTATCCAGGAGCCAAATTATAACATATACACCTATAACTGTTTTGCGTAAGAGTTTACCCGTGTGTTTGGTCATTCCGAGGGGGAGGGGACGGCGTCCTCCCGGCTCATGACTATTCGCCAGGGGGCTAGATCAGCAGCCAAACACTCCACCGATTTCCAGGTTCTTGCGGCCTCCGCGGGCTGGAATGACACAGCGCTATGCTCAACATTCACCCACAGCCTTAAGAAAAACAAAATGAAGACTTTGGAGTGGCCTAGTCAAAATCCTGACCTGAATCCGACTGAGATGCTGTAGCATGACCTTAAAAAGGTGGTTCATGCTCGAAAACCCTCCAATGTGGCTGAATTACAACGATTCTCCAAAGATGAGTGGGCCAAAATTCCTCCACCGCATTGTAAAAGACTCATGGCCAGTTATCGCAAATGCTTGATTGCAGTTGTTGCTGCTAAGGGTGGCCCAACCAGTTATTAGGTTTAGGGGGCAATCACTTTTTCACACAGGGCCATGTAGGTTTGGATTTTTTTTCCCTTAATAATAAACACCTTCATTTAAAAACTGCATTTTGTGTTTACTTGTGTTATCTTTGTCTAATATTTAAATTTGTTTGATGAGCTGAAACATTTAAGTGTGACAAACTTACAAAAAAATGAGAAATCAGGAAGGGGCAAACACTTTTTCACGACACTGTAAATCAAGACAGTCAAACGGCTTAACTCCCGCCAGGCCAGATGGGCATTCTTCTTCGGCCACTTCAACTTCTCTATCACCTACAGGCCAGGGTCTAAGAACACCAAACCCGATGCTCTCTCCTGGTAGTTTGCTCCAGAGTCCACGACCCCTGAGGATTACACCATCGTCCCGGGCTCCATCATCGTGGGGGTCCTTACATGGGAGATCGAGCGCAAGGTTAAAGAAGCTCAGGCCTCCGACTCGGACCCTGGGGGAGGTCCACCGGGCCGGTTGTTTGTTCCCGCTGCAGTTAAGGGGGAGGTTATTCATGGATGCATGCGGCAAAATTCTCTGCCACCCGGGAGTCGCCAGGACCCTCTCTACCCTTCGTCGCATCTTCTGGTGGCTGTCCATGGATCACGATGTGCGGGAGTACATCAAGGCGTGTCCCCAGTGTGCTGCAGGCAAGTCTCTCACCACCCCTCACGTTGGGCTGCTTCACACCCTCCCCACCCCCTAGCCACCCTTGGTCCCACGTCATGTTGGACTTTCTCACCGGTCTGCCATCGTCCCAGGGTTACACCGTTATCCTCACTATCGTGGACAGGTTCTCTAAAGCTGCTCACTTCATCCCCCTACACAAATTACCATCTGCTTTGGCAATGGCCAACCTGTTCACCACCCACGTCATCAGACTGCAGGGCATTCCGAGTGACATTGTCTCGGATCGTGGTCCCCAGTTTATGTCGCAGGTCTAGCGCACTTTCTGCAAGTCCATCGGGGCCACGGTCAGCTTGCCATCAGGCTACCACCCCCCAGTCCAACGGGCAATGCGTGAGGGCCATCCAGAAGGTGGAGGCATTTCTACGATGCGTCATGACCTCTGACCCTGCATCATGGAGTACCTATCTGCCCTGGGTGGAGTATGCCCAGAACATTGCCACATCCACGGCCACTGGTGTCTCCCCTTTTAAGGCGTCCTTGGACTATAACCCTCCCCTCCTGTCCATCACGGAGGAGGAAATTGCCATACCCAGTATTGCCGACCACATGGCCAGGTGTCACCATTTTTGGAGAGACACCAAGGCAGCAATGCTCAGGTCGATGGAGCAAAACATCAAGCAGGCCAACTAGAGGAGGACACTTGCCCCCGCCTATTCAGTGAGTGACAAGGTATGGCTCTCCACCAAATGCTTTCCACTCAAGACTGATAGCAAGAAGCTGACACCCCGTTTTGTGGGTCCCTTCTGCATCTCTGCCATTGTGAACCCTGCCTCTGTCCAGCTCAGTCTCCCTCTCTCCGCATTAACCCAGTATTTCATGTCTCCCAGGTCAAACAAGTTTTTACCAGCTCCCTCTGCCCACCATCCAAACCCCCACCACCACCCAACATGGTTGACGGAGGCCTTGTCTATGCCATCACCCACCTCATTGATGCTCGTCCCCGGGGGCGCGGTATCCAGTACTTGGTTGACTGGGAGGGGTACGGACCTGAGGTGAGATCATAGATCCCCAGGTCCTTCATCATGGGTGACTCCCTCATTAACACCTTTCACCAGCAACATCCTGAAAAGTCTAGGGTTATGCCAGGAGGCATCCATTGAGGGGGGATTACTGTAATGGTCTCTCTGTGTGATCTGTCTTCCTGCTTCTTTTCCCCCTAATTAGGCTCACACTCTGCAGCCTTGCTCATCACCTGCTGTCAGTCAGAGGAGGCCCTTTAAACGGGATGCTTTTCCTTCACTCTGCCTGATGACGTTAACCTGCACACAGCCTGAATCCTGCTCTGAGCTCAGCTTCATGTGATTATTCTGCTTTGCCGTGTTTTTGATCTTTGCTTGCCCTAGACCCTGAGACTGCCTGCTTTATTGGATTCTTCTGCCAGCCTGCATCTAGTCTACCGTGCCCTGTCCCCTGCCTGCTTCTGGATTCTGGAAATAGCTTTATGGATTGGATTTGGATATTCTTGGATTGTGCATACCCTCATTCCCCAAAGTAAGTTAACCTACGATTGTGTCTTCACTGCTCTCCAGTGTCACTCCCCAACACTGAGGCCTGGCCAGCCTACTGTATCCTCAACAATTCCCCAGAATCACCCCAGTAGCACTTCTCCACCTCTCTCCCTGGCAACCTGCTTCCCCAGCATGGCGGTCCATCACCTGCTACCAGCTGCTCTCCCCTGCAGAAGTAGTTTCCAGCTCCACGGGTTGATCTACGTTGTACATCACCTTGCACAATTATTGTAATAAATATTATTGTTCACTACAATTATCGCTTCCTCCCGTGTCTGCTTTTGGGTCATATGCCACACACCATAACAATGAGAGGCTAAACACTAAGGAAGGAGAAAAAGACTTGTATGGATTGGCTAGACAGAAAGGTCGAGCTGGAAAAGATGTGCAGCAGGCTTGGCTGATTAATGACAGAAATAGTAATCTACTAACAAATGACGGGAGTGTGTTGAGAAGGTGGAAGGAGTGCTTTGAAGAGCTGATGAATAAAGAAAATGAGAGCGAGAGGAGGATGGATGAAGGAAAAATGGTGAACAAGGAAGTCCCAAGGATTAGCAAGGCAGAAGTGAGGGCAGCTTTGAAGAGGATGAAGAATGGAAAGGCAGTTGGTCCAGATGACACACCAGTGAAGATACGGAGATGTTTAGGAGAGATGGCAATGGACTTTTTAACCAAATTGTTTTGTACAAGCTTGGAGAGTGAGAGAATGCCTGACGAGTGGAGAAGTGTTTTGGTACCAATTTTCAAGAACATAGGTGATGCTCACAGCTGTATTAACACAACAGAGGCATAAAGTTGATCAGCCACGCTATGAAGATATGGGAAAGAGCTGTTGAAGCCAGGTTAGGAAGAGAGGTGACAATCAGTGAGCAGCAGTACAGTTTCATGCCAAGAAAGAGTACTACAGATGCAATGTTTGCTCTAACAGTGCTGATGGTATAAGTATAGAGAAGGTCAGAAGGAGTTGCACTGTTTCTTTGTGGCTCTAGAGAAAGCATATGACAGGGTGCCAAGAGAGGAAGTGTGGTACTGTATAAGAAAGTCAGGAGTGGCAGAGAAGTATGTGAGGGTGGTGCAGGACATGTATGAGGACAGTGAGATGGTAATGAGGTGTGCTGTAGGAGTGACCGATGGGTTCAAGGTGGAGGTGGGGTTACATCAGGGATCGGCTCTGAGCCCCTTCTTGCCTGCCATGGTGATGGACAGACTGACAGATGAGGTCAGGCAGAAGTTTCTGTGGATCATGATGTTTGCAGATGACATTGTGATCTGTCGTGAGAGTAGGAAGCAGGTGGAAGAGAACCTGGAAAGGTGGATGTATGCTCTGGAGGGAAGAGGAATGAAAGTCAGTACAAACAAGACAGAATACATGAATGTGAAGGAGAGGGAGGCAGGTGTAACGGTGAAGATGGAAGGAGTAGGAGTAGTAGTACCCAAAGCAATGGAAAATGCACAAGAGAGGTGAAGAAGAGAGTGCAGGCAGGGTGGAGTGGGTTGAGACGAGTGTGAGGGGTGATTTGTGACAGAAGGGTAGCAGCAAGAGTGAAAGCGAAGATTTACAAGATGGTAGTGAGACCTGTGATGATGTATGGTTTGGAGACCATGGCGCTGACAAAAAGACAGGAAATGGAGCTGGAGGTGCCTGAGTTGAAGATGCTAAGATTTTCATTGGGAGTGACTAGGAAGGACAAGATTAGAAATGAGTATAACAGAGGGACAGCTCAGGTTGAGCAGTTTGAAAATAAAATAAGAGAGGCAAAGCTGAGATGGTTTGGACATGTGCAGAGGAGGGATAGTGGATATATTGGACAACGGATGTTGAAGATGGAGCTGCCAGGCAGGAGGAAAAGAGGAAGACCACAGAGAAGATTCATGGATGTAGTGAAGGAGGACATGGAGAGGGTTGGTGTTACAGAGGAAGATGCAAGGGATAGGGTGAGATGGAGGCAGATGATCCGCCATGGCGACCCCTAAAGGGAGCAGCCGAAAAAAAAAAAGAAGAAGAAGAAGAAGAAGAAGAAGAAGAAGAAGAGGTGTGTCTAAGTAGCTGAGTCAAGGTAGATACCCATCTGGCGCCACACGAGTAGGCTGCCTTTTTGCAACAGCGGATCAATTTCTTCCTATTTCTATTTACTATCTTGCTTCTCTTGCTAATCTTTCGGACCCGGCGACATCTTATACATTGGACGGACACACGGATAGCCCAAATGTCTCCTGAGCCGGCAGACGGAGCCACTGTTTTTAGCAGGATACGTTACAGCAGAGACCAGCTGCTAGCACTCAACCGGACCAAGATGCTAGCGCAAGACCTCGACATACCGGGTGAAATAAGAGAGAAACGACGTGGATGCCGTGCTGGAGCAAGACGGCAGGCGAGAAATATAAGGTACAGACCCGTTCTTCCATCTGTTATTATGGGGAACGTTCGATGGCTACTCAATAAGACCGACGAGCTAGAGGCCATCTCCCGCTACGAGAGCGTCTTCAGAGAGAGTAGCTTGATGTTGTTTACTGAGACGTGGCTAACAGAACTAGCAACAGATGCTAACATCGAACTGGAGGGTTTCCACGCAATACGGGCAGACCGGACACCAGACAGTGGGAAGGCAAGGGGCAGAGGAGTGATAATGTATGTCAATAACAGCTGGTGCAGACTGGGACATATCACGGTTACACAACAACACTGCAACAAAGACACTGAGTTGCTAGCTGTTAGCATGCAGCCTACCTATCTCCCGAGGGAATACTCACACATGATCTGCATTGTTATTTATGCAAATCCGACGGTGAACGCTGGGACAGCGCGTGACGTCATCCACTCAGTAACTGGCAGGCCGCTGACAGAACACCCAGATGCTCTTCTCCTCATCTCTGGTGATTTCAACCATATTTCACTGTCCCTCATTCTGCCCACATTCACCCAGTATGTCACATGCCACACTAGAGACAATAAAACAGTGGACTTATTCTATGCAAACACTAAGGAGGTGTACACCTCATCACCACTCCCCCCACTCGGGAGATCGGATCACAACTTGGTTCATCTCCTGCTGGTGTACAAACCTCTAGTACACAGACAACCTCCGGTCATGTGCACAGTGAAGTTATGGTCTGAGGAGGCAATGGACGCTCTAAAGGACTGTCTTGAAACCACTGCCTGGGAGCAGCTCTGCGATCCACATGGTGAGGACATCGATGGCCTCACTCACACCATCACGGACTACATCAACTTCTGTGTGGACAACACCGTACCCACCAAGACAATACGGTGCTGCTCGAACAACAAACCCTGGATCAACCCTGAGATAAAAACACTTCTGAGAGAGAAGAAGAGGATCTTCAGGTCGGGGAACAGGGAGATGCTGAAGTCCGTACAGAGGGAGCTGAGGAGGAAGATCAGAGAAGGCAAGGACAGCTTCAGGAAGAAGATGGAAGACAAGCTGCAACAGAGCGACATCAGCGGGGTCTGGAGAAACCTCAAAACCATCTCTTGGCTCCGGAATACCTCCTCCCAGGCCACGGGGGGCAGGGAGTGGGCGAACAATCTGAACCTGTTTTTTAATAGTTTGACCAACAGCCCTCCCCCCCGACTGCACACCAACCACTGCAGCCTCTAAAGTCATCGAGACCTGCTGTCCACACTCCACCCCACCAACACCCCCCTCACTCCCAGCACACAGCCCCCCAACCTGACCCTCACTAAGACCCAGGTGAGGACGAAGCTGAGGAAGATCAAGGCGAGGAAGGCCTCGGGACCGGACGGCATCAGCGCGAAGCTCCTCAAGTCCTGTTCAGACCAGCTGTGTGGGATTGTGGGGCACATCTCCAACCTGAGCCTGAAGCTGGGGAGGGTACCACCGTTGTGGAAAACATCTTGTGTGGTACCTGTACCAAAGACTTCCCACCCCAAAGACCTGAACAGTTACAGACCAATGGCCCTGACGTCTCACATGATGAAGACCCTGGAGAGACTGCTCCTTGCTCACCTCCGTCCCCTGGTGGGACCAGCGATGGCTCCACTCCAGTTCGCCTACCAGCATGGCATTGGGGTGGAGGATGCAGTGATCTTCCTCCTTCACTGTTCCCTGTCCCACCTGGAGAAGGCCGGGAATACGGTGAGGATCATGTTCTTTGATTTCTCCAGTGCTTTCAACACCATCAAACCGATGATCCTGAAGGACAAGCTGCTGTGCACAGGGGTGGACCAGCACCTGTCATCATGGATCCTGGATTACCTCACTAACCGGCCACAGTTTGTGAGAACCCGGGATTGTGTATCAGACACGATCATCGGCAGCACGGTGGCCCCCCAGGGAACGGTTTTGGCTCCCTTCCTGTTCACCCTTTATGCTGCGGGCTTCTCACACAACACAACACACTGCCATCTACAGAAGTTCTCTGACGACTCTGCGATCGTCGGCCTCATCTCCAACGGAGATGAAGCTGAGTACAGAGGACTTATCCAGGACTTCGTGGACTGGTGCCATCGGAACTGCCTCCAGATCAACGTGAGGAAAACTAAGGAGCTGGTGGTGGACTGCCGCAGGCAAGGACAACCCCTCACAGCACCAGTGAACATCCAGGGAACAGACACTGAGATGGTGACATCCTACAAGTGCCTGGGTGTTCATCTGAACAATAAACTAGACTGGTCACACAATACCGACGCACTCTACAAGAAGGGACAGCGCAGACTGTTTCTACTGAGGAGGCTCAGGTCTTTTGGTGTACAAGTGGTGCTCTTGAAGACATTCTACGACACGGTGGTGGCATCGGCCATCACTTTTGGAGTGGTCTGCTGGGGCAGTGGCATTACAGCAGCCGATAGGAAGAGACTGAACAAACTAATCAAGAAAGCTACAGTAGCTCTGTCCTGGGGCAGCGCCTTGACCCAGTGAAGGAGATAGGAGAAAGAAGGATGGTGGCTAAACTGTCATCTCTGCTGGAGTCCGAGTCCCACCCTATGCAGGACATACTGAACGCACTGAGGAGCTCATTTAGCAGCAGTAGACTACATCATCCTAGATCAGGGGTGGGCAATCATGTGCCATGGAGGGCCATTCTACTGCAGGTTTTCTGTTCCACCCAGTCTCTTCAGCAGGTGTTTTCAATGATTAGCAATCCTTGAAGCTGGTCAGAGCACACACCTGCTGAAGAGACTGGGTGGAACAAAAAACCTGCAGTGGAATGGCCCTCACTGCCCACCCCTGTCCTAGATGCACGACCGAGAGGTTTCGCAGGTCCTTCCTACCTACAGCTGTCAGACTGTATAACCTAAGCAGGGCTGCTCGCAGAGATAGCAAAAAAACGTGACGACCTAATAGTATTGAATGCAAAAGACGCAACAGACTTACACAAATGGTCCCCTCCAGTATACAACTAGGACAATATCAGTCGCTATGGAGGGTGACAATATGTATGAGTACATATTCATACCATGTAGGGTAACTAAATAGACGGTTATGCTGTTTAGTCCATCTAGCTACAATGCTCCGCACTGTGTATATATATTTATGTGTACATAAATATATATACACTTCGTTGTATATATCGTCACTTCCTTGTGGTAACGTATCGTCACTTCCTGTTTTGCTGTCTGCTTGTGTGGTTTGCCTGTGTGGTTGCTCTCCAGCCACTAGCTATGGCTACTAGCTCTCTTTCCTCTCCTCCTCTGGTGTGCTCTCTCTGTCAGATGTTTAGCTACACCTCTGCCTCTTTTAGTGATAACGGTAAATGTAATAAATGTTGTCTTTTTGAGGCGCTCCAGGCGAGGTTGTCTGATTTGGAATCCCGGCTCCGCTGCATTGAAACACCGTCTGCGCCAGTTAATCTTGAAGGACGCCCATTAGCTGCAGCGGAGCTAGCTAGCTGAGGCCCCACTGTCAGCGGTCCCTCGGCTCTCCTCAGCAGCGAGGAGACTGGGTGGGTGACGGTGAGAAGGAAGCCTAGTCGCAAAGCCCCGGTTCACCACCAACCTGTTCACGTTTCTAATTGTTTTTCCCCGCTCAGCGACACACCCGCTGAGGAAAAAACTCTGATCATTGGCGACTCTGTAGTCAGAAACGTGAACCTAGAGACTCCAGCGGCCATAGTCAAATGCATTCCTGGGGCCAGAGCAGGCGACATCGAGTCAAATTTGAAAATGCTGGCTAAAAGTAACTGTAAATATTCCACAATTGTTATTCACGCCGGCATTAATGACATCCGTCTCCGGCAGTCGGAAGTCACAAAACTTAATGTAGAATCAGTGTGTGACTTTGCAAAAACGATGTCTGCCACTGTAGTATTCTCTGGGCCCCTCCCCAATCTGACCAGTGATGACATGTTTAGCCGCTCGTCATCCTTGAACCGCTGGCTGTCTGTGTGGTGTCCTAAAAATGACGTGGGCTACATTGACAATTGGAGCTCTTTTTGGGGAAAACCTGGTCTTATGAGACGAGACAGCATTCATCCCACTTTGAATGGTGCTTCTCATTTATCTAACAATCTGGCATCTTTTTTATCCAAATTTCCAAAACCCTGACTACTCAGAGTTGGGACCAGGAAGCAGAGTCGCAGTCTTACACGCCTCTCTGCAGCTCCTCTTCATCCGCCACCCCTCAGCTTAGCCCCTGTCTTCCCCATCAGAGAATCGTTGTCTGCTCCCTCCAAAGTAAATAAAAATATAATGTATAAGCATCCCAAAGTGATAAAGCAAAATATTGATAAAACTCAAATTAAACATAAAGCCTCTAAATTGAATGATTTGGCCTCTGTTCCTCCTCATAATTTAAAAATTAAATGTCGTTTATTAAATATTAGGTCTCTAACTCCTAAGTCTCTGTTAGTCCATGATCTGTTAATTGATCATCAGATTGATTTAATTTCCCTTACAGAGACTTGGTTAGGGCAAGAGGATTATGTTGGTTTAAATGAATCAACTCCCTCTGGTTATTTAAACTGTCAAAATCCCAGAAGTTCTGGTCGTGGAGGAGGAGTAGCAACAATTTACCATTCCAAATTACTAGTTAATGTAAAGCAAAAAACATGTTATAATTCCTTTGAGGGCCTGGTCCTCAGTATTGGGCACTTTAGCAATTTTAGGTTAAACCCAATTTTATTTGCCATAGTTTATCGTCCCCCATCAACCTACTCAGAATTTTTATCCGAATTTGCTGATTTCTTAGCTGATTTAGTGCTGAAATCTGATAGAATAATTATAGTAGGGGACTTTAATATACATGTGGATGTAGATAGTGACTGCCTTAATGTGGCTTTTAATTCAATATTAGACTCGATTGGGTTTTCTCAGAAAGTAGGAAATTCTACTCATTACCTCCACCATACATTGGACCTTGTTCTGACATATGGCATAGAAATAGAAAATCTTGTAGTGTCTCCTCATAACCCTGTACTGTCAGACCATTGTCTGTTAACCTTTGATTTTACTATTTCTGACTATTTGGCTCCTAAAGAAAAATATTATTACAGTAGATGCCTCTCAGATGATGCTGTTTCCAAATTTATGCAGATTGTTTCCTCTATGCCATGTGTCAACACAACGGAAATAAGCTATAGACAGCTTGCTCCTTCTGTAATTGATAACATGGTGGATAGTGTTTCAGCTTCTCTGCGTCAGGCTCTAGACTTGGTGGCCCCCTTAAAAAAGAAAAAGTCTAATCAGAGATTTCTAACTCCTTGGTTCAACACAGAAACTCGTAGCTTAAAACAGAAGACTCGTCAATTAGAAAGAAAATGGCGCTCTACTAATTTAGATGAAATCTATTTAGCTTGGAGAAATCATCTTTTAATTTATAAAAAATCTCTTAGAAAAGCTAGAACGAGTTATTACTCTGCATTAATAGAAGAGAACAAGAATAATCCCAGGTTTCTTTTCAGTACTGTAGCCAGGTTGACAAAGAGTCAGGACTCTGTCAATCCTAGCATTCCCTTAGAGCTTACTAGTCAGGACTTTATGAACTTTTTCAATAATAAAATTTTATCCATCAGAGATAAAATCAATCAGATTCTTCCCACAGTTAACTTAAATACTGTAACTACTACAACTCCTTCTATTGATGTCTGTCTTGATGAGTTTACTCCAATCGACCTTTGTGAGTTAGACAAATAGTTTCCTCATCCAAACCTTCAACTTGTCTTTTAGACCCTATTCCTACCAGGTTATTTAAAGAAGTCTTCCCACTTATTGGTAGCTTTATTCTTCATATAATCAATTCTTCATTAACTTTAGGCCATGTACCGCAGGCTTTTAAAACGGCTGTAATTAAACCCTTACTCAAAAAGCCAACGCTAGATCCAGGAGCTTTAGCTAACTATAGACCAATCTCTAATCTCCCTTTCATTTCAAAAATCTTAGAAAGAGTTGTTGCTACGCAATTATTTGACCACCTGCAGGGAAATGGTTTACTTGAAGAGTTTCAATCTGGGTTTAGAATCCATCATAGTACTGAAACAGCCTTAGCGAAGGTCACTAACGACCTCCTCATTGCATCTGATAATGGACTAGTTTCTGTACTTGTCCTTTTAGACCTTAGTGCAGCTTTTGATACTATCGATCATAATATTCTACTTGATAGATTAGAACACTATGTTGGACTTAATGGAACTTCGTTGCAGTGGTTTAGATCTTATTTATCTGATAGGTTCCAGTTTGTTCATGTAAATAATGAGTTTTCTTTCAACTCAAAGCTTAGTCATGGAGTTCCACAGGGATCTGTGCTAGGCCCTACTCTTTTTAGTTTATATATGCTTCCATTAGGCAACATTATTAGAAAGCACTGTATACATTTTCATTGTTATGCAGATGACACACAATTATACCTGTCAATGAAGCCAGATGATAGTAATCAATTAGCCAAGTTAGAAGCCTGTCTTAAGGAAATCAAAGCTTGGATGACTTGTAATTTCCTGTTATTAAATTCAGATAAGACTGAAGTCATTCTTGTTGGTCCAAAAAACCTTAGAAATTCCTTTCCAAATCAAACTTTCAGTTTGGATGCAGTTACTCTCTCTTAATAGCTCTGTGAGGAACCTTGGAGTTATTTTTGATCAGGATTTGTCCTTCAATTCACATATTAAATTTGTTTCTAAGACTGCCTTCTATCATTTGCGTAATATTGCCAAGATTAGGAGCATCTTGTCTCAGAGTGATGCTGAGAAGCTGATCCACGCTTTTGTTAGCTCGAGATTAGATTATTATAATTCTTTATTATCAGGCTGTCCTAAAACATCTTTAAAAAGTCTTCAGCTGATCCAAAATGCTGCAGCAAGAGTTTTAACAGGTACTAGAAAGAGAGATCATATCTCTCCGGTTCTGGCCTCCCTTCATTGGCTTCCCATAGAATTTAGAATTAAGTTTAAAATCCTTCTTCTTACTTACAAAGCTCTAAATAATCAGGCTCCTTTTTATTTAAAAGATCTGATACTACCGTATTATCCCCACAGAGCATTACGCTCCCAAAATGCAGGATTACTTGTAATACCTAGAATCTCCAAAAGTACAATGGGAGGCAGAGCCTTCAGTTATCAAGCTCCTCTCCTGTGGAATCAGCTGCCAATCTGGATTCGGGAGTCAGACTCGATCTCTGTTTTTAAGAATAGGGCTAAAACCTACCTTTTTGATATAGCCTACAATTAGGGAGGGATCATGTGTTTCTGAACCCTCCCTTAGTTATGCTGCTAATAGGTTTAGTCAGCCGGGGGACCTCCAGTAATGCACTGGGCCTCACTCCTTTCCTCACTCTCTACGAAATATTTTTTTTTGCTGGTCATTGACATTTGTTTGTTCTCTCCCATAGATTGAGTCCCCATCGTGCTGTTTGCTCTCTACATGTCTGTTCTTTTCTTCTTCTCTATCCCCTCACCCCCCCAGCCAGTCGCAGCAGATGACTGCCCCTCCCTGAGCCTGGTTCTGCTGGAGGTTTCTTCCTGTTAAAAGGGAGTTTTTCCTCTCCACCGTCGCCAAGTGCTTGCTCACAGGGGATCGCCTGATTGCTGGGGTCTTTCTGCAACTGTGGGGGTCACCCCTACAGTTGATAGTGCTATGAGATGACTGTTGTTGTGAAATGGCGCTATATAAATAAAGTTGAATTGAATTGAATTGAATTGAATTACATATGTATATTCACTGCTCTTATTTTCTTATCTTCTAAATCACTGCTCTGAGTGTTGCTATCCCTGTGCTGTTGCAATCCTGGAATTTCCCCATTGTGGGACTAATAAAGGCTTATCTTATCCTCTTTGGCTGAGAGTTCCTCCATCAGTAGGTCGCCATGCTCTCTTAATGTTTTCCTTTGAGGTGAGGCGAGAAAAACTGTCCAGCTGCTTAACCACTTGCGCTCCGTTGTTCCGCGGGCGGGCAAGTCTCTGCGTCCTATGACGCACGAGGGCGCACGAGAGCGCCCTCGTGCACGCTTGGACGCATGACGCATGATGGTGGTGATGGTGATGTAGTGGTGTCCAAGCGCCACTCAAAAAAAAACTGCAGAGACAGCCGCGAACAGATTAGTTCATCTGATTGACCTCTCATTCGACTAATAAGAGCCTTGAATTGGGTTTCTGAAACCTTGAAGAGCCAATGAATGAAAATCTAGGAAGGAGGACCCGCCTACTGTGAACGCAGGAGCCAATTGAAGCACAGAAATTCTGGCTGGGTGAAGCGATATTTACTGCTGCAGCAGATGAAAACAAAGGACGCTGGACGAATCTACTACAGACCCAGGCTCACCCAGCAGCATGGAGAACACCCACAAGTGGGACCTGCACTCATTCCAGCAGAATAGACGGAGGCCGACGACAAAAGTCGTAAATCATTCGCCAAAACGGCAATAATGGAATTATGTTGATCGGGATCCACGAGCGGAGCAGCGTCGCGTTGGGGGAAGAGATGTTCGCCACGACTCTGCTGCTTTGAAGAGGTAAGGTGTTATAAGCTAAATTATTATTTATCCCTGAAAACTGTAATCCAAAAATGACTTTTGACCAATCGGTAAATTACAACTGTACTGCGCACGAATTACGAAGTGCGTGCGCTGCGATAAACGGTTCATTTGCCGTGTTCGGTAGTTTGGGGGTTAAACTACCGAACGCCCCCCCCCCCCGCTGCGGGGGGGGGGGGGGGCGTTCACGGTCCGAACGCCCCCCGGTCCGCGGGGGGAAGCATATCAGTCTATTCCATCATGTAGCGATGGCCCTCTTCTGTAGCGAGGGGGGGGGGGCGTTCACGGTCCGTTCACGGTTCCCCCCCCACACACACACACACAGTAGCGGGGGGGGGGGGGGAGCCGCTGTGAAAACATGCAAGGAGTGTAAACCGTCTGTAGCGAGGGCCGAAGTTGGTCCTTGGTAGTGGGGGAGGGGAATGATCCCCCGCCCACACACACACACACAGACACAGCCCTGAGTGTGACCTTTCATTAGAGCCTAAAATGAAGCTTCTACATTGAATTATTCAAAAGTTACAGACGTTTTTCCAAACTGTGCCATTTGGCACAATTTGGCACAGTTCCAAAACGCCTGGGAAAAGCCTGAGAACAAAGCTGTGTAAAATATTCATTTTTTGTGGTATTGTTACCAAATTTGGATCTCAGCTGGATAACACTTGGTTCTACATTTCTGTTGCATTTTCCAGCCGGATCAGACAGCTGTGTGTTATTTACAAGCATTTGTATCCAAAAAAACACTGTGTCCAATTTTTTTTTCTTCAAGTTCAGTATGTTTACATGACTGTAACTCAGTGGCCGGAGCACGTAGAGAGATTATGTTTTTTTGCCAAAAAATTCAAAGTGTTTTCTTTTAAATGAGACCAACCCCATGAAGATGCTGCAAAGGGTTGAAGAACAGCTTTCGATTTACTTTGGGCACGTTATTTTTTGGCATTTTTAGGAAAATTGCCTGGAGTGCAAGTGGTTAAATAAAGCACTCTCTATCACTTGTGGCATAGCACTCTTGGGGACAGATTTACTAAGGCAGTGCAAATTAGCAAGTGCAGAAATTAGACAGAGTGCCTAAACGAGTGGCCAATTTTTACCAGTGATCTACTAACAACATGCAAAATTATGAACACAGATGCAGTCACTTCATTTCAATAATGACCACCCATCCACCAAGAGCACCGCAAAATTGCACACAGGCACACCTGATGAGGAAGCAGGTCATTAACACAGGCACAGCCAGTTCGGAGGAGCATAATATAGTTTTTTTTAAGCTTTTTTTAAGCACAAACCCCAATAAAATAGTTTATTTTTGTTCATCATATATCAAAGTTTTGATTTTCATTTCACATGGCAGTCTCCTTTGTTTAATATGTGTAAATTAACCCCTTGTACTCTGGTCAATTTTCCTAAAAACGCCAAAAAAATAATGTGCCCAAAGTAAATCGAAAGCTGTTATTCAACCCTTTGCAGCATCTTCATGGGATTGGTCTCATTTAAAAGAAAACACTTTGAATTTTTTGGCAAAAAAAACATGATCTCTCTAAGTGCTTCGGCCACTGAGTTACAGTCATCTAAACATAGTGAACTTGAAGAAAATAAATTTGGCCTGGGTGTTTTTTTTGGATACAAATGCTTGCAAATAACACACAGCTTCAGATCCGGGCTGAACATGCAACAGAAATGTAGAACCAAGTGTTATCCAGCTGAGGTCTAAATTTTGTAACAATACCACAAAAAATGAATATATTACACAGCTTTGTTCTCAGGTAGTTCCCAGGCATTTTGGAACTGTGCCAAATTGTGCCAAATGGCACAGTTTGGAAAAACGTCTGTAACTTTTGAATGATTCAATGTAGAAGCTTCATTTAGGGCTCTAATGAAAGGTCACACTCAGGGCTGTCTGTGTGTGTGTGTGGGGTTGTCCCCCCCCCCCCCCGCGCTACAAAGGATGGACTTCGGCCATCGCTACAAAACGGATTAGCCTTATGTGGCGATGTGGGACAGCAGCGCAATCACCACGGCTCCCCCCCCCCGCTACAAAAGAATAGCGGGGGTGGGGGGGCATTCACCGACTGAACGCGGCGAACAACCCCTTGTACAGCGGCGCACAAACTGCGCCGCGCCGCACAGTTGTAATTTACCGATCGGTCAAAAGTCATTTTGGATTACAATTTTCAGGGATAAATAATAATTTAGCTTATAACACCTTACCTCTTCACAGCAGCATCCTGGCGAACTTCTCTTCCCCATTTTTTTAAAATCGCTCTGATATTTTATGTGTTTACATGATACACCAAGCATGACAAGGCTTGCAATTACACAGCACGTTCTTCAAGTTTGCCGCTAGCGTCACTGGCACTGGCCTTGTGTTTTTTCGTTCTTACGTGGTCTTTCACATCGCTGATTCCGCCATGTCCAATCAAAAAGTCTTGTCTACACAAAGTGCAATTTGCGTAATTTTCACCCCTTCTTGAGCGAATAATAACTCCCGGAAATGCTTTGCTGTATTCCTCACGAAAAGACTGTAATTTTCGTTTGTGTTTCACGCTCGTTAGTGATTTTTCTCCGGCAGACTCTATGATGAAAACGTATAACTCTTACCTGATTGCCTCGCGATTGCACATGGAAAATTGGCTCAGACTTCTCGCACATGCGCAATACACCTACATGAAGCAATGCCGATTGCCTTTGTTCTAAATTTAGATACGATTCCAAGCGACAGCGTGTTTGGAATTGCTTTCGTGTTTTCCGCATTTTTTTTTTAAGATTTAAAATTTTTGACTGAATTTTTTAGTGAAAAACCGTAATTTTGAATAATAAAACCGGAACCCGGAACGGGGTCTTGAAAACCGGAACCATTACGGCAAAACCGGAGTAGTTGGCAGGTATGGTAATGTCTCTCTTCACCCAGCCCGAGATTCTGTGCTTCAATTGGCTCCTGCATTCACAGTAGGCGGGTCCTCCTTCCTAGGTTTTCATTCATTGGTTCTTCAAGGTTTCAGAAACCCAATTCAAGGCTCTTATTAGTCGAATGAGAGGTCAATCAGATGAACTAATCTGTTCGCGGCTGTGTCTGCAGCTTTTATTTTCAGTGCGCGCTTGGACGCCATACACCACCTACATCACAATCTCCATCAGGATCTCCATCATGCGTCCGAGAGCGCACGAGGGTGCTCTCGTGCACCCTCGTGTGCCCTAGGACGCAGAGACTTGCCCGCCCGCGGTACAACGGAGCGCAAGAAGTTAAGGACTACTCACGAATAAACTGATTATTGACCAATGTGTTTATTTTATTAACACAAGAACCGTCAAGATGGTCTGATGGAGATTCTGGGGTTTTATGTGAATAACTTTGTTTTAACAAAAGCTACAGGTCTCCCAGTCCATAACTTTTCATAAATACTGTATGTGCATTTTATCTTTTCTGAAGTCTGGAACATAATAAAATTAAACACACACGACTTCACTTATTCCTCGGACAGCCACAGCAGCAGGTGAGAGCAATTCTCACCAGGGATGTCCTGGTGTGTCATCGTATGTACTTAATGTTTGCTTTTATTCTTGTTCTTAATCCTGTTTGTGCAGAGATTTTGCCCTGAGATGTAAAGTGCGTTATAAATGAAATAAATTATTATTATTATTAGGATATATATAAACAAATGAAATAAAAAAATCCTCTGCTGGCTGATGTCCAGATCAGCACAACACCGATCTCTGTGAAATTGTTTCTGTTCATATTAATCTGTACTGTTGTGGAAGTTGCAGAAAAACAGACGGAACACGCGTAAGTCTGTCTGGTAAAACTTTATTTATATTTTTCCACTTCCTCCTTTTATTCCTTCCAAAACGGAAAAACTCCGCCTTCACATTAAAAGATCAAATTTGTGTGTGAGACCAACAATAAATGTCACCACACAGCCCCCCCCCAGAACACACAAATAACAACATAAATAAACATGCTGACAAAAAACAAACTAAAACAGCATGAACAAAATTCAAAAAAGAAAATAACTCAAGAGAACCTCTTAGGCAACCTAATTACTCTGCCCCGACAACTGCACTGCGCAGTCCTAGGGGGCACAACTGTAACCGGAGCAGACACAACCTCAGGCACGGGGTTGGGAGGGCGCCCCCACCGAGCCAGGCGGGCCAGCTCAACCTCATCGTCACAAAGGACATGAGCGGGCTTCAAACGATCCACTGAAATCCGATCCTGACAAGTCCCCAACTCAACCAAAAAATCCTTATGGCCATCCTTGGAAAAAAATGTTGATGAAAGATAGTAAAAGAAAGGGTATTATTTCAGAGTTTTATAACTCATTGACAATATCCTCAAGTGAAAACTCACAGAAAAGATTAAACTACTGGAAAGAAGATCTGCAAACTGAAATTTCAGAGAAACAATGGGAATTGGCATGTACAGAAGCTCAAACCAAATCAATAAATGTACGTCTTAAATTGATACATTTTAAATGGTTAATGCGGATGTATGTTACACCGGTGGAGTTAAATAGATATAACAAAAACATACCAGATATGTGCACAAAATGCATGGAAAGTAAAGGAACCCTATTTCATTGTGTATGGGAATGTAGAATAATTAGAATGTTTTGGGAGGAGGTGAGGGTAACAATTGAAAAAATAATTTCAAAACAAATCATATTGAATCCTAAACTGTTTTTGTTGGGTCTGTACCCAGAAAAGCATAACTTTAATAAAAGTGAAAGAACATTCATAGACCTCAGTTTGCTTAATGTCAAAAAATGTATTGCACTACTGTGGAAAAAGACTCATAGACCAGATATGACTCAGTGGTTAAGACAGATGTTAACAAACCTTCCACTAGAAAGAATAACATACATACTGAAATCAAAGGAAATTGTGTTTGAGAATATATGGAGACCTTTCATTGATTGTGTAAAGAATTTAAACATAACTTTTGAAGAAGAAGGTGAATGATGTGCGTGGACCTTGTAAATTCCAAACTGGTGAATATAATATGTATACTTATGTAATGGATTGCCTAGACTAAACAGAGGAGCATTGTTGAAGACTTGATTTTGTTGGTGGTTGTTGGTGTTTTAAGTGTATTTTTTTTTTGTAGTACTTTAGTGTTAGTGTTTGATTGTTTGTGTCATGTTTGTTTAAAAAAAAAAAAAGGTTCAATAAAGATATTGTGGAAAAAAAAAATCCTTATGGCCTGTTTCTAACACCCGGAAAGGGCCATCGTAAGGTGCCTGCAGAGGAGAACGATGGGCATCGTGCCGGACAAAAACATATTTAGCTGACATAAGGCTGTCAGGGACATAAGACTGAGGAAGACAGTGGTGCGTAGCCACGGGAGCAAAAACCCTGGCTTCCTCCCGACACTTAGGCCTCTTAACCATACTAGGACCTAACCCTGGACTGGTAGGAAGGAACTCCCCTGGAACCCTCAAGGTCTGGCCAAGGACCAACTCAGCAGAAGAGGAGTGCAGGTCTTCTTTGGGGGCTGAACGCAAACCCAACAAAACCCACGGTAATCTGTCCACCCATCCACTGTCCACTAATGACGCGCGAAGGGCCGCTTTCATAGTCCGATGAAACCGCTTGCATAGCCCATTAGCTTGTGGATGGTATGCTGTGGTCCGATGGAGTTTAACCCCCAAACTACCGGCTACTTCATTCCAAAGTTCGGAGGTAAATTGCGGGCCCCTGTCAGAGGTAACGTCCAAGGGGACACCAAAACGGGACACCCAAGAGGAGATAAATGCCCGGGCAACATCAGACGCCGTAGTTGATGCCAGGGGAACTGCCTCCGGCCACCGCGTAGTCCGGTCCACCATAGTGAAGAGGTGAGTAAAACCACGAGACGGAGGAAGAGGGCCGACCAGGTCCACCTGAACATGATCAAAACGTCGCTCCGGAATCCAAAAAGGCCCCAATGGAGCCTTTATGTGGCGCTGCACCTTAGCATGCTGACACGCCACACAGGTTGTCGTCCAAGTCTTCACATCCTTTCTAAGACCCGGCCATACAAACTTGGCGCTCACCAACTTAACCGAAGCCTTAACCCCAGGATGCGACAAAGAGTGAACAGCGTCAAAAACACGACAACGCCAAGCCGCAGGCACCAAAGGTCGTGGTTTTCCCAATGTAGTGTCACACAGAAGAGTGGTGCCACTGTCTTGAAAGCAGACATCCTCCAACTGCAAACTGGACTCAGTGGAACGAAGCACCTGCACCTCCGGGTCCAACAACTGATCGGCAGCCATCTCAGCATAGTCCATGCCCAAATGAACAGCAGCAACTGGGGCACGAGAAAGGCAGTCCGCCACCAAGTTGGTCTTACCAGCCACATGCTGAATGTCAGTAGTGAACTCAGAACTAGCCTAAAGCTGCCGTTGTTGCCGAGCTGACCAAGGTTCAGTGGACTTGGCCATGGCAAACGTGAGGGGTTTATGGTCCACAAAAGCAGTGAATTTACGGCCCTCCAAGAGAAACCTGAAATGCCTTGTCGCCAAGAAAAGGGCCAACAGCTCCCTGTCAAAAGTGCTGTACTTCCTTTCTGACTCGTGTAACTGTCTACTGAAAAAGGCTAGAGGTTCCCAGGAATTGCCCACCCACTGCTCACAAACTGCTCCGACAGCATAATCGGATGCATCGGTGGTAAGAGCAATGGCGGCCGTGGGGTCTGGATGAGCCAACAAGGCAGCATCAGCCAACGCAGCTTTAGCCCCATCAAAAGCACATAACCTCTCATGGGTCCACTCAATGTCCTGATTACCCCTCTTACCCTTCAAGGCTTCATACAGTGGACGCATAATATGGGCAGCATGAGGTATAAAACGGTTGTAAAAATTGACCATGCCCAAAAACTCCTGCAGGGGCTTGACAGAGGAGGGGCGCGGAAAAGCTAAAACCGCTTCGACTTTAGCCGGGAGGGGTACGGCACCCTGCTGGGATACCTTGTGCCCCAAGAACTCAAGTTCTGAGAGCCCAAACGGACACTTCGCGGGATTCACTATCAGTCCATGGTCACAGAGGCGCCTGAAGAGCTGACGAAGGTGCGACACATGTTCCTCTACCGAAGCGCTCGCCACCAGTATATCATCTAGGTATACAAACAGGAAAGGCATGTCCCGTAACACAGAGTCCATAAGCCGTTGAAACGTCTGTGCAGCACCCTTAAGGCCGAATGGCATTCTCAAGAACTCGAACAGTCCAAATGGAGTGATCACCGCTGTCTTGGGGACGTCCTGGGGATGGACAGGCACCTGATGATAACCACGTACTAAATCCACTTTAGAAAAAATGACTGTCCCTGCCAGACGTGAAGAAAAATCTTGGATATGGGGGACTGGGTACCTGTCGTTGGTAGTAGCGTTGTTAAGGCGCCTAAAATCTCCACAAGGGCACCAACCCCCATCTGACTTAGGGACCATGTGGAGGGGAGAGGCCCACGGACTGTCGGAACGGCGCACAATACCCAACCACTCCATATTGGCAAACTCATCTCTAGCGATGGCTAACTTAGCAGCATCCAGACGGCGTGCGCGGGAAAAAACAGGTGGACCCACAGTAGTAGTATAATACTCAACCCCATGTTTGGCTACTGCCGCAGAAAACGTAGGCACAGTGAGCGCAGGAAACTCAGAGAGAAGGCGCTGGTACCTGTCTCCTGAGGCGAGCATGTTAGCAAGCAGTGGACCAGCCTCACCCAGTGTACATGGATAGGAATCAAAAGACACAGCATCAATCAAACATCTGTTAGCTACATCAACCAACAGTCTGTAAGCACACAAAAAATCTGCACCAAGGATAGGGACTGCTACAGATGCTACCACAAAGTCCCAACTAAATTCACCACCGTTAAAACATACAGTAATAAACCTGGTGCCAAAGGTGCGAATAGGAGTACCATTAGCAGCGTCCAGTGGAGGTCCGTGTCCATATCCCATGACATCAGCCGAAGAGGGGGGAACGATGCTCCGTTGCGCTCCTGAATCCACCAAAAAGCGACGTCCAGCAGTGCAGTCCTCAATAAAAAGCAGCTTATTGTGGGTGCCGGTGCACGCAGCTGCTAGCGAGCACCAGCCTTCTCGTTTCCCTGTGGCTGGAAAGAGCATGGTGGAATACACCGCCGAGCCTTTGGTCCAAAACGGCGGTGGTAGAAACACAGGCCGCTCTCTTTCTTACAGCGATCCGAAACTGTGGCCACATCCACCGAGACTTCTCCATCAGACTGCCCAGGCAGCCATGCATGCACCGACAAATGACGAGAAGCCAGCAAAAGCCTGTCCGCTTCATCAGCTAAACCCCGGTAATCCTTAGTATGAATGAGGGGCGAGCTGGCCAGGACAATGCGCACTGGAGGCGGAAGCTGACGCAGAAACAGGTGGGTGAACAGAAATGAGCTGTCTCCTGAACCAAGAAGTGCCAACATATTCTCCATCAGCTCAGAAGGTTTGCTGTTCCCCAAACCAGTCATAGACAGAAGACGATCAGCACGCTCTGTATCAGAGAGCTGGTACAGCTGCAGAAGAGCCCTCTTCAGAGTGACGTACCTGTCAGCATGAGGCGGGTCCCGGAGCAGTCCCATCAAACGACAAGTAGTGGCAGAATCCAAAGCTGCGACAACATGGAAATACTTCGTGTCATCTGTGGCCACTCCGCGCAGATGGAACTGAGCCTCGACATGCTGAAACCAGGGCTCCGGGTCGTGCTGCCAAAAGTCCGGTAAGTTAATGGTAGCCGCGAAAACAGCCGGTGCGAGAGCCGCGGCGGACACAAACGCCGTGGCGGCGATATCAGAAGAGGTCGCTTGAACAAACATTCTTCAAACGTCGGGGTCACCAATGTGGAAGTTGCAGAAAAACAGACGGAACACGCGTAAGTCTGTCTGGTAAAATTTAATTTATATTTTTCCACTTCCTCCTTTTATTCCTTCTCTCTCCGTCCAAAACGGAAAAACTCCGCCTTCACATTAAAAGATCAAATTTGTGTGTGAGACCAACAATAAATGTCACCATACTGTCATGCCAAATAAAGTCACGCGTGGGGAGAAGCTGTCTCTTTGGCCATGCACCCTCGGTTCTCGCCGGTGTCTCCTCCTGGCACCAGTGATCGCTGTCATCAGGCGCAGATGAATTAAGACAAGCTTTTTTTGGGCATTATTCTCTTGGCATGCGATTCAGGTGAATATGCTGTTCTTGTGCTGCTTGATTTAACTGCTGCCTTTGACACAGTGGACCATCATGTTTTAATTTCCTGTTTGCAGCACCTAGTGGGCATTTGTGGCACTGCTCTCAACTGGTTTAGATCCTATCTGTCAGACAGGATCGTTATGGATCGTCACCTTATCGTGGTGGGGGGGTTTGCATGCCCCAGTGATCCCAGGAGCTATGTTGTCCGGTGCAATTTGCCTCTGATAGGGTCACCCAAGACAAACTGGTCCTGGGTGAAGGGCCAGACTAAGAACGATCCAACAGACTCTCATGATAAATTCTCGATCAAGGATTCAGTGTACCCCGCCCGGTATGGGGTTACCGGGGCCCCACCCTGGAGCCAGGCCTGGGGGAGGGGCTCAATGGCTAGCGTCTGGTGGCCGGGTTTCCACCCATGGGACCCGGTCGGGCTCAGCCCGAAGGAGTTACATGGGTCCGCCCTCCAGTGGGCTCACCACCTGCAGAAAGGATCATGGGGGTCCGGTGCTATGTGGATTAGGTGGCGGTCAAAGGCGGAGACCTTGGCGGTCTGATCCCAAGCTTTCTAAACTGGATTTTGGTACGTGGAATGTCACTTCTCTGGTGGGGAAGGAGCCTGAGCTGGTGTACGAGGTTGAGAGATACCGGCTAAATATGGTCGGCCTCACCTCAACACACAGCTCCGGTTCCGGAACCAGTCTCCTGGAGAGGGGCTGGAGCTTGGCCTTTCCTGGAGTTGCCCCGGGCGAGAGGCGACGAGCAGGGGTGGGTATTCTTGTATCCCCCTACCTTGCTGCCTCTATATTGGAGTTTTTCCCAGTGGATGAAAGGGTTGCTTCCCTGCGCCTTCGGGTTGGGAAACGGGTCCTGACCATCATTTGTGCCTATGCACCAAATGATGTTTCAGAGTACCCACCCTTTTTGGAGTCTGTGACTGGGGTGCTGGAGGGTGCTCCTCTTGGAGACTCCATTGCACTACTGGGGGACTTCAATGCGCACGTGGGCAATGACAGTGAAACCTGGAGGGGGGTGACTGGGAGGAACGGCCTGCCCGATCTAAACCCAAGTGGTGTTCAGTTATTGGACTTCTGTGCCAACCACAGTTTGTCCATAACGAACACCACGTTCAAGCATAAGGGTGTCCATATGTGCACCTGGCACCAGGACACCCTAGGTCGCAGGTCGATGATCGACTTTATTATCGTGTCATCAGACCTGCGACCGTATGTCTTGGACACTCGGGTAAAGAGAGGTGCAGAGCTGTCAACTGATCACCACCTGGTGGGCAGTTGGATCCGATGGCAGGGGAGGAAGCCATTCAGACCTGGTAGACCCAAACGTATAGTGAGGGTGTGCTGGGAACATCTGGCTGAGGCCCCTGTCCGGGAAGTCTTCAACTCCCACCTCCGGAAGAACTTCAACCACATTCCGAGGGAGTCTGGAGACATAGAGTCTGAATGGGCCATGTTCTCCACCTCTGTTGTTGAAGCGGCGGCCCAGAGCCGCGGCCACAAGGTGGTTGGTGCATCTCGTGGTGGCAACCCCCGAACCAAGTGGTGGACATCAGTGGTGAGGGGGGCCATTAAGCTGAAGAAGGAGTCCTATCAAGCTTGGTTGGCTTGTGGGACTCCCAAAGCAGCTGAGGTGTACCGGCAGGCCAAGCGGAGTGCAGCTCGGGTGGTTGCTGAAGCAAAAACTCGGGTATGAGAGGAGTTCGGTGAGGCCATGGAACAAGACTTTCGGTCGGCCTTGAAGAGATTCTGGCAAACTGTCCGGCTGCTTAGGAGGGGAAAGCAGCTCCCTGTCCACACTGTGTATGGTGCAGATGGGGCGCTGTTGACTTCGACTGGGGATATCGTCGGGCGGTGGAAGGAATACTTTGAGGATCTCCTCAATCCCACTGATATGCCTTCCACAGAGGAAGCAGGGTTTGTAGACGAGGGGGATGACTCGCCTATCACAGGGGCTGAGGTCGCCAAGGTAGTTAAAAATCTCCTTGGTGGCTGGGCCCCGGGGGCGGACGAGATTCGCCCTGAGTACCTCAAGGCCCTAGATGTTGTAGGGCTGTTATGGTTGACACGCCTCTGCAACATCGCATGGAGGTCGGGGGCAGTGCCTTTGGCATGGCAAACCGGGGTGGTGGTTCCTCTCTTTAAAAAAGGGGACCGGAGGGTGTGCTCCAACTTTAGAGGGATCACACTCCTCAGCCTCCCTGGGAAGGTCAATGCCAAGGTACTGGAGAGGAGAGTCCGGCCGTTGGTCGAACCTCGGATTCAGGAGGAGCAATGCGGTTTTCATCCTGGCCGTGGCACATCGGACCAGGTCTTTATCCTCTCAAGAATTCTCAAGGGTTCATGGGAGTTTGCCCAACCAGTTTACATGTGTTTTGTGGACTTGGAGAAGGCATCTGACCGCGTCCCTTGTGGTTTTTTGTGGGGGGGGGGGGGGGGTGCTTCAGGAGTATGGGGTATCGGGCTTGTTGTTACGAACTATTCAGTCTCTGTACGACCGTTGTGAGAGTTTGGTTCGTATTGCCAACACTCGGTCGGACTCATTCCCAGTGAGAGTTGGACTCCGCCAGGGCTGCCCTTTGTCACCGATCCTGTTTATAATTTTTATGGACAGGATTTCTAGGCGCAGCCAGGGAATGGAGGGTGTCATGCTTGGTGACCACAGGATCTCATCTCTGTTGTTTGCAGATGATGTTGTCCTGTTGGCTTCATCCAGCAATGACCTACAGCTCTTGCTAGGACGGTTTGCCGCTGAGTGTGAAGCGGCTGGGATGAGAATCAGCACCTCCAAGTCCGAGTCCATGGTCCTCAGCCGGAAAAAGGTGGATTGTACTCTCTGGGTTGGGGACAGGCTCCTGCCCCAAGTGGAGGAGTTTAAGAATCTTGGGGTCTTATTCACAAGTGAGGGGAAAATGGAGCGAGAGATTGACAGATGGATCGGAGCAGCATCTGCTGTGATGCGGACGTTGTACTGGTCTGTTGTGGTGAAGAGGGAGCTTAGTTCTAAGGCAAAGCTGTCAATTTACCAGTCAATCTTCGTTCCTACTCTCACCTATGGTCACGAGCTTTGGGTAATGACCGAAAGAACGAGATCGCGGATACAAGCGGCTGAAATGAGCTTTCTCTGTAGGATTGCTGGACTCACCCTCAGAGATAGGGTGAGGAGCTCAGTCATCCGGGAGAGGCTCAGAGTACAACCGCTGCTCCTCCACATTGAAAGGAGTCAGTTGAGATGGTATGGGCATCTGATTAGGATGCCTCCTGGATGCCTCCCACTTGAGGTGTTTCGGGCACGTCCCACTGGGAGGAGACCCCGGGGCAGACCCAGGACTCGGTGGAGAGACTATGTCTCCCAGCTGGTCTGGGAACGCCTTGGTATCCTCTCTGAAGAGCTGGAGCAGGTGGCTGGGGAGAGGGAAGTCTGGGCTTCTCTGCTTGAACTGCTGCCTCCGCAACCCGGACCTCCGGAAAAGCGGTAGAAGATGGATGGATGGATGGATGTCAGACAGGACTTTTAAAGTTAGCATGTCTGGGTTTGAATCCTCTTCTGCTCCTCTGCCTTACGGGGTCCCACAGGGGTCAATTCTAGGGCCCATGCTTTTTTCTCTGTACTTACTTCCACTGGGTTCCATTTTTAAAAAGCATGATATCTCTTTCCACCTGTATGCTGATGACTGCCAGATTTATGTCCCTCTAAAACAAAAAGCTGCCTCATCAGTAAACTCACTCCTGGCATGCATTGAAGACAAAGTCTTGGATGGCCCTAAACTTCCTAAATTTTAATGATAAGAAGACCAAAGTGATGGTGTTTGGACCTAGTCGCCCCTGTGAGTCCTTTCCTGTATACTTGGGCCCCCTTACTCCTTATGTTAAAGTAGAACTGAACCCACCTTTTTGCGCAAAAAGTAGAATAGCGGATTAATTCCTTATTACCTATTGTATTTTTCAACACATAAAAGAAATTTTTAGGCCGTGCGATGGCCAAGTTATAAGCCGATAAACTTTTGCCTCTGGCTGGCAGTGCCAAACAAACCGGAAGTAGTGCAGACGACGCTGCGTGACGTCACGAGTGTGACTCTTAGTAAAACAACAATGGCAGATGATAGCAGTTCCAGCAGTCAAGAAAACCAGAGTTTTCAGAGTGAAGAGGCATTCAGGATCGGTGACGAGGAGGACAGAGGAGGATGCAGGAGTGTCAAGTGAACAGGAAGAGAGCGAGGGAGGCATCAAACCGTACAGATTCGAGCCAGAATTGTCGGGGGATTCCGGCACCGACTCAAAGTCAGACCGCAGCAGTGATGGGGAGGAGAGTCGCTTATTGAATACAGAATGGTGAGTCTGGGGTGGTGCCAATGACCATTGGGGTGGTGCCAATGGTCTGATGCAATCAGTGCAGTGACCAGCTGGTGACCATGCAATGCATCGCTTCCCGGTTGCTTTTTTTTTTTTTTTGTTACTTATTTGTACCCATAGGTAGATTCAGTTTG
Source organism: Pholidichthys leucotaenia (assembly GCA_020510985.1). Taxonomy (NCBI): domain Eukaryota; kingdom Metazoa; phylum Chordata; class Actinopteri; order Cichliformes; family Pholidichthyidae; genus Pholidichthys; species Pholidichthys leucotaenia. The sequence continues at coordinate 442,821,621 of CM035836.1, read as the reverse complement.
CAGTCTGGTGACAAGCCACTGACTGCCATTCGCTGCGTGCGCGAGCGCCCTAAACCTACATGTTTTTGGTATGCTGGAGGAAACCGGAGAAATCCCGGAGAAAACCCACGCAACACGGGGAGAACATGCAAACTCCACACAGCTCACTGTTGGTCGGGGGCTGGGATCGAACCCACGATCTCATGATCCCCGCGATCCCCCGGCCGAGGGTAAACTGTGCTGCCACAGTGCTAAACCACTGCGCCACCGTGCAGCTTTTCCTCCCCCTTTCTTTTCTTTCGTCGCCATGACAGCTTTCCTTGGCCACTGAACAGATCTTCCCAGGTGTTGGAAGTGTTTTGTAGTCGACTATCACGACAAAATGCACCAAAAACAACCAGTGTCGACGTGCTCGCAATGGTAAACATTGAGGACTGTGCCCAATTCGTGACGTCACGCGGAACTCCGGCTGCACTTCCCGATAATCTGCGGATTCGGCGGATTTTTCAGGGCGGGAAATTCAAAATCGCGATTTTCTCCAAGATTCCGGGATTGGTGGAGGGGGTGCCAATGATAAATTATCTTTATAATTGTATGTACTATCACCCAGTGCCGTTCAATGCTGTTCACTTCAGTTCTACTTTAAATCCACAGCTAGGAATCTTGGTTTTATCATGGACAATGATTTTAAATTAGACACACAGTTTTGTTCTGTGGTAAAATCCAGCTTCTTTCATTCATGGCGTTTAGCAAAAGTAAAATCCATTCTCTCTAGACCACACTTGGAAAACAGTAATCCATGCTTTTATTTCATCTCGGCTGGATTACTGTAACGCACTTTATGCCGGTGTCAGCCAGTCATCTCTTTCCCATCTGCAGCTGGTTCAAAACGCCGCTGCTCGTCTTTTAACAGGTACACGTGGAAGAGATCACATCACACCCATCTTAGCTTCACTCCACTGGCTGCCCGTGTATTTTAGAGTTCATTTTAAAATTCTTTTACAGTATTTGTTGTCACGACGGCCCTCACGGACCGTCACAAGACGCCTCAGTCACCAGAGAGTTTGCAGTGGTAATTTATTGAGGATAAGGCAGAACACTCACAGAACACATACAGTGGCTGGGTGACGTCTGAGCCGGGGAACATCCGATGCGCCAGACGGACAACAGTGAGAGTAAAGTCTCAAAGGAACATACCTGAGAATAACAGAAGCACAATCGGAACGTAGATGAACACCACAGAAGAGCATAGCAGGTGATCATAACAGGATATAACAGAGACTGCCACGCTGGAGGACATTTAGCACCCGCTTATATCTCTGGCGGCTAATGACCCCAACGCGGCACAGCTGCTGCTAATGACAGCAGAGCAGCAGCTGACTTTGACAGCAGGGAGCTCCCCCGGGCGCCTTCACAATAAGAGCCCGAGGAGCTGGAAGGAACCCTCAGCTGCCAAAGCCAGGGAACAAAAAGATATGAGACCCGAGTGTGGCCAGAACCGACACTCGGGTTATGACAGTACCTCCCCCTCAAGGCCGAGCTCTGAGCGGCCAGAGTAACACCCAAGCCCCCCCCCACCCCCCTAGGGTGGGTGGATGGGGCGCTGGCAGGAGGGAGAGAGAAACAACCAACAAGGCTATAGAAAAAAAAACCCATAATCCCTTAAATGTGGGTAACAAGAACAAAACCACAGGCAATATACTGTATATATATGGGCAAACAACGAATTGACATAAGGTGGAGGGAAAGGACCACCAAACATTGGAACAAGAAAGGAGTGAGCCACAAAAATCACAGATCAAACCCCCACCCCCCACCCCAACAGTCTCACAGACAAACAGAAACCCCGGGAAGAGTGTAGTTCTGACCCAGAGGGGCGGAGGCAGAAAGTTCGGGGGGCCGACCGGCAACAGGAGGCCACAAAACAGGCAGGGGGAGAAAGAACAGTTCGGGCGGCCTACCCCGGTCCCATGCTCGGAAGCAGAGAATCTCAGGCGGCCGGACCAGGTCGCCACACAGGGAGTCCAAAATGTCGGGAGGCCGACCCAGAGAGCCAAATTGGCGAGACAGTCTTTCGGGCGGCCGACCCGCATCGCTAGCCCACCAGAACCGTTGAGTCAAAGTAGCCGGCAGTTCCGCTGAAAAGGGGAGAGATGAGGGAGAACCGGGCGAAGCAATCGGAACCCCAACGGCCCCAGGTGAACATGGGCAGCGCGCCTCAGGGAGACGAGGAGGATGACAATGGAGATGAGGGTGAAGAGGGGAATGAGTCTGTCCAGCATCCGGTGGCCGGGGACCTGCAGCTCCCTCACCGAATCCAGGACCTGCTGGTGCTGCACCCACGTCGGACCCCAATTGGGCCTCCGGAGCCGAACTCGCGACGGACCCCGACTGGGCCTCCGGAGCCGAACCCGCGACGGACCCCGACTGGGTCGGCGTGGCACCAAACTCGACCTCCAACCCCGAAACCGGAACCTCTGGCGCAGCAGGCGAAAGCAGCCCCTCGCCGGCGACCCTGGGAGAAGGCTCGAAAGAGAGAGAAAACCCGGGATCAGGATCACCGGCAGCGCCAGAACCCGGTGAGATAAGCTCGGACGCAGCGGGCGGCTGCACCCGGCTCATCTCCCCTTGAGACAGGCAAAAATGCTCTAAGAGGTGAAAAAGAAAGACAAAGTAGAGCACTTGCCTGAGCTCGGGTTCTGACGCCATCCAGGACTGCAAAGATCCGGGCTCAGATGTCAGGAGGTCGTCATCAGGCTCCCACTCAGCAGCGTCGGGCTCCGCAGCTGGCATGATGGTGCGTGCAGCCAAAGAGTCCTCCGGCACCGATGTCCACGCCGGTGGCCCGCACGGCGTGGTGGCAGGAGAATCTCGCCCTGCTGGACCGGACCGCTCCTCCGTGGAACCCCGGGGACGCTTCTTCACCGGCGATGGCTCCACGCTGCAGTCCGCTCTCCTCCTCCGCCCATGGCGTGGCTGCGGAACCGGTACCAGGCTCTCCAGAACCGCAGGCCCCCTCCTCATCCAGCGACGTTGGCCTGACGTCGAGGACCGCTCAGCGGAGGGAGACACAGAGGAAGCAGGGTTAATACTTTCATCCACAGCGGGTGGAGGGAGCTCGGGGGGCTGCATACCCCGAACTCCACCCCTAGGAGTCAGACAAGGCACAACAATGTCAAGAGGAGAGAAATTATCATGCACTCGCCTTTCCCCTAAGGGTAAGATGGTCTCCGCTGTGGGGGACGTCATTCCTTCCTTTCCCCGCTGGATGGCGACAGAGGGCCCTCTGGGAAGACGAGATGAGGCCACTTGAGGCGGATCCGGGATGAAGCTCGCCGAAACGGAGCTCTCGTGACACACAGCAGTCAGGATAGGCGACGAGGAGGAGGGGGCGACAGCCGGGGTCAGTCGGGCATGGGGCGCTGACGGGACAGTGGGCGAGGGCCCGGGAGAAGACGAGGCTGCGGGGATTCCCCTCTGACGAGGCGCAGGAGTGACAGCTGTGTGGGGGGTTGAGCCCTTGCGGTGACCCGGGACAGCATCCAGACGGGGCTCTAGCCGAGGTTGGAAGCCGGAGTGACGACGGTTCCTTGTAGGGGGAGAGGCGAAGGTGAGGTCCGGAAATCGCTGTTCCTGCACAGAAACAGCGGCAAGCAAGTCGGCGAACTCAGGAAACTCACGCAGCGCTGGATTCCTCTCCACGAGTCTAACCGCCGCCACCACATGCTTCATACACGCTGGAGGATTTTTAGCGGAGCAAGCAGCAGCCACCCGGTCCCAGATCTCGTCTGCTGTCATCTGCAGCTTCTCTGGGGGAATCCCGAGTGACGACATGCCCGATGGGAAAAACCCTCCGGGTGGTGCGAACTCCCGGGCCGGAACAGAGGCAGGAGCGGGATCCCGAAGCGAGGGGCGACGTCTCCTCCGCTTCGGCTCCCTGCCAGGATTTCCCTCCAGCCCTCGGAGTCTCTCACGCTGGGTGGCGATGTCAACTCTCCTCACGCTTACCTCTGGATGATCGGTGAAGCGGGGAAGAGAATCCAGAATCTCCTCGGCTAGGTCCAGGTGTCTACGAACGTCGCTGGAAGCGTCCAACAGCGTAGCGGTGAAGATGGTGTAGTCGACCTCCTTCAGGAGCTCCGCTTGCTGCCTGCCAAGGCGCTGACAATGGCCCCTGGATGACGGCATACTCCCCGCTGCAGACACTCGGACAGGTAGGAATTAACAGTCCACTACTGCAAACTACACGGTGAATGGCGTCTCGAAACAACGCCTCCTCTCCGGGCGTTAGGCGGCAGTCTACTGTCACGACGGCCCTCACGGACCGTCACAAGACGCCTCAGTCACCAGAGAGTTTGCAGTGGTAATTTATTGAGGATAAGGCAGAACACTCACAAAACACATACAGTGGCTGGGTGACGTCTGAGCCGGGGAACACCCGATGCGCCAGACGGACAACAGTGAGAGTAAAGTCTCAAAGGAACATACCTGAGAATAACAGAAGCACCATCGGAATGTAGATGAACACCACAGAAGAGCATAGCAGGTGATCATAACAGGATATAACAGAGACTGCCGCGCTGGAGGACATTTAGCACCCGCTTATATCTCTGGCGGCTAATGACCCCAACGCGGCACAGCTGCTGCTAATGACAGCAGAGCAGCAGCTGACTTTGACAGCAGGGAGCTCCCCTGGGCGCCTTCACAATAAGAGCCCGAGGAGCTGGAAGGAACCCTCAGCTGCCAAAGCCAGGGAACAAAAAGATATGAGACCCGAGTGTGGCCAGAACCGACACTCGGGTTATGACATTTGTTTTTAAATCCTTGAATGGTCTTGCTCCACCTTACCTCTCTGAGCTTCTGCATCCCTACGCTCCCACCCGGTCCCTTAGGTCAGCTGAACAGCTGCTTTTGGAGGTACCAAAGGCGAGGCGCAAGCTCAGAGGGGACAGAGCCTTTTCGATCATGGCCCCCAGGTTATGGAATGATTTACCCCTGGACATTAGACAAGCACCTTCACTGTCCATTTTTTTAAAATACGTCTTAAAATACTTTTTTACTCCCTGGCCTTCGACCCAGTATGAGACATTGATTTTATTGAATGAATGGATTTTTTTTTATTTTATTTATGACATTTTTTTTTTTTTTTACAGTGGTTCTTGTGTTAGCGCCCTTTGTGTTAGTGCCCTGCTTTTATGTTCTCTTGCTGTACAGCACTTTGTGTAGCAAGTGTTGCTTTTAAAGTGCTTTATAAATAAAGTTGATTGATTGATTGATTGATTAAATCCTGGCACATTTAGCAGAATATTGACAACCGCAAACCTTAGTAAATCACCTTGCACCAGTCATTTAAATACTCCCCTCCCTCAAATTTGCACTTTGACATGACAACTCCCACAAATACATATGCAGTGAGACCAGGCACAAAATTAACATAGTCCATGCTTTCCCACCACTAATTTTGCCCTGCGCCCTTTAGTAAATCTCAACAGTAGTTTTTTAATGCCAAAACAGGGTTTTGTGATGGCACAGCACATTAGTAAATCTGCCCCTTGGAGCCTTGTCCAGGACATCTGAAGTGCAACCTCAGGGTTGGTGACATGAACAGCACACATCATTTTAATGTGTTCTGATGACTCCCTTCCTAGCCACTTTACAAGTAAATCACACCCTTCACTGGCTGTTACCTCTAAACCCTCAGTGGCATTAAAGAAAGAGGCCTGCCATGCTCTGAAGCTCTCAGGCTGGTCATCAAATTTGGCGAGCCCAGTGGCTACTAGCTCTCTGCAAGCGAGATACTTTGCAATCTGTCATGTTAGCAGCTGCAGTAATCAGAGAATCGTATGTGCTTTTTTTCTTGGAGAATGATCTGGATAGCTCACACGCTTGAATGAAGGGTAGCCCTGCTCCTGATAGATAGTTAAGGAAGCTTGGGGTAGCTGAGGCAGGTATGTCTAGTGTTCTGATGCAGGCCAGTACTCACTTTGTTGCGTACATCATGGCGTTGCAGCTGGGACTTTGCTGTGGTGGGCAGGGTTTAAGGTTGGGGCCTCCTACTTTATTAACAATGGAGTCTCTTTGATGAGGAGAGGAGGAAGCACGTTTGGGGTGTGTATGGCTGGTTTGATGTTGACCTGAGCCTGCTGTTCCAGGTATGCCTCTGTTCGCTGTCTCACCAACTGTGGTGAAATTTCACTCCTCCCACTGCACAAATCCTCACATTCGGACCTGGCAGCAGCTTCTAAAACTTCAGTCTCTGCGATGGCGGCAGCAACTGCTTTTTTCCAGTCCCAGTGCTTCTAGGTCTGCCTCTAATGTAGCCTTTTCCAAATCTAATTTGTCTTTCTGTTTTTTTCTGTTCCAACTCCCTTTGAGCAACTGTGACCCTGGCGTGGGCAGCTTCAGCTTTAGCTCTTGTTTTAGCAGCGGCACTGGCCAATGACTGCTTAGATGTGGAGGTGTGCTTGGAGTTAGACACCGATGACACCTTGTCATCCTTGTCTGCTTTTTCAGCATCGATAACCGTGCTGATGAATCCCTCTGACAATATGGCTTTTCACTGTACTGCTATCTTTATGTGTTATACTACCGGAGTATTATCATGAATAAACAGCCAACCAAACTTTTTCCAAGAGCCAGGAAAAGAATTTGCTTGCACCTTTAGTGACTTCTTTACAATCAGGTAAGTCAAGATGACAACCTGGAATGAGAGTGAAACTGTAACAGAAATACAAAAGAAGTGTGCTTAGCTAACCACGGTGACAGCAACAGATAAGTGTATAGCATTAGCTTCTACTGTGCAAACGTCACGCTATAAATTGTCCACAAAGAATCATTTACAAAATCTCCAGAATCTATAAAGAATATAAACCACTTACAGCCATTGCTTTCTGTGGGACTCAAACTAAGGATGAAGATGGATTCATAACAAAAATCATCAGGTACAGCTCTGCTGTTTTTACAGCACATGTCTTCCTACTTCCTGTTCTTCAGGACTTCAAAATAAAACTTAGTGGCTCAAGGTGATTTGACAATTTAACAACCTTTGTCTATTGAACACACAAACATAATTCAGGGCAGAACAACAGTTGCTGCTGTCCTTTCTTTTCTACCAGTCAGCTGACCCTTAAACTGTGGTTGTGTTTTTGCACAGTAGTAGGTTGTCTGATAATAGAAGGATTAATGTTATCATCTGACTGACTGAAATGTGTTGAGTTCACTGATGCGTTTATGTATGGGGAAAACATGCTTGAATTTATCTTGCGCATATTCCCCATACAGCTAGTCCCAGTGTGCGTCTGTGTGTGCAAACACCACAGTCCCAGTGTGTGTGGCGGCCTGGCAGGGCACGCAGGGACCGTTGGAAATAAAGAGCCATCTGACAGCCCTGTGTTGAAATGCACTCTGGGAAAAAGAGAGAAAAAGCAGGATTGGGCAATTTGACAGGCAGTGAGGCTCCCTGGTTTGTGTATAAGCGTGTGTGTGAGAGAATGGGGAACATCCACGTATTTTAGCTGTATTAATGCACAGCATGGCTCAGGTGCAATAGTGCCTACTTATGTGTATGTACGTCTCTGGAAGCGTGTGATTCTAAGTCACTCTGTCTCTTTGCACGTAACATGTCTATGCGTGTGCGGTCCTGTAGTAATTAGAGAACAGTCTGGTCCTCAGCAATCCATTTCCTGTCAGGGAGGACAAAGCAAGACCTACTGATGAGCCATCTGGCGTCCAGGTGCGTTACCCGTGCCCGTCTCTTCCGCTCCCTCACGTTCCTGTTAGCGCTATCGTCCTACAGACATCTATCTGCCGTGCTCAGACATACCCCTGGGAAACTGCTGACCCTCAGCGGCAGCTTGTTCTCGTCTCCTTTGTGAAATCAGTCTCATCTGCTGGAATGATTGAAGTGTCTGTGTTAACGTTTTCCATCACAATTTGGATGGCACTATTCTATGCAGATCCTTGTGGTTGCTGATTGTGGGTTATGTTGTGTAGTTCTGGATGTATAATATAGAGAATTTTGATCAAGGTGATTCACATCAATATTTGAAGATGAAAACCTGCTTTTTTCAAACAAAAAAGTTGTCATAGGGAGTTTTTGAGGGGTGGTATAGGTAGGGATGGACTTAGTCCATTTGGGGCCCAAGGCAAAGACAGAAAGGGGGCCCTACTTTTTCTTTGTTCTACACTTTCTTTTCAGGCCTGATTGAAATCCTACCTGAAACTTATTGTCCTCGGAAGTCTTCAAATGATGATATCATTCAGGTATCAGGAATTACATCTGTAGAAAAACAAGCTTAACAAATTGAATGTAGACTCTTGTCTATTATAAAAAACAACAACAATTCACATGGAAGATCTGTTGTCTCTTTACACTTAACAGTCCCTCCAGGATTTTGCAATATTATGATTGCACTAATTCACGCGAAATGAGGCCATTGCTGCATCTTTTGAGTGACTTTGCAACTTTGTCCAATCACCGCAACTTCCACGCGATTTTGGTCAATCCTTGTCAACTTCCACCAATTTTGCCAATCAAATTTATTCCTGAGTAGCACTCAAACACTCAGTCTAACCAGTCAAATACATTACTCACTTCCGTGTTTACAGTGAGTATTAAAGGAACACATCAGCAGAAAACAAAGTGTGTGATTTAAAAAAAAAAAACACTCACCCACGAGTTTTCCCACACCGTCCCGTCCTCCGTCCTCCATCTTCCCTGGCCCGCCGGTGGACATCTCCCCACGTCTCTGTCTTGACCACATGTACGAAGTGCCGACTTTGTGTTGAAAAAAAGCCTCCTGCCTGAAAAACATCCCATTGCGGGAGCGTGGGTGATAATGATAGAGGGGACATGGCTGGACCGGCAAGCATCAGCATGCGATCACAGAAAGTAGGTCAAAGCTGCACATAAATCCATTAATCCTTCCCCTCCTCGTGTGCTCCTCCTGCGTAAAAGCGCACGAGGAGTGCACAAGGAGGCTTATGACAGTTGGAGCTGAAGCGTGTGATGTGGTCTTTCACGGCCTGCAGTCTAAGGCTGCGACACAATGCGAAGGCATAGCTGTAAAATTAAAACAAGAAACCAGAGAAACTGTGAGCTACAAAGCTGCTGTCATTCCAGTCAACAACACCGGTGTCTGTTCTGTCGCTTACGTCATGGTGGTGTCACCCTTCATTTGGTGGGCGGCACCACAGTCCAGTCAACGGCTGCGGTTTTTTGATGATAACTAGTTTATGCAGGCGTGGTTGTAAATATTATATTGATCATCAACAATGACTTTTGGGTTTACACAACATGCTAAAAAATGTCAAAATCGTGTCATCAGTCCTTTACTGTTTAGCATACCCAAAAATTATTTCTAACATTTCCACACCAGTCTTGAGAGCAGTTGTTGTATTTGATAATGTAGCAAAACTTGCAAAACGTTCTGTGGTTTTCAGAGGAATAATAATGTGATTGAAAGGACCACACTGGAAATAAGTGTTTTCCCTTTCTTGTGTCATCCTGGATTTTGTATGACATTTTATATGTATATTTACTTTTCCTTTGTTTGAATAAGATATTCAGTGTCATTTTAATAAGGCTGTGTGTCATTGTAATAAAGCTGTGTGTCCACAGGGAAAGTAAAAATGCTCTTGACCTGTTTTCCTGAGCGCTTTTCATGCACTTACTAAAAAAAGTACTCTGCCCGGTATCCTAGCAACCACTTTTTTTTTTGTTTTTTTTTTTTGTTGCTTATTTGTACCCGTAGGTAGACTTGGTTTGCAGTCTGGTGACAAGCCACCGGCTGCTGGTCGCTGCGTGCGCGAGCGCCCTAAACCTACATGTTTTTGGTGTGCGGGAGGAAACCGGAGAAATCCCGGAGTAAACCCGCGCAACACGGGGAGAACATGCAAACTCCACACAGCTCACTGTTGGTCGGGGGCTGGGATCGAACCCACGATCTCATGATCCCCGCGATCCCCCGGCCGAGGGTAAAACTGTGCTGCCACAGTGCTAAACCACTGCGCCACCGTGCAGCCCAACTTGACCTGTCACTCAAAGTGTGCCAGGGATTTCATAGATTTTGTTCTGAAACGCTCCACTCACTGGAATAAGTCACATCAAACTGGTAAGAAAATACACATCCCTCCAAGCTTGGGCTGTTTTTTTTTTTTTTTATCATGGTGCACTTTTAGGCTGATTGTGATCGGCTGGTGAGAGAGGTGTGCAGCTGATGAGCACTGCAGAGCTCTGAAAGTTGGACTTTTTTCAGCTTTCAGCGCCATGAGCACAGTGCTGACTGTGACAGCTGAGTGCTGTTGCGCTGAGTGCACTGTGTATTAAATGCCGGACTACATAGAAAATGAACAGAAAATAGTCACCCACAGCAGAAAAAAACACATTTGGTGGACACGCAGCCTAACTGCATTTGTTGCTCACTACTAAGCACAGACAGGCTTAACATTTTTCCCACAATTCCTTGCGGTTTTTCTGTTGGGTGACGTCACATGCCCAGAAGTTTCTGCTTAATTTACAAATCACTGTTTAATAGAAATTTTTTGACAATCCTGTGCTTTTCTTGTGGTGTTATACAGAATATCATTGCAGTAAACTATGAAAAAAGCATCTGCTTTAAAAGTTGTAATTCTGCCCACAACTTTTAGTGCAAAACAAAAACAACTCTCAAAACATTAAAACTTCTATCACAACTTTTAAAAAAAGCTCCCACAAATACAGGCTTTTTGGGCAGAAACAATCATAAAAACATCCTGTGAAATCCTGTAGGGACTGACTTACCCACATTTGCCAGCAGGGTCCTGTTCATGGTCTGCTGACTGGTCCATTTTGCAGAGGCAACTATTGTGATCCCTCCACTGTACAAGGTAGACACAAGGGAGAATATATATGTTAGACCCCAGGAAGAATAGCCAATGTTTTATAAAAGTGCTAATAGGGATCTTAATAAAACAAACAAACAAACTATATTTAATCTCATGTAATGTCATCTGCTGAGGCTGCAGATATCCTGTGCATGCTTGGGGAGCACAGTTGGTCATATTTAAATTTAACTTTGTGAGCCTTGGCCTCTGCAAATCTTGCAATTAGAAAAAAATTGTAACAAGTTTTTGCTGTTTACCTGTACACCGTGGACCACGCTTCTTTTTAGAGTATTCTGCAGACCCTCGGAGCCCCACCCAAGACTGTAGCCCTGTTTAAGTGGCTCTACAGCAGCTTGGAGAGCTGTGTCCATGTGAACGGAAAGGAGTCCGGCTGGTTTCCCATCAACAGCGGGGTCCGACAAGGTTGTGTGGCCGCTCCTGATCTCTTTAATTGTGTTAGAGACTATCTGATGACCAAGGTGTGGTGTAGTGAGTGTAGTGTGTGGGCTGCCGTACCCACCCCTGGTGTGATGTCAGGTGGGCACGGCCCTTGTGTATAAATAGTTCGGTTCTGATAATAAAGGGTGAACTTGCTGCATGACAGACGAGACACCTGTCCCTCATTTTACATACATAACATTTGGCGACGAGGATAAAAATTATGGGAGCGTATGGGCTACTTCCACCACTAGCACCGTTTCTAGAGTACACGGGAGAGCCGGTGATCCTGTGGCCGCAGTGGAGGGCCATGTTCGAGGATTACATCAGGGTGCTGGGCTTAAGTAGGCTCGACGGGAGACGATGGCGAACACTCCTGGCCCACAATCTCAGCACAGAGGGCCGAAGAATTCTCAATACATTGGGTGAAACGGAGGGTGCTGACGAGCGGCTGGCCGAGTACTTTGACGAGCAGACGAGGACCACGAAGCTGTGGGTAGTGGAGCTGTTGGCGCGTGGAATGGCTAAGCTAGTTAGCTGGGGGAAGCTAACGACCTGTTCTGTGCCTATGGACAGGTTAGCCACTAAGACAACTTCACGCCAAAACCAAGCTACCAGCTACCAGCTAGACTTCAAGGTAAGACCAGGGTCAAGAATGGAGGAGTCCCCAGTCACTGAAGACGGCAGGCCAGTCAAGGAGCTCAGCATGGTACAGGACCATAGCACTGATGAGTCGGACGGGGCAGCGTGCAGTGACAGCAGAGAGGGAGAGCAGCAGGAGTCATCCCCACAGCTGGAGACTAGGCAGCGAGTGAGCAGGACCATGGAAGCTGAGATCCCCGGGGAAGAACAGTGACAGCCGGGCAGGGAGACGACGCAGCTGAGCGCCTGGAACGAGGGTACTGAGAGCAGCGACAAAACACCCGGGTTGGAGAGTGACGCCGACGAGAGTGACGCCGACGAGAGTGACGCCGACGAGAGTGACGCTGACAGCCCCAAGAGAGAGCAACAGCAGCCGGACATGGAGGCAGTACAGCGGAGCACCTGGAATGAAGGTGCTGGGAGCAGCGGCGAGGTGCTGGGATCGGGAAACAATACCGGTGAAAGCGATGCTGTGAACCCCGGGAGTAAGCAACAGCAACCATGAGCCACGGAGGTCGGGCAGTGTCTCAGTGCCAGACCTCATGCCGCCCTGGACGAGGGTGCCGGGCATTACAGTGAGGTGCCCGAGGCAGCGAGTGGTGCCGACGAGCAGGCTTCGGATCTCCCTGGAGTTCGGCCACAGGGGGCCAGAGTGTTTGGGACAGCAACGGCAGCTGCGGCAGTGTTGAAAGTGGTCGCGAGCGGACCGACAAGCACGGAGAGAAGGTGTGCCAGACAGCAGCATGGCGGGTCCTGAGGAATGAGGCAGTCGGTGGTGAAGAGTGACATTTTTGCAGGAGAGGTTGGTTTTGATCCTGGAGGCAGATGGCGGCCAGGGGTGTTCATGTCGTGGGACTGCCAGGGACCTCTGAGCCGGTCTTATCTACAGCGGCCAGGGGCGTGCATGATTTGGGGCTGCACTGGTCCCCCGGGCCGATGTTACCTCTGGCTGCCAGTGGACATAGGTGTGACTTAAATATCCATCCATCCATCCATCTTCTATGGCTTTTCTGGAGGTCTAGGTCGTGGAGGCAGCAGTTCAAGCAGAGAAGCCCAGACTTCCCTCTCCCCAGTCACCTGCTCCAGCTCTTCAGAGAGGATACCAAGGCATTCCCAGACCAGCTGGGAGACGTAGTCTCTCCAGCGAGTCCTAGGTCTGCCCTGGGGTCTCCTCACAGTGGGACGTGCCCGAAACACTTCAAGTGGGAGGCGTCCAGGAGGCATCCTGATCAGATGTCCAAACCACCTCAACTGGCTCCTTTCAATGTGGAGGAGCAGCAGTTCTACTCTGAGCCTCTCCCAGATGACTGAGCTCCTCACTCTATCTCTGAGGGTGAGTCCAGGGATCCTACGGAGAAAGCTCATTTCAGCCACTTGTATCCACGGTCTCGTTCTCGTCTGGTGGCCGGGTTTCCGTCCATGGGACCCGGCCAGGCTCAGCCCGAAGAAGTTACATGGGTCCACCCTCCATTGGGCTTACCACCTGCAGGAGGGATCATGGGGGCCGGTGCTATGTGGATCAGGTGACGGTCAAAGGCGGAGACCTTGGCGGACTTAAATATCATTGATGTAAATATGTAGAGATATACTCAGCTGGTGTGCATGTGAGTATGTATGTAGGTTATGGGATTATTTTACTTATTTTAGAGACATGATCCAATTTAGTTATTTTTTTGTGTGTATATTTTGAAAAAAAAATAGGAAACGCTGGTTTGAGTTATTTTGTGTGAATGCGATAGACCATTTTCCTACTGTTCATGTTTCCTTGTTCCTTAGTGCACAATTCGGGCCCTAAATTGGGGAGGGTATTGATTGTGTGTGTGGTTTACATTTTTAAGGGGGAGGGGAATTATGGTGTTGTGAGTGTGGTGTGTGTGTGCTGCTGTACCCACCCCTGGTGTGACGTCAGGCGGGCACAGCCCTTGTGTATAAATAGGTCGGTTTGGATAATAGATTAGATTAGATTAGATTCAACTTTATTGTCATTACACATGTATGAATACAAGGTAACGAAACACAGTTTAGCATCCAATCAGAAGTGCAAAGGACAGCAGTACAGTATATACGGTAATTAACAGTATGTGCAATTTAAGCAAATATATGCAAATATATGCAGCAGTGCAGAAAGTTAAAAGTACTGTTATGTGCAAATAATGTGCAATAAGTTAGATGTAGTTATGTAGTTATGTACAGGTGAGGATGGTAAAAGATGATTGTAAGAGAGTCAGCGGGGAACTAAGTTCAATAACGTGACAGCTGTTGGAAAGAAACTGTTCCTAAACCTGCTGGTTCTAGTCCGAAGGCTTCTGAAACGTCTTCTGGAGGGGAGAAGCTGGAACAGTCCATGAGCAGGATGGTTGGAGTCTCTAAGAATGCTGCGTGCCCGGCGCAGACATCTTTTCCTGTAGACGTCCTCTATAGCTGGAAGTGGAGTCCCTGTGATGCGTTGGGCGGTTTTCACCACCCGCTGCAGCGCCTTGCGGTCAGCTACAGAGCAGCTCCCATACCAGAGTGTGACACAGTTGGTCAGGGTGCTCTCTATCACGCAGCGGTAGAAGTTGCCCAGGATGTCAGTTGACAGATGGTTCTTCTTCAATGTCCTCATTGATCTTCTTCAATGTCCTTCTTGATCAGGCTGGTGGTGTTAACTGACCAGGACAGGTCCTCCGAGATGTGGGTCCCCAGGAATTTGAAGCTGGGGACACGTTCAACAGCTATGCCATTGATATGGATGGGGTCATGTGTCTCTTCCCTCTCGTTCCTGTAGTCCACTATGAGCTCCTTGGTTTTAATAAAGGGTGAACTTGCTGCATGACAGACGAGACTCCTGTACCTCATTTTACATACATAACACAAGGTCTGCGAGCAGGTCCCTGACATGTAGTTTGACAACTACCATCTGGCTGACCTTGAATATGCTGACGATACTGTTATGTCTGTAATTGAGGGTGAGTGATGAGACTTAAGGTGGAAGTGAACAAGACTTTATTATAGACTTTATTTATTTTATAGACTTTATTATAGACTCACAGACAGTATAGAGGCGCTCCCGCTAGGGTGCAAGGTGATCAAAGAGGCCGCCCCTCTTCCACACAGCCCTCTTATACTCCGGGTGACGTCACCACCTGTGTCACACCATAATATGTCCTACGAACAACACTACACCCCCCCCCCCCCTTCAAAAATTAGGCCAAACACACACATATCATCGAGACCCTCCCCAATTTGGAACCCAAATCATGCGCTAAAACTAAACAAAAAATGTTTCAAGGCCTAAAACATTCACACAAAACAACTAAAGCTAGGGAGAGACAGGTGGACTACCGTCTCACCCCCACATGGCTAAACGGATCATTCTGCCGTCTCTGCTAAAACATAGTCTTTTAAACATAAAATTGCCGTGCTCCTAAAATAAATAACATAAAACAATCCCCATAGCAGAACATATACAGTGGGGAAAAAAAGTATTTAGTCAGCCACCAATTGTGCAAGTTCTCCCATTTAAAAGATGAGAGAGGTCTCCAATTTTCATCATAGGTATACCTCAACTATGAGAGAGAAAATGAGAAAAAAAAATCCAGAAAATCACATTGAATGATTTTTAATGAATTAATTGGTAAATTCCTCGGCAAAATAAGTATTTGGTCAATAACAAAAGTTCATCTCAATACTTTGTTATATACCCTTTGTTGGCAATGACAGAGGTCAAACGTTTTCTGTAAGTCTTCACAAGGTTTTCACACACTGTTGCTGGTATTTTGGCCCATTCCTCCATGCAGATCTCCTCTAGAGCAGTGATGTTTTGGGACTGTTGCTGGGCAACACGGACTTTCAACTCCCTCCAAAGATTTTCTATGGGGTTGAGATCTGGAGATTGGCTAGGCCACTCAAGGACCTGGAAATGCTTCTTACGAAGCCACTCCTTCGTTGCCCGGGCAGTGTGTTTGGGATCATTGTCATGCTGAAAGACCCAGCCATGTTTCATCTTCAATGCCCTTGCTGATGGAAGGAGGTTTTCACTCAAAATCTCACGATACATGGCCCCATTCATTCTTTCCTTTACACAGATCAGTCGTCCTGGTCCCTTTGCAGAAAAACAGTCCCAAAGTATGATGTTTTCACCCCCATGCTTCACAGTAGGTATGGTGTTCTTTCTCCTCCAAACACGACAAGTTGAGTTTTTACCAAAAAGTTCTATTTTGGTTTCATCTGACCATATGACATTCTCCCAATCCTCTTCTGGATCATCCAAATGCTCTCTAGCAAACTTCAGACGGGCCTGGACATGTACTGGCTTAAGCAGGGGGACACGTCTGGCACTGCAGGATTTGAGTCCCTGGCGGCGTAGTGTGTTACTGATGTAGCCTTTGTTACTTTGGTCCCAGCTCTCTGCAGGTCATTCACTAGGTCCCCCTGTGTGGTTCTGGGATTTTTGCTCACCGTTCTCGTGATCATTTTGACCTCACGGGGTGAGATTTTGTGTGGAGCCCCAGATCGAGGGAGATTATCAGTGGTCTTGTATGTCTTCCATTTTCTAATAATTGCTCCCACAGTTGATTTCTTCACGCCAAGCTGCTTACCTATTACAGATTCAGTCTTCCCAGCCTGGTGCAGGTCTACAATTTTGTTTCTGGTGTCCTTTGACAGCTCTTTGGTGGAGTTTGGAGTCTGACTGTTTGAGGTTGTGGACAGGTGTCTTTTATACTGATAATGAGTTCAAACAGGTGCCATTAATACAGGTAACGAGTGGAGGACAGAGGAGCCTCTTCAAGAAGAAGTTACAGGTCTGTGAGAGCCAGAAATCTTGCTTGTTTGTAGGTGACCAAATACTTATTTTACCAAGGAATTTACCAATTAATTCATTAAAAATCCTTCAGTGTGATTTTCTGGATTTTTTTTTCTCATTGTGTCTCTCATAGTTGAGGTATGCCTATGATGAAAATTGGAGACCTCTCTCATCTTTTAAGTGGGAGAACTTGCACAATTGGTGGCTGACTAAATACTTTATTGCCCCACTGTATACAAACAGGTTAAACTGTTTGTATATATGTATGTAACAACTTAAATAATTCTTATTTCCACATCATGCATAGCTACTATAACCTGGGCAATTTACATACTAACAACATGCATTGAACACATTGCCCCCCCAACTACCAGTCAGTCCCAGTAGAAGAACCACCCCCCAGAAAACAATCAGACGGTTCCTCTCCGGTGCACCTTCTTCTGTTCACAGCCAGGGAAGGCTCACACCGCAGCCCAAACACGTCCGTCTCCTGCTTGGCGCGCCTCAGCTCATCGAGATGCCACCATAAACCATCAGATAGCCGAAGGTAGCCATCCTCCCAAACAGCCACCACCTGCAGCTGCCCTTGGTTGTCTCGTCGTTTGCATCGAACTCTTCTCGACTGGGCATCCTCTCTGGGTCGGAACAGATCAGCGACCCCTAGAGGCACCTGACTCGCTTCCAGTGTTCCTGTGTGGCACGTCGTTTTACCGTGCCAGCCGGTCCTGCCCTGCTCATTTTCATTTCAGATGCCAGCAAAGCCGTCGTGACACCTCGCTTCTCGGTACCACCCAGCCGAACTCTGGAAGCAGAGTGAGTCAGCCACTCAGCAACACCCACCATCACAGGCGTCCCACCGCATCACCCAGTTCCCTCAACTAGGGTTACTTGGGCGCTGACACCAGAACCCTCCTGCTATGGCCCTGAATGGAATTGGCCCTGCTCATTGTCCAGATTACTAGGCAAAGGTTCGTCCCACGCAGCTCCATCCATCGTTCGCGGAGCCAATCAGTCCCACAGACCACAGTCCGACCGTTCTTCTCCAACCCAAGACTGTGAGAAGGAACTCCACACGGTTTCCCAATCCAACACCGATCTCATCGCTCCCGTGCCAACCAGCAACGGCACCATCACTCCGTCCAGTTCTACCATACAGAAAGAACAGCCATTGCTACTTGGGGATACACTGCAAAAAACCGTGGGAGGCGAAATGGGGAGATCCTCTATGTGTCTCGGATCCCCTCGCTTGAACCCGTAACATGCCCTGGCAAAATGATGCAAGAATCCACACGTGCTGCAACATTGTCCTCTTGCCGGACACTCTCTTGCCTTATAACGGTGCTTAGTGGACCCACAACCCAAATACCTGGGCGATCCCGGGGCGGATCTTATCTTCACAGCCGTAGTGCATTCCTCCTTCTCCTGCTCACTATCATCACTGTCCGGGTCCACATCCTGCATTGTTGATTGTGATTCAGAGCAGTGCAGCATAGCTGTCTCACCAAGGTCACGTGATAGACTGTCCGCTGCATCACACTGCTGGGCTATCTCGATGGACTTGGATAACATCAGCTTGCTCGTGTATGTACGGAGCTTCGACCTCATAGCTGGGTAAACAGCATGTTCCGCCAGCTGGTCGCGGACCATCTCTTCCTCCAACGCTCCAAACTGACAGTCTCTGTCCAGCTGGCGTAGGTCTGTTACAAACCACTGCACCGACTTGCCAGTCTGCTGGCGGCGCTGTCAAAACTGGATCCTCTGGAAGATGACTTTTTCGGAGCGTGAAAATGTCGCGCCATTAGCTCAATAATGTCCTCAAAGCTATCGCTAGCACCCAAGGTAGCAAGGATATGCTGTCCTTCCATACCCAAACTATGAACCAATATTGCTTGAACCGGTATCTTCTTCAGTTCACCAAGGTTAAGAGCCACCAAGTAATTTTGGAATGCAGCGAACCATCTCATCCAAGGGACTGGTGGCTCGCTGGGAAGCTCCAGAAACGGCCGAATGATAGTGACTCCCGCGTCCATGTTTTTTTTTTTTTTACCCTCGTCGCCAAATGTTATGACTGTAATTGAGGGTGAATGACGAGACTTAAGGTGGAACTGAACAAGACTTTATTATAGACTCACAGATAGTACAGACGCACTCCCGCTAGGCTGAGAGGTGGTCAAAGAGACTGCCCCTCTTCCGCACAGCCCTCTTATGCTCCGGGTGACGTCACCACCCGTGTTACACCATAATATGTCCTACAAACAACACTACAGATACCATCCTGGTCAGCCCATCCTATAGTCAGCTGAGAGATGCTCTAGTTGTCTACCATGAAGACGCAGCGAAGTTGGGCCTTCAGGTGAGCTGGACAAAGACTAAGCTAATGCATGTTGGTGATGGACCGGACCCACCCCTGTTACAGCTCAGGAATGATGCCGTCGAGTTTGTCAATTCCTTTGTGTATCTGGGCTCCACAGTGACCAACAACAGGGACATGAAACCAGACAACCGCAAACGTGGCTTCACTGCATCAGCCCTTCAGGCACAGTGGAAACTTCTCTGGCACCATCGTTCAACCTCCCAAAAGACGAAGCTCTGCATATACAATGCATCAGTCCTCTCCATTCTGCTCTATGGGTCAGAGACATAGCCACTGAATAAGACTCTGGCCTTGAGAGTGGATGGGTTTGACAGTCGGGCCCTCAGAACCATTGAGAACATCAGGTGGCCCCAGTACACATCTAATGACGCACTCCGAGCCCGCACACATCAGCCTGCAGCATCCCACCTTATTACACAGCAGTGTATCCGCTGGTTTGGCCATGTCCTCCGCCTCCCACCAGAACACCCGACAAATGCCATCCTCATGTTCGACCCCAGGGTCTCAGGATGGAAAAGACCTTGGGGCAAGCCACGCACCAGATGGTTTGATGTGGTGGAGAGAAACCTCCGACAGCTCGGAGTCACTGTTGACGACGCAGGGGAGCTGGCTCAAAACCGGCAATGTTGGCATGCACTGGTTAATCTGATTGGCTTTATGCATGGTGATGGCCACCCAGCCCTCACCCCGCAGGAGTAGTAACTAACTAACTAACCTGTACTGTCAGCAACTGGCGTCACCACTGCCTCCTCATTAACAACAGGTGCTCGTCATTAGCATCATGTGTGCTCGTACAAGCAGCGTTGCCATCTGCTCTTCAGGAGGATAAGTCTCCTCCCAGGTTGAAGTGAAAAAGGTTGTTTTGATAAAAAAAATTTCTGTGCCGTTCCTTTTTTTTTTTTTTTTTTTTCATTTCTCTGCACTGCTGCCACTATTCTGCATGCTGTACGGTTTGTTTACAACGTAACCAACGATACGTGCATGCACATGTCTAAGAGACAACATGGAGGACTCCAACAGTCTGAGGAGAAGGGGGGAGGATGTTATGTTCGTGATTTGATTTGCCGTTTATGTAAATTCTGGGGTTTCTTTATTTTGTCAGACATCATGTTAAATATACTAAACATTAAAAAAAAAATATATGGGGCTCCTAGTAAATCAGGACCCTTAGCAGGTTGGGGTCTAAGGCAGTCGCCTTCCTTTGCCTAATGGTAAGTCTGCCTCTGGGTATAAGTCAAACATGCAAGAGAGGCAAGTTTGGGTCCCATTAGTGTTGTAGTCGAGACCAGACTGAGACCCAAGTCTAGAAAGACCAAGATTTTAAGGGCCACTTTACGCAGATGGAGGTTGTTGGGTGACCACTGAGAGATCAAAAATTGGGCTGATCTCCCAGCAATCTCCTAAAGCCGAGAAAAAGCTGTTGAAAATCTTTGTGTGGTTTTCATATATAGAGATCTTTTAAAGAAGAGGGGTGAAGAGCATGGGAGAAGTTCCTTGAGAGATCACTGGGAGACTAGGAGAGATCACTGAGGGTTCATTGAGAGTTTCTGGGCTCCCAAAGAGGTCTATATATATTTGAAAGGTTTTTAGTGCTCTTCCACTCAATTTCCAAAGGGATGGAGATTGTTGAAAGATGAAAAAATGGCCGGATCTCTCAACAGTCTTTCACTCTGCAAAAAATGAAGTCTTAGTGAGATCAAATATCTCAGATCAAGGCTATATATGCTTGTTTTTCATCTGACACAATATTTCTTCTTGTTGTGGTATTTTATGTAAGAAAATTTTCTTTGCTATAAGATGTTTTTACTTATATTAAGCAATTTAATTTTGTTTTAAGAAAAATTTTCTGTCCATGGAGCAAGAAAATTTTATTTATAAATTTCCTATTTATACTTTATACTCCTATTTATATACTTTCATACATACTGTATGAATAAAATAAAATAAAATAAAATAAAAAATGCATCCATGGATGTGGTACATCCTTCTCTCTTCTCTGTGCTCAGCTATTCTGTTGAAGGTGCAGCGCAGCTGTGTTACAACCAGTCTTGCAATAAAACCCAGAATTGCAATAATTTTAATACTTAAACTGCCCTGGACTACAAAACTGATGAAACTCTTATGGCAATTAGTTGCCAACTACTTTTGCAATAAAATATGAATTGCAGTAATTTATTGCAAAACTGGCTGGGACTGCAAAATTGACTAAACTCTTATTGTAATTAGTTGCCAACCAGTTTTGCAGTAAAAACCAGAATTACAATTAACTTTTTCAAGAAGAAGAAAATCCCTATTCATGCATTTATCTGTGTTCTTAATTGTTCAAAATATGTTTCTACACTTCACCAAGATGATATATATGTATAAGCCTAAATAGGCTGATGTAACTTACTGAAAATGACAATAGAAATCATGAAATATGACCAAATTAAACAAATGTATCTAATAGTAACAAAGTATGGACTATCAGACATTTAATTTAGAATTACAATAATGTCATTATTGTAAAAGTGGTTGGCAACTAATTGCAAAAAGAATTTCGCCATCTCAGTCAGTTCTGCAATAAAACTATTGCAATTCAGGTTTTATTACAAAAGTGGTTGGCAACAAATTGCAAGAACAGTTTTGCAATAACATTATTGCAGTTCTGAGTTTTATTGCAAAACTGGTTGTAACACAGCTGTACATGGAAACAGCTTTGCACTGCCATTGTTCCATGCACAAATCTCTGCCTGTACCTGAAGTGGTGTGGTGAAATATGTGTCAGCCCCATGACCTGTGCAGACCTCTAAATTCCAAGGTGTTAATCGGTTCCTTGCCTATTTACACACAGAGTGACTCATATGATCCAGATTTGTCAGGTAGTGCATAGAAACACTTTGATGTAACTGGACTTGGAAACATATGCAAGCATAGACCAGCACGTTCAAATGCATATACTATATCAGGGTTGCAGGCATACATGCATTTAGACTTGTTCACATGCATATGAAATAACACATGGAACAAACATATTTGCAAGAATTCAAAGTTACACGGGAGTCATGGACATAAGCCCAAATGCGTGCACTGTAGATTTACACAAATGTTCACAGGTGCAGGTCTGTGTAACTGAGCAATGAGAGCCTAGTTCACACAAGCATGGATGTGCAGTTAAAGAAAAACTGTCACATGCAATATAAACACACTTCACTCAAGTGTCTTGCCAGTGGAAGTGAGAGACAGTGTCTGAGAAAGAATGGTAGAAATAGGACACCTTACAGTATATCCTTGATTTCTCCATGTTTTATATCCTTTCTCAAGAGCGAGGGGAGCAGTCCAGCTTAGTATAGTGAGTTCTATCCTTTGGAGTCCATTCTCAATTCTCCCTTAATTTATATACTGTATTATCTTGACAGAGTCTCAGGGGAGATTGGCCGGTCAATCCTCTTGACAAGCTGACTCACTGAACTTTGTGCAGAGGGTAGTCCTATAACACACTGCTTCATTCTGCATATAATTAGCTGTTGTGGGGGAAGGGGGGGTACACTTTGATGTGCATGCTGTGACAACCTTGGCCTTGAGTTTAGTCACGCAGCTCAAGTTGAGCTTTTATTCACTCTGATCAGCATGACACCAATGTCCTGAAAAAGAAAAAAGAAGACATCAACAAGAATTCACACCATTAACGTGTCTTAAGGTTGGATTTGTGGACCATCATACTGTAGATGTATTGTCTGGTTGTGCGTCTGTGAGAGAAAAAAATATCTGAGAAGAAAAACAGAGCTGAGGGGAGGAGGATTATTATGGCATGTGAGGTTATGATTCACAACTAGCATAAAATGTGATTTGGTGAAAGGGTGTGAGAGGGCACGTGTCAGATGTCCCATTGATTTGGTGAAGGATGTGTGTGTCTCTGTGTGTGTTTTCAATTGAACAGCCTTTCTTTTTCATGCTAATGCAGCACTCTCTTGGTTGGAATCCTTGTTCTTTCTTCTTCTGCCATTCTTTCGATATGACTCCCTCTTTCGTATTTCTTTACTTCTTGTTTAAACAGCTACTATTGCCCAGAGGCCTCTTTATCTAAAGAAGAGCGTACCCTTTTTAAATGTCCATAGGGTTTACAATAAAACATTAAAAAACATTGAAAAAATGTAAGTTTATTTTAAATTTGATGCAGAAAAAAGAGCAGGGGCAGGTTTTCCTCCTGGTTGCATCACTCCTTTTAACACGACTCAGTAAAGGTTTGAAAGCTCAGAAGATCACTGCTGTAATTTTAAAAGTTAAAATGTTTTTCAATTCAGTTTTGATATCAAGTTTCCTTCTAGTTGCCTTAGGGGTTGTGCCAAATGCTTTCATTGGGGTTTGGACTGCAGAAAAGCCTGTTTAGTACCTGGAGTCTTTATTGGGTATTTCTCATACACAAGTTCATTCGTCTTGGTCCAAATTACTGAAGGATTTTTAAAACTTGGGTAATTTCCCCCTTGGTTTGGTTTCCTTTTACACAAGCAAACCAACCATGTTGGCACACATATCAAATGTTATAAATTAATTCTAGTTCCTGTTCTCAGCTTTAATTACCCACACCAATTAAGTCATGGCATGGGTCTGTCTGTCCACCCATCTGTATGCACTCTAACATGAGAAGTGATGAAGCTATGGTTACCAAACTTTGTACACAGGTTGGCATTAGGTCCATAGATGTACGGGGGGGGGGGATGTTCATAGTGGTCAAATTTGACCAAATGTGGCTTATTTTTCAACCGCAGGGATCCAAGGGCTGCAACACGGATGGAAGAAGTGTGTGGACCGAAGGGGAGACTGTTGAGAAATAAACCACATTTGGTCAAATTTGTCTACTATGAACTTTTCAGCCTATGAGCTTTTAAGTTCCCCCCCCACCCGCCCCGTATATATAAGGACTAGATGGGACCTGACAGACATTTTCATGACAAACAGAGGCACCATATTCTGTAGGTAATTATCACTTTGACAGCACCTGCAGCACTGTGATAACAGCATACACAAATAATTGGCCATTGTATTTATTGTAATCATATAAGTAAGCTATGCCTCAATTATCACACCTTACTCCACCTTAGCACCTGTAAAGGAGAAGCTCTGAGGAGTTTAGAGCTGCAAATTACCACGTGACCTATAGATACATATGATTATTATACAGTGCATGTGCGATTTTGGCCTCCTACAATAACCAGAAGTAGGTCATGGGGAATGAGCAGTCCTCAAAGATGATGAAAGCTGCTGAAGTCTCCAGGTTTTTTTCACCCAATAATATGTCATCTTTATTTTCCTTTTTTGAAAAACAACCTCATGGATATGGTCTTTGTAAGCACATTACATACTGATTAGCCAAAATAGTTGTGAAAGGTTCCTCCACTGCATTTTTGCCACAACTTGTCAAGCTGTTAATATTTATGTTGTCTAAACATTTTCAGATAAATGATTATGAACTAGCAAATTATTAAACTGTTTTCATTGTTTTTTAAAGCAAACTTTTGATCTATAATGCAGGATTTTTTAAAAAAAAAATCAAACTTAAAAATTAAGGGGAGCAGGAAAATAAAAAATTAATATCAAGAAAAATTAAACAGGATATATTTTACTACCGTGGTACATTTCTGTGTTCAAACAAACACCATTGGTGTGCTATGAAATGTTCCATTGGATCTTAAAGTTCAAACAAATGGTATAAAAGAGGACAACGTGAGTCCCAGCATCACTGTCAGACATATCCCTCCAGGCTGTACATTGATTTCATGTCACAGATTAGAGTGGGATTCCTCCTGGTCTGAAGCTTTCCTTCATTTTCAGAGATGCTGTTTTTTGCCACCTTGAGCCATGAGAATACATGCAATTTCTCAAAAGCTGATTGCTGATTCCATTATATAATTGATTGTACTCTGCAATGAATGCTTGAGCAGACTTATTAGAATATACTGAAGGAAGTACACAAGGAATAGAAGATCAATGCATTATTCATGATAATAAAGGCATTACCATTTTTATTGTCACAGTTTTACTAATAATTACATCTAGTAAAGGTCAGATAATTATGTTTTGAAAAATTTAACTTGTGGACTTTTTGGATTTACCGGGGGCCCACCCTGGAGCCAGGCCTGGGGGGGGGCTCGATGGCTAGTGTCTGGTGGCCGGGTTTCCGCTCATGGGACCCGGCCGGGCTCAGCCCAAAGGAGTTACATGGGTCCGCCCTCCAGTGGACTCACCACCTGCAGAAGGGATCATGGGGTTCCGGTGCTATGTGAATCAGGTGGCGGTCAGAGGTGGAGACCTTGGCGGTCTGATCCCAAGCTTCCTAAACTGGCTTTTGGGACGTGGAATGTCACCTCTCTGGTGGGGAAGGAGCCTGAGCTGGTGCATGAGGTTGAGAGATACCGGCTAGATATAGTTGGCCTCACCTCAGCACACAGCTGTGGTTCAGGAACCATTCTCCTGGAGAGGGGCTGGAGCTTGGCCTACTCTGGAGTTGCCCCGGGTGAGAGGCGACGAGTAGGGATGGGTATTCTTGTATCCCCCCCACCTTGCTGCCTTTATATTGGAGTTTTTCCCGGTGGACGAAAGGGTTGTTTCCCTGTGCCTTCGGGTTGGGAAATGGGTCCTGACCATCATTTGTGCCTATGCACCAAATGATGGTTCAGAGTACCCACCCTTTTTGGAGTCTCTGACTGGGGTGCTGGAGAGTGCTCCTCTTGGAGACTCCATTGTCCTACCGGGGGACTTCAATGCGCACATGGGCAATGACAGTAAAACCTGGAAGGGGGTGATTGGGAGGAACGGGCTGTCCGATCTGAACCCGAGTGGTGTTCAGTTATTGGACTTCTGTGCTAACCACAGTTTGTCCATAACGAACACCATGTTCAAGCATAAGGGTGTCCATATGTGCACATGGCACGAGGACACCCTAGGTCGCAGGTCGATGATTGATTTTGTTATTGTGTCATCAGACCTGCAACTGTATGTCTTGGACACTCGGGTAAAGAGAGGTGCAAAGCTGTCAACTGATCACCACCTGGTAGTAAGTTGGATCCGATGACATGGGAGGATGCCATTCAGACCTGGTAGACCCAAACGCATAGTGAGAGTGTGCTGGGAATGTTTGGCTGAGGTCCCTGTCTGGGAGGACTTCAACTCCCACCTCTGGAAGAACGTCAATCACATTCCAAGGGAGTCTGGAGACATAGAGTCTGAATGGGCCATGTTCTCCACCTCCATCGTTGAAGCGGCTGCCCAGAGCTGTGGCTGCAAGGTCGTCGGTGCATCTTGTGGTGGCAACCCCCGAATCAAGTGGTGGACACCAGTGGTGAGGGGGGCCATTAAGCTGAAGGAGGAGTCCTGTTGAGCTTGGTTGACTTGTGGGACTCCTGAAGCAGCTGAGGTGTACCGGCAGGCCAAGTGGAGTGCAGCTCGGGTGGTTGCTGAAGCAAAAACTCGGGTATGGGAGGAGTTTGGTGGGGCCATGGAACAAGACTTTCAGTCGGCCTCGAAGAGATTCTGGCAAACTGTCCGGCAGCTCAGGAAGGGAAGCAGCTCCCTGTCCACACTGTGTATGGTGCGGATGGGGCACTGCTGACTTTGATTGGGGATATTGTCGGGCAGTGGAAAGAATACTTCAAGGATCTCCTCAATCCCACTGATACGCCTTCCACAGAAGAAGCAGGGCTTGTGGACGAGGGGGACGACTCACCTATCACAGGAGCTGAGGTCACCAAGGTGGTTAAAAATCTCTTTGGTGGCTGGGCCCCAGGGGTGGATGAGAGTCGCCCTGAGTACCACAAGGCCCTGGATGTTGTAGGGCTGTCATGGTTGACACGCCTCTGCAACACTGCGTGGAGATCGGGGGCAGTGCCTTTGGCATGGCAAACCGGGGTGGTGGTTCCTCTCTTCAGAAAAGGGGACCGGAGGGTGTGCTCCAACTTTAGAGGGATCACACTCCTCAGCCTCCATGGGAAGGTCAATGCCAAGGTACTGGAGAGGAGAGTCCAGCTGTTGGTCGAACCTTGGATTCAGGAGGAGCAATGTGGTTTTCGTCCTGGCCATGGCACATCGGACCAGCTCTTTACCCTCTCGAGAATCCTTGAGGGTTCGTGGGAGTTTGCCCAACCAGTTTACATGTGTTTTGTGGACTTGGAGAAGGCATTTGACCGCGTCCCTCGTGGTTTTTTGTGGGGGGTGCTTCAGGAGTATGGGGTATCGAACTTGTTGTTACGAGCTATTTGGTTTCTGTACAACCGTTGTGAGAGTTTGGTTTGTATTGCCAACACTCGATCAGACTCATTCCCAGTGAGAGTTAGACTCCGCCAGGGCTGCCCTTTGTCACCGATCCTGTTCGTAATTTTTATGGACAGGATTTCTAGGCACAGCCAGGGAACGGAGGGTGTCATGTTTGGTGACAACAGGATCTCATCTCTGTTGTTTGCAGATGATGTTGCCCTGCTGGTTTAATCCAGCAATGACCTACTTTTATCAGTATGTCTCCTGCCCAACCAGGCGAAAAAAGACATTGGACCTGTGCTATGGATCCATAGAGAGGGCCTATAAATCACTCCCCCTTCCTCCTTTAGGATCCTCAGATCACAACTGTGTACATTTGCTGCCCACATATAAAACTGCTCTCAGAGGAGGCAAGGTGGAGACGAGAGACATAGATGTGTGGACAGAAGATTCAGTGCACAGCCTCCAGGAATGCTTTGACTGTACAGACTGGGAGATGTTCACACTGGCCTGCGGGGATGATTTGGACTCTTTGGTAGACGTCACACACTCATACATGGCTTTCTGTAAAAATAAGATTGTTCCACGTAAACGTGTCAAAATATATCCTAACAACAAACCATGGGTTACAAAATCAGTTAAATCCTGCTTACAGAGGAAAGCACTTGCCTTTAAACAGGGGTCTGTTTCTGAGCTACAGGTTGCCACAAAAGAGCTAAAGTCCGAAATTTTAAGAGCAAAACAGAATTATAAATCAGAGTTGGAAAGCAAGATGGCAACAAAGAAACTTGGTTCAGCCTGAGCCGGTATGAAAACTATTGCAGGCCTTCAGAGCACAGAGCGCAGTAATCGTGTGTTTTTAGATGGTTTTAATTCAGACACAGAGCTGGCTAATGCTCTTAATTGTTTTTATGGTCGTTTTGACTCCTTTGATTTTAGCACAGAAACCCAAGATTTGAAACAGAAACTCAAAGACAATCAGCACTTTAATATTGAGGTGCAGGATGTTAAAAGGAAGTTCTGCGATGTAAAAGTGAACAAAAGTCAGGGCCCTGATAATATATGTGGGCGCCTCCATGGCTTGCCACGTCATTGGAAAGCGCCTTTCAGGCGCGCCCAATGTCAAGTCAAATTCCTCGTATGTTTATTTGTTTACTTGTAAATGTGCTTGGCAATAAACTTTATTCTGATTCTGATTCTGATTCTGGTAAAGTCATGTGCACATGAACTGAGTCCTATATTTCATTACATTTTCAACTAGAAAAGCACTCGGAGAGCGCAGACCTCCGCCAAGCGCCACAGTTCCCCCCATACAGTGTTTGTGTGTACATTTTCAGATTCCTTGACCATGAAAACATATGACTAGCAATTGGATTCACAATGATAGGATTAGTGGTTGAGTAGTTATTGACGAAAATGGCATTTTCCGTAATGGCGGTTTAGCGCCACAGTTCCCCCCATACAGTGTTTGTGTGTACGTTTTCCGATTCCTTGACCATGAAAACATATGACTAGCAATTGGATTCACAATGATAGGATTAGTGGTTGAGTAGTTATTGACGAAAATGGCATTTTCCGTAATGGCGGTTTAGCGCCACAGTTCCCCCCATACAGTGTTTGTGTGTATGTTTTCAGATTCCTTGATCATGAAAACATATGACAAGCAATTGGATTGACAATGATAGGATTAGTGGTTTAGTAGTTATTCACGAAAATGGCATTTAGCGTAATGGCGGTTTTCTTGTGGACGGTGATCCGGATTACCACCAAAATCTAATCATCTGTAGGATACCCCATTTCTGACAATCTGTGAAAATTTCATGAAAATCCGTCTATAATTTTTTGAGTTATCTTGCTAACAAACAAACAGACAGACAGACAGACAGACAGACAGACAGACAAACCAACGCCGATGATCACATAACCTCTCCCTTTGGTGGAGGTAATAAGTCCTTACAGACACAACATGTGCCTAAGATCTGGAAAGAAGCCGTGGTTGTTCCCGTTCCAAAATCCAGCTGTCCTAAAATGGTAAACGACTTTAGACCAGTTGCTTTGACTTCAATTTTAATGAAAATTTTTGAAAAACTGGTCAGATGTGAGGTCCTAAAGCAGACTGAGCATGCATTGGATCCTCTGCAGTTTGCCTATAGGCCTCACAGAGGAGTGGAGAATGCCACTGTCACTCTGTTTAACGTGCTTTTTAAACATCTGGATTTAAATGGGACACACGCCAGACTTTTATTTGTGGACTTTTCCTCCGCCTTTAATACAATCCAACCTCATATCTTAGTAGAAAGGCTCCTGCAGCAATTTGATTTGAGCAATAATCTGGTGGGTTGGATTCTGAATTTCTTAACCAACAGGATGCAGAGAGTAAGGGTCAATGGTACATTGTCTGACCTAAAGTGCTCTTCTACTGGCTCTCCTCAGGGGTGTGTGTTGTCACCACTACTCTTCATCCTGTACACAAACATGTGTCGGAGCAGACATGACAACAGACACATTATAAAGTATGCTGATGACTCAGTTATTGTCAGTCTCCTCCAGGATGGTGAGAGTGGCCACGGCCCAGTAGTTGATGATTTTGTTCACTGGTGTGAGGATTCCTACCTGCAGCTGAATACGACAAAAACTAAAGACATGATTATTGACTTTAGGAGGAAAAATCCCAAGCACAAAGTCACCGTACCAAAAGGCCAGACCACCGAATGTGTACAATCCTACAAATATCTTGGGACGATTATTGATAGTAATTTAAACTTTGAAGAGAACTGTGAAAGGGTGTGCAAAAAGGGTCAGCAATATTTGCATTGCTTGAGAAAACTTGCACGCTTCCAAGCTGACCAAACCATAATGACAATGTTTTATCGGGCTTTTATTGAATCTGTTTTATCCTTTTCTTTAGTGTCATGGTTTGGTCAGATAAAACTGAAACAGAGGAAATCCTTGGATCAGGTAGTTAGATGGTCCAGTTGTTTGCTTGGTGAGCCACAGCTGAGCCTGACATCCCTGTACACCAGACAAGTACAGAGGATGGCTACCTCCATTTTAAATGATGACTCCCACCCTTTGCACTGCCACTTTCAGCTTCTTCCCTCAAGACGGAGGTTTGCTGTCCCAAAAAGTAGAACCCAGCGCTACAAAAACAGCTTTGTCCCTGCTGCTGTCAAAGAGTTGAACAAGCTGTAACAATATATTGCACATAATTTAGGTACCTATTTATTAACTTCATTTTATATTTACTTATTTTTGTAGGCTGTCACTTGGGTTCTAAATTTATTGGGTTTTAGACCTTTGAGTTTTTAACCTCTTTGACTAGTTTTTAACTTTTAATATGACCCTTCTCTCTTACCTCTGGTTTTTCTCCCATCTCTTTGTCTTTTATACCCTGACTGATGGAGCCTTGAGTATTCTTGTCAAGTTTATAGTCAGCTTCATATGTGCCTGTGTTTGTGTCTATGTTGAATGTAATTTGTGGCTTGTAAATATGGATGTCACCAGACTGCAAAACAAATCTACCTACGGGTACAAATAAAGTAACCTGAACCTGAACCTGAACCTACAGGTCTTACTGGGATGGTTTGCCGCTGAGTGTGAAGCAGCTGGGATGAGAATCAATACCTCCAAGTCCGAGTCCATGGTTCTCAGCCGGAAAAAGGTGGATTGTCCTCTCCGGGTTGGGGATAGGCTCCTGCCCCAAGTGGAGGAGTATAAGTATCTTGGGGTCTTATTCACGAGTAAGGGGAGAATGGAGCGAGAGATTGACAGACGGATCGGAGCAGCATCTGCAGTGATGCGGACATTGTATCAGTCTGTTGCGGTGGGAGGGAGCTGAGCTCTAAGGCAAAGCTGTCAATTTACCAGTCAATCTACGGTCCTACCCTCACCTATGGTCATGAGCTTTGGGTAATGACCAAAAGAACGAGATCACAAATACAAGCAGCTGAAATCAGCTTTCTTTGTAGGATCGCTGGACTCACCCTCAGAGATATGGTGAGGTGCTCAGTCATCCGGGAGAGGTTCAGAGTAGAGCCGCTGCTCCTCCACATTGAAAGGAGCCAGTTGAGGTGGTATGGGCATCTGATCAGGATGCCTCCTGGACGCCTCCCACTTGAGGTGTTTCGGGCATGTCCCTCTGGGAGGAGACCCCGGGACAGACCCAGGACTCGCTAGAGAGACTATGTCTCCCAGCTGGTCTGGGAATGCCTTGGTATCCTCTCTGACGAGCTGGAGCAGGTGGCTGGGGAGAGGGAAGTCTGGGCTTCTCTGCTTGAACTGCTGCCTCTGCGACCCGGACCTCCAGAAAAGCGGTAGAAGATGGATGGATGGATGGATGGATGGATGGATGGATGGATGGATGGATAGATGGACTTTTTGGATGGCACACCATAAATTGTGGTTTTGTCATAGGAATCAAATCTGTTTACATTAAACAAGCCCAAACTGATACATACTGTATATGGTGATACCAACCTAAACACATAAAACATCACAGATTCTAGTTTGTCCTTACACTTTTTCATAGCACTTTGCACATTATGGGCCTTATTTCAGTGATCTAAAATGTGCTTTTGTGCTATGCTTTGCACGCTACTCGAGTGCTTTCATGAGTTTCTGTCCGCATGTTGTCTGGTTTTCCACTGTGCACTCACACCACTGTCACACTGGATCTGTCATAATCCCTTACCTGATCTTTTCATCATTCATTGGTGATCTGTCCGCAGTGTTTACCTCACCTCTCGTCCAAAGACACTGGGACAGGCTTCAACACCTCACAACCCATAAAAGACCATTAAGAAGATGAATAAATGAACTGTAAACTTACAGATTGAGGCACATTAAGTCGTCATTTGTTTATTTATCCTCTCTTTAAGCGAACAAGATGTGGGTCATTGTTTTTTTAAAATATAACTTCCGGGCTTTTGTGCTGTCTGACATGGTTGTAGACCCAGTGAACAGACTCGGGCACCGAAATAGATACAATTGTATTTATTCACAATAATGTGTGGATGTGAGTGTGTGGATGTGTGATCTTGCAGCAGCTGGGGGAGAGCGGAACGTTGTACGACCTGGCAACCCTATGGACAAACAGAGGCAGGACTGTTAGTGGCAATACAGGTGGAGATGTGCAGTTTAATCCTGGGCTTACTGTTTGCAGAGATGTGGTTACGCTCAGGTTCAGCTTAGCGGCTACAGCCAGGAGGACAGCGTCCACTGATCCGGCTGCTGCTTGTAGCGGGTGAATACGTGTCAAGTGGAGCTGTGTGGCTAGGTCCGCCGCTACGGAGCTCCGCCTGTGCACAGGGGACTGAGAGTGGATTAGGGAGAATGAGCGATGGCTTACTTGGGTAATGGAGGTTTCCTTCCTAATGCCGGCTGGCAGATGGTTGGAAGCGAGGATGAAGGCAGGCTGAGGCTAGGTGAGTCACTAGGCTCACTAGGCGTGAGTGGGTCTCATGAAGGTTGACAGACAACTCTGCACGGATCCTAGGGCAGCGTAGTTTAATTAGTCCAGGCCGCGATGAGGAAAAGGTATGTGCGCAGCTGAGGGGAATGAGCAGCCAGAGCAGACCATTACAGTACCCCCCTCCTACAAGACGCCTCTCGGCGGTCGATCCAACCTACCTGGGTGCGCCCGATGGAAGTCCCTGATGAGATCTTTATGCAACACGAAGGAGGGATGCACCCAGGACCTCCATTCTGTCCCGTAGCCCTCCCAGTCCACTAGATATTGCTGGCCGCGAACCCTGCGGCGGACGTCTAGGATGGCATTGACCTTCCACGCCGGGTCGTCATTGATCACCATCGGTGGAGGTAGAGACCTGGGAGGGGGACAGAGATGGCTGGAACAGAAGGGTTTAACCTGCGACACATGGAAAGTAGGGCAGATTAAGAGGGAGGGGGGAGGGCTAGGCGCACAGAAACAGGGTTGATGATGCGCGTAATAGATAACGGCTCAATAAACAGCTGGGACATCTTCTTAGCCTCTGCCTTCAGATTAATGTGCTTTGTGGATAGCCATACCTGCTGACCCACCCGGTAGGGAGGGGCTGACGTCCTGTGACGGTTGGCAACCGTGGAGTTGCGCTCAGCCGTGCGCCGTAGCACGGTCCGGGTTGCTCTCCACAGCCGGCGGCAGCGCCTCAGGTGAGCCCAGACGGACTGGAGGGCGATGTCCCCCTCCTCTTCAGGAAACAGTGGGGGACTGTAGCCCAATGAAGCCTCGAACGGGGACATGTCAATGGCTGAAGAGACCATTGTGTTGTGAGCGTATTCGATCCACGGGAGGTGGGTGCTCCAGGATGCCAGGGTGGCAGTAGAGACACACTGCAAAGCAGCCTCCAGTTCCTGATTTGCCCACTCACACTGCCCATTGGTCTGAGGGTGGTATCCAGAGGACAGGCTTACCGTAGCCCCAAGAGCATTGCAACAGGACCTCCAAACCTGGGAGATGAATTGAGGTCCACAGTCGGAGACGATGTCTAAGGGAATCTCGTGTAACCTCACCACTTGTTGGATGAGCAGGTCCGCCTTCTCCTTTGCTGTAGGCAGTCCTTGCAGGAGAACGAAGTGGGTGGTCTTGGAGAACCTATCCACAATGGTGAGGATTACCATATTATGATTAGAAGGAGGAAGACCGGTGACGAAGTCCAACGCCACATGGGACCAGGGCCTGCCAGGGATAGGGAGGGGGCAGAGCAGACCAGCTGGAGAAGAGGATGACGTCTTGCCAGCGGCACACTGGGGGCAGACGCAGATGTATTCACCGACGTCTTTCTGGAGAGACGGACACCAAAACGTCCTCTGTAATGGCGCCACCGTGCGAGCCCTCCCAGGGTGGCACGAGAACCTGGAAGCATGGGCCCAGTGGATGATTTTGCCTCAAACGGCAGATGGAACGAACAGTCTCCCTGCTGACCCCCTGCCCGGGCCCGGTTCAACGTCCAGCGCCTTCAAGACCTTCTCTTTAATGCCCCACGAGAGGGCGCCCACGATACATGATGGAGGAAGGATGGGGTGTTCCGTCTTCTCCATAACGTCTGAGGCGAAATGTCTGGACAGGGCGTCAGGTTTGGTATTCTTGGACCCAGGA
Organism: Pholidichthys leucotaenia; assembly: GCA_020510985.1. Lineage (NCBI taxonomy): Eukaryota > Metazoa > Chordata > Actinopteri > Cichliformes > Pholidichthyidae > Pholidichthys > Pholidichthys leucotaenia. The sequence continues at coordinate 442,787,214 of CM035836.1, read as the reverse complement.
CGGTACGTGATGGTAAAGTCGAAATGTCCAAAGAACAGGGACCACCAGGCTTGGCGCGCATTCAGACGCTTGGCCATCCTGAGGCCCCCTCCAACCAATGATGCCACTCCTCCAGCGCAAGCTTGACCGCTAGGAGCTCCCTGTCGCCAATGTCATAGTTACGCTCGGCCGGAGACAGCCGTTGAGAGAAGAACGCACAGGGCCGAATCTTGCCATCCATCGGGGAATGCTGGGATAGGACGGCTCCGACCCCTGAGTCCGAGGCGTCCACCTCCACTAGGCACTGGAGTGCGGGATCCACCTGAGCCAGAATGGGAGAGGCCGATAACTGTCCTTTAAGATCAGCAAAGGCCGCAGCCGCCTCCTCAGTCCACCGAAAGGGTACCTTAGGAAGTAAGACGGGTCAGGGGGAGAGCAGTGATGCTGTAATTCTTGATGAAGCGGCGGTAGAAATTGGTGAACCCCAAAAACTGCTGAAGTTGTTTCCTGGAAAAGGGGGTGGACCAATCCACCACCACTTTTACCTTACTGGGGTCTGGGATGATCTCATTGTGGGAGATGATAAAGCCCAGGAAGGGTGTCTTGGATGTGTGGAAGTCGCACTTCTCGGCTTTGACAAATAATTTGTTTTCCAGGAGTCGCTGCAAAACTCGCCTCACATGCACCCGATGCTCGTCCAAGGACTGTGAAAAATGAGAATGTCATCAAGATAGACAAAAACAAAAACACCCAGAAAATCCCTCAGCACACCATTGATCAACTGCTGGAATACAGCGAGGGCGTTGGTCAGCCCGAATGGCATGACAAGATACTCAAAGTGACCGCTGGGAGTCCGGAACCCCGTCTTGCATTCATCACCTTCCCGGCTCCGGACCAGATGGTAGGCGTTCCGTAGATCCAGCTTGGTGAACCAGGAAGCCCCCTGGAGGGAATCAAATGCCTAGTTAACAAGAGGCAGGGTGTATTTGTCCTTGATAGTGATGTTATTCAATTCTCTGAAGTCAATGCACAGCCTCAGCGAACCGTCCTTCTTTCCCACAAAAACAAACCCCGCACCCACCGCTGAGGATGACGGCCGAATTATGCCAGAGTTTAATGACTCTTTAATATAAGCCTCCATGGCTTCCCGCTCCGAAGGTGACAGGCTGTATAGGCGACTCGACGGCAGCGGGGCTCCGGCACGGAGGTTGATGGCGCAGTCATATGGGCGGTGAGGGGGGAGGGAAAGGGCCTGGGTCTTGCTGAAGGCGGCCCCAAGGTCGTGATACTCCGGGGGAATCTTGGACAGATAGAGGGGAGGGGTGGTGGGAGCACTCAGGGGCATGGACGGTGAGCAAGCAGCTGATTGAAGACAGGCACAGAGACAGAACGAACTCCACGATCACACTCCCAGAGCGCCAGTCAATGGAGGGATTATGAAGCCATAACCAGGGATACCCAAGAATAACCGGAGAGGAGGAAACCGGCAACACAAGGAACTTCAGTTCTTCCCGATGATTACCAGATATAATGATGGCCACTGGGAGGGTCTGCAGGGATACAGTAGCGAGGGGGGCTTTGGACAGGGCAATAATCTTAAGTGGGATTTTGAGCGATTGGCAGGGGAGACCCAACCGGGTTGCCAGTTCCCCCGAGATGAAGTTCTGCTTTCCTGAGCGATGGCTTACTTGGGTAATGGAGGTTTCCTTCCTGACGCCGGCAGGTAGAGGGTTGGAAGCGAGGACGAAGGCAGGCTGAGGCTAGGAACTCTGGAACAACAAAGAAGGCGTGAGTGGGTCTCATGAAGGTTGACAGACAACTCTGCATGGATCCCAGGGCAGCATGGTTTAAATAGCCCAGGCCGTGATGAGGAACAGGTGTGTGCGCAGCTGAGGGGAATGAGCAGCCAGAGCAGACCATTACACTGTCATGCACAAAAAAAGAGCAGTTACCGTGGCTTGCATTCGTCATTATCTAATTTATGAAAGTTTTTTTTTTTTAAATATGTGTCTTCATTCACTGTCATTCTGTTAACAGAATGATTCAAAATGAAAGTACCCCAACAGCTGTTCTGAGTTAAAACACAGCAATTTTGTATTCCGCAGAGGAGGGAACACTAACGGACCTCAGACCTGAGATGAATGGCTTGCTCTTTCTCTGTTTAAAAGAGAAGTTTGGATCAAGTTTGTAATTGAAAGAATTTTTACAACTCTGTCTGTCAAAAATTTTTACAACTCTGTCAACTTTGTCTGTCAAAATCATGGACAAAGAGAGACACTGGTATAATCTCTGAACTGTACAGTTCTCATCAGTTGGCAATTATGATTACATCTCACCAGTGCAAGCAGGGCTGTGGAGAAGGAGGTTAAAAACTCCTTTTAAGCTTCTTGCCCTTTGTGAATAAGCCCACATTGTCTTCATCACAAAACAGCGTTTCCTCTGGCTTAAAGACTTTGGCGTGGGGGCAACAGGTTTTTATGTTTTGGAGGGTATGTGTAGCATGTGTAAACATGAGAAAATATGACACTCAAATGGGAAAAAAAAAATCATAATACCGCAGTGTTTTACTTACACATACTTAAATTATATGATCTCAGGTGGGTATAGCTGCCAAAAATTGTACTCATGTAACTGCAGTGTTGTCTTATGAAATTGACAATTAAGAGTAGACACCCAAAAAATTATTAAACAAAATTACACGCACACAAATACCAACACTAAAAGCAGGGGTGCCCAACCTTTTACAGTCAAAAAAGTTTAAAAAAAACAAAAAACAATAGAAAGTTTCAAATTTAAGATGCAAAAAGTAGTAAATTTACAAGAACAAAGTTGTAAATTTATAAATAAATATCATAAATTAATGAGAAAAAAAATTACAAATTTATGAGAAAAGTTTCAAATTTAAAAGAAAAAAACCAGCATTTCTAATTAGCATCGGTGCTTCAAATGCATTTTGTTCAATTGCATAGCATGATATGGAGGGGACTGTGAATTGAGAGATGCAATTCTCTCTTTTTTCAAGGTTTGGGGACATATCCCCCTATCCCCCCCCTTTTATTTGTGCATGTGGCATTATGACAGGAACACGGTCACCAAACTGTCTGTGCCATGGGAGAAACTGAGTGAATAAAACAACTTTTTTATGGTGCCTGTGCTCTCATATCAGTGGTAAATGCTCTTGGCTTTATAACTGAAAATAAACTACATACGGTACAGTACATTCAGTTGCGGCACAGCATGGTGTTTTGGGTTGGTGGGAGAAATGATGCTGTTTGCTTGTAACCAGTGCAGTGGACCTGTGCACGGGGGTGTGAGGGGATGTTTTCTTGACCTCACCTTGGGATTCTGTGGATGGTTCTGTTTGGGATGGCCATGTTTGGTCTTGTAGTGACATTTTGCATTGGCTGACAGCAACCGAAACGGAGAAGAAACGGCTGAGCGAGGTATGCTTGGCATGACAGTGGTCAGCTTGCTGTGAGACTACAGTCATAGCACAGCGACAAACAGTGGAAATGGATTTGACAAATTAGATCAATTTTGAAGGTGCAGCAGACAAACTTGTGTGCCACATATACACAAATTTACAACATCTGAGAGCGAGAAGAAAAAGAGTACTTTTTTACTCACTCCTGCACAGAGTTTGCCTTGCTCTGACCGTCTTGGCTGCTGGAGTCAACAATCCAGCACAGTCCTTGTTCATCTCCACTCTGTGCTCATTTCTACATCCCGGTTCGTGGTTCACCTTGCATTAATAAGATAAGATAAGATAAGCCTTTATTAGTCCCACAACGGGGAAATTCCAGGATTGCAACAGCACAGGGATAGCAACACTCAGAGCAACAATCAGAAGGCAAGAAAAAAAAACAAGCAAGCAAGAGCAGCTAATATACGTACATATGTACATATTACTATAAAATATATATATACACACACACACACAGACACACAGTGCAGAGCATTGTAGCTGGATGGAATAAATATATGAATATATGAACACACAGTGCAGAGCATTGTAGCTAGATGGAATAAATATGTAAATATATAAGCACCCACAGTACAGAGCATTGCAGCTAGGTGGAATAAATATGCAAGTATATAAACACACACAGTGCAGAGCAATGTAGCTAGATGGAATAATATGTAGATATATAAAAACACAGTGCGGAGCATTGTAGCTAGATGGAATAAATATATAGATATATAAATATAAACACACCCAGTGCTGAGCATTGTAGCTAGATGGAATAAATATGTAAATATATAAACACACACAGTGCAGAGCATTGTTGCTAGGTGGGATGAAACAGCATAACCGTCTATTTAGTTATCCTACATGGTATGATTATGTGCCCATACATATTCTCACCCTCCATAGCGACCGGTATGTTCCTAGTTGTATGCCGGAGAGGACCATTGTGTAAGTCTATTGCATCTTTTGCATTCAAAAAAACTATTAGTTTGTTACGTCTTTTTGCTATCTCTGCGAGCAGCCCTGCTTAGGTTGTACAGTCTGACAGCCGTTGGTAGGAAGGACCTACGAAACCTCTCGGTTGTGCACCTGGGATGATGTAGTCTGCTGCTAAATGAGCTCCTCAGTGCATCCAGTATGTCCTTCATAGGGTGGAACTCGGACTCCAGCAGAGATGACAGTTTAGCCACCGTCCTTCTCTCTCCTATCTCCTCCATCGGATCAAGGCGCTGCCCCAGGACAGAGCTAGCTTTCTTAATCAGTTTGTTCAGTCTCTTCCTATCGGCTGCAGTAATGCCACTGCCCCAGCAGACCACTCCAAAAGTGATGGCTGATGCCACCACCGTGTCATAGGAGGAAGGATGAACACCTCTGCTTCCCTTTCTGTCCGTGACAGCTCCCTCCAAAAAAAAAACTTAACACACACCGCACTGTTCTTTTAGACATAAAGCTTTTGAGTGCCGATATGAAAAAATTACTGATGGAGGACAACAGCAGAAACCACTGAACTATAGATCAGTGTATTCCAATCAATCACTGATCTGTGCTGAGTTTGACATGGAGCGGCAAAATTAAAATACTATAATGGTCGGGGAAACACTGCCAATTTAGTTTTATCTCTTAGATAGCGATGCAAGATGCACTTGACTGGCAGCTAGAATTGTCATAACAGCGGCATGCTCCTGGACTCCTACTGCCCCCGACACTGTGAGTGACTGTTTTGACGTGCATTGTTTGCATGTATGCTTGCAGAGTGACATCCCTTCATTTATTTTCTTATTGAAAAAAAATAAATAAATAAATAAATATATATATATATATATATATGTGTGTGTACAGTGGGGAAAATAAGTATTGAACACATCAACATTTTTCTCATTAAACATATTTCTGATGGAGCCATTGACCTGAGATTTTCACCGGGTATCAGTAACAACCGAACTCAGAACTCAGAAAGGATTTATTGCCAAGTACATTAACAGTAAACAACTGATAACATACGAGGGATTTGACTTGACACAGAAAACGACCTGCATTTCCGGTGACGCGGCAGCGTCTGAAAAACGCGCCTGTCATCAGATGGGTACAGGATGCATAGGGAGGAAAAGGATAACACAATAGGAAAGAGCAAAAAGCCATTGATTGTCAGAATACCGGTCATATATGATCAATATTATGATTACAAGAAAAAAAGCCCTCAATGCACAATTAGCAGACAAGAATGTACACAAAGACACAAAGGGAGCAGTGAGTGAATGATCTTTTTCATCAGTTTTTTTGAGTCAGTGTGGGTGTAGTGTTGAGTGTAGGTGTTTGTATCAGTTAAGAACAACAAAGTCTCTTGGCAGGAGATGTTTAGTCTTAGCGGCTGGCATTTGTCCTTGGCCATGCAGCTGGCTGTCCGTAGAGTCAATGCAGCTCAAATGTTTTGGAAACAAAAAACTGCAGATAATCTGGAGGACTTGTGTGAGGGGGTCAGATTAGTCGAATAGTACTGATCACAGAGAAAGAAACTTTATATTCTCTACAGATTCAGTACTTTAATCCTTCAGTGCTGGACGTTGAATCCTTCATGGACGGTTCTCAGCGTGATCATGATGTAATCCATTTTCCTAGACAGTTCTCCATTTGCCGCTGTCAGAGTCCTCTCCATTTTTTCAATTTGATGGTTAAGCCTCGCCTGGCCAGCATTTTGATAGGCTATGTCCATCTTCATCAATTTACGGTACACCAAGACAATCCCAGATCCAATCAAAACGATCCCGATGACCATTACTGCAAAGACGTACAAATCTTCAACATCTTCGATGGAAAGATCAGACAGGCACAAGAGTTTCCAATTACTTGTGTCCCTCAAATAGCCCGCAGCAGCAGTTCCTGCGGGGCAAACAACCTCCCCCGGGGCACTTTTCCTCGTTGAAAAAATAGTGTCAATTGCGTTCAAAGCCCAGCTTATTAAATCCATAATTTTGTTCGATAATCAGCAGTAGAGACACGCAGACAGACGATAGCAAGCTGGGATCCAGTCAGTTAGAGGAGGAAGGAGATAAAAAGTCAGAGCTGGAGAGAAGAAAAAAGCGTCTGCTCTCTTTGGGAGGCGGAAGTAACCCAAGTAATCCATACATATAAAGAAATCAAGGCAACTGTGTTCACAAAACAAGTTATATTTAATAAAGTGGAATGACACTGGGAATACGTATTGAACAAACTTGGTGAAATTAATTTAATATTTAGTAGAAACGCCTTTGTTGGTAATAATAGCTTCCAGACACCTTCTGTATGGAGAAACTCAGCGCAGGCATTGCTCAGGATTGACTTTAGCCCATTCTTCCACACAAACTGTCTTTGAATCTTGAAGGTTCTGTGAGTGTCTTCTATGAACGCTGATCTTCAGTTCATTCCATAGATTTTCAATTAGATTCAGGTCAGGTGACTGACTAGGCCATTCTAGCAGACTTATTTTCCTTCTCTGGAGCCAGCTGAGAGTTTCCTTGGCTGTGCTTTTGGGATCATTGTCTTGCTGAAATGTCCACCCTCGTTTCATCTTCAGCATTTTTGCAGATGGCAACAGGTTCTTATCGAGGATGTCTCTGTACATTTGTCCATTCATCTTTCCTTCAATTCTATGAAATCTGCCTGTACCAGGTGCTGAAAACACCCCCACATCATGATGGGATGCACAGTGTCATTTCTCCTCCAAATGTGCTGTGTGTTGTGGCATCCAAAAACTTCAGTTTTGGTCTCATCTGACCTGCCTATATTCTCCCAGTATTTTACTGGCTTGCCCAAATGTTGTGCAGCAAACTTTAAACAAGCTTCAGTATGCTTTTTCTTCAGCAATGGAATCTTGCCAGGTGAGCGGGCATAGAGCCCATGTCAGTTAAGTGCATTACTTATTGTTTTCTTTGAAACAGCAGTACCTGCTAACTCCAGGTCTTTCTGGAGCGCTCAACAAGTGGTCTTTAGCTCTTGGATGTCACAATGGGGAAACAGGATCCACTTGTAGGACTTCAAGTTCTTCAAGTTCAAGCTTAAGGGCTGAACAATAAACAGGCTGGCAGGTAGGCACAGCAGGCACAAAATGATCCAAAATACAAAGCACAGCAGGATACGGACTTGACATGAACAAGACATGAGGCATGTTGATCACGCTGTATGACTCACAAGGACATGAGACAGAACAAAGGGAAACACGGAGTTAAATCAGGCAAGGGGTAATTAAAGAATACAGGACAAGTGAGGATACTAATCAATGCTAACAACTGACACATGAGTAGAACAGTGACAACAGACATGGGGAAACAGGATGGGCAGGAGAGCACACAATAACTGACAGGGGATGCACAGAAACATGAACAGAGGATCAGGGAAGACAAGACAAAAACAGTCATGATACTCAACAAGAACGCAATACTGACAACACTAAGAACAAAGACAAAACATAGAAAATCATATGACAATAAACTCAAGGCGAGGATGAGGGTCCAACCTACATCCTGACATTACCCCCCTCTCAAGGGTCGGCTTCCAGATGACCCTCAAACAAAAACAGAAAATGACCCTTCCAGGGTGGGTGGTGGGGGCATCAGGTCATGTGGGCCGAAAACAAATCCTTTCCTCTCTCCCACAGAGTCCAAAACCAGAAAACACAGTTTGCGGAGCATAACCCAAAGTCCGTGGCCCCAAACCAAAAACAAAATGGGCTGGGTGGCCTACCAAAGTCCCAGGGCCATCAGACTTGGGGGCAAGGTGGGTCGGGTGGTCTTCCACTTTCCAAGGGCCACCAGATGGATGAACACGGCACCGTGGGGGTGTTGATCTCAGGAGCTTTTAACACAGGAGATAACATACATAGGAACTTTATGCTCAGAAAGAGACAGCATAGAAAGTTTCTGGTCAGAAGATAACATAGGAGCCTTAACCTCAGGAAATAATGACATGGAGATCTTAAACTCAGGAGATGACACGGGAGTTTCTCACTCTGGAGATAACACGGAAACTTTAAACCCAGGAGATAATGACAACATGGAAATTTTAAGCTCAGGAGCTAATGACAACACAGGTATTTTAAACTCAGGAGATGACCACAGAAAATCTTTAACCTCAAAAGGTGCCAACAGAAAATCTTTAGGCTCTGGAAATGATAACATGGAGACTTTAAACTCAGAAGGAGACTCCAAGGACCCTCTGATCTCAGGAGGTGTCCACGTGGACACTTTTAACTCAGAGAGTGACAACATAGAACCTTCAAACTCATGAGATGCCAACACAGAAACCTCGCACTCAGAAGGAGGCGTCAACATTGACCCTTTAACCTCAGGAGGTAACATGGAACCTTTCATTTCAGGAGGTGACAATATGGGACCTTTAACCTCAGAAGGTGACAACATGGTCCCTTTGAACTCAGGAGAAGATAACATGAGAACTTCTTGCGTTGGAGAAAATAACGTAAGAGCCTCTTGCTCTGGGAAAAACAAAATAGGAGTCCTTTGGTCTGGAAAAAACAATGTAGGAGCTCTAAACTCTGGAGAAAACAACACAGGAGTTTCTTGCTCAGAGGAAAACAACTTAGAGGTTTTAAACCCAGGAGATAACATAAGAACCTCTTGCTCAAAAGAAAACAACATGGGGGTTTTAAACTCAGGAATTGACATTGGGGTTCTTTGCTCTGGAGACTACAAAGGAGCCTTTTGCTCAGGGGACAACAACATAGGAGTCTTAAACACAGGAAATAACACAGAAACTCTAAGCTCAGGAGATAACACAGGAGCCCTTAATGCTAACACAGATAACAGGGGGGTCTTTAGTTCAAGAGACACTAATATAGGAACTTCTGGCTCAGGAAACAATAACTCAGGAGTCTCTGGTTCGGGAGATATCAACACAGGAGTTCCGGGCTCTGGAGGTAACACAGGTGCTTTTGGGTCTGGGGACAAAAATGCTGGGGCTTTCAGTTCAGAAGCAGGCAACAGCGGCACACTGACCTCAGAAGCAGCAGGTTGAGGCCCCCTGACCTTGAAATGGCCAGCGGAGTGGACTGCTCAGACGGCCCAGGTGGAGCAGACTGCTCGGCCACTGGAACAATGGGTGGAGCAGACTGCTCGACTTCTAGGATGATGGGTGGAGCGGACTGCTTGCTCTCAGGAAGTGCAACGGGTGGAACAGACTACTTGACCTCAGGAACTGCGATGGGTGGAGTGGACTGCTCGCCCTCAGAAACTGCGACGGGTGGAGTGTGGTCCTCCTGCAGCTCCATCCCTGTCACGGCCACCTTGGACAAGGAGGGGGAACAGGAGATCAATGAGATGACACCACAGTCATTAGCAGCAGACACTGGTGGGGAGAACCCAAAAACTGGTGGGTCTGCGTTTGGATCCCCCCAGCAGGAGTAAGGTAAGTCTTTTCTCTAATGGTGGTAGAAAACAAATGAAAAGGTACTTGTCTTAACTCCTGGTCTCCTGCTGCCGGTGTGGCCACCTCAGGATGCATAGCTGGAATGGGAGCATGCCCCTCCAGCTGGGCAGGAACAGGAGCATGCACCTTGGGCTGAGTAGGAACCAGAACGTGCACCTCGGATTTAGCAGGAACTGGGTGAGAAGAGGTGCGTAACAGGGGCAGGGAATGTGTCACAGACGGCACTGGGTCCCGCGATGCTGAAGCCAGGAATCCGTCTGTCGTCAGCACAGGCCTCTGTGTACCGGGGGCACCCCTCTCCCGTCCGGGATGTTGCTGCGGAGCTGGAGCTGGAGCTTGGGGGTGATGTGAAGCTGGTATTGGACCTGGGGAAGCTGGGTTATCCAACGCCAGGTGAGTCCAACCCGGCAGGGACACATGCTTGGAGAAAAGCCAGGATTTATAGTCCAGCAAAAGCTCTTTCTGAGTGAGCACAGCCTGCCGGCGCTCCTCCTGTTCCTCCTCGTCACCCCCACACAGGGGTACCAATGCCGCTGTCCCGATCTGGCAAACCACTGTGTCCTCAGGGACAGCAGGCTCTTCCCAGACCAGCTGGTTACCACCTAATGTGGCTAAACTCTCAGAAAAAAACAAGAGGGGACACAAGAGATGCATGTGAGGATGGGTGGATGGAACAGGCAGCAGAGAGAGGTGGAGAGAGCTCAGCAGTTGTGGTTGGTGGTTATAGGTGAGCCCCCTCCCTGGGAACAAGGCAAGCCCTTTCATTTGTAGATGGTAAAAAATAAGACTCTCATGAATCCGGGTTTGGAGTCCAAACCCGGTTCTGACTTATTATTATGATTTGTCCTAGTTTCCTCCTGACAGCTCTGGCATGCCCCCTCCTCCTGTCAAGCACTGTCAGCCGCTCTGTCACCGGTGCGCACCATCATCATCATCGGTGGTCACTCGTAGTCGAGTATGACTGTCCTCCCTCTTGGTCCTTATGGGTCTTCAGGTGGGCATAGAGGCCAATTCTGGACCCGATTATTCTGCTGCAATGTGGGCAGGGGAATGTAATGGTGGTGGATTTGGGTTGGTCCGGTTTGGTTGCTCACACACAGTTGTTGGTGTGTGTGTGACCGGTGCTCACACACACACACACACACACACACACACACACGCTCCATTCACTCTCATTCACATGCCCTCTCACTCATCTGTTCCCAATCAGTTCTGGCCACGCATTCTCACACCGGCAATCCCTTTCCTCGTTAGCTTCTGGAGTATTTGTTTGCCGCTGCTGAGGAAGGAGATTGTCGGGACATTCCCCTTCATACGCGGTAGCGTGTTCCTCTGCGTATGGTTGTTCACTCCCTGCGTTGAACTCAGTCTGACATTTTAAGACGATCTATTCCTTGGTGTTTCGGCTGGTCCGCTTCTCTGCCTCTGCCTCCAGACCGCACGGCTCGCCCCGGATTTGCTCCAGACCTGTAAGTGTGAATTAGCCTTTTCTCCTGTGCTAGCAGCCCTGCAGCATTAGGCTGCTTGCTTTTCCTGTTTCATGCGTAACGCAGCCCTGCAGCACTAGGCTCGATATTCACCAGGCTGTTGAGCATTCGGCAGGCGTCCTGTATGTTTGGTGGCCAACTCTGTCATTGCACTACTCCATATATTGTGTGGCAAACTGAGCTGCATTTGGTGTTATTGAACTTGTTATTTTGGAGAACTTCAATAAACGTGGCACCCTCTACTCCTGCGATTGGGTTTTTCATTTTCTCCCTTGTGCGCCGTGTAATGGCGCACTGGGGTTCATGACAAAGAGGGTACTTGTCGTTGTTCCCATTCTGCTACTGCTGAAGAGTCAGACAATCCATCCCCCGGAACGTGGGTTGTCCAACGAGGCGCCGCTGCACGGTGGTGTGGTGCTGCGTCGAGGGACGAGCATACGGAGGCTTGGAGATGAACAACCAGTTCATCTGGTTGTTCATCTATTGTCTGGCCTAAAGTGCTCTTCTACTGGCTCTCCTCAAGGGTGTGTGTTGTCACCACTACTCTTCATCCTGCACACAAACATGTATCGGAGCAGACATGACAACAGATACATTATAAAGTATGCTGATGATTCAGTTATTGTCAGTCTCCTCCAGGATGGTGAGAGTGGCCACGGCCCAGTAGTTGATGATTTTGTTCACTGGTGTGAGGATTCCTACCTGCAGCTGAATACGACAAAAACTAAAGACATGATTATTGATAAGATAAGATAAGATAAGATAAGATAAGCCTTTATTAGTCCCACAACGGGGAAATTCCAGGATTGCAACAGCACAGGGATAGCAACACTCAGAGCAACAATCAGAAGGCAAGAAAAAACAAGCAAGCAAGAGCAGCTAATATACATATGTACATATTACTATAAAATATATATATACACACACACACACACACAGACACACAGTGCAGAGCATTGTAGCTAGATGGAATAAATATGTAAATATATAAACACCCACAGTATGGAGCATTGCAGCTAGGTGGAATAAATATGCAAGTATATAAACACACACAGTGCGGAGCAATGTAGCTAGATGGAATAATATGTAGATATATAAAAACACAGTGCGGAGCATTGTAGCTAGATGGAATAAATATATAGATATATAAATATAAACACACCCAGTGCAGAGCATTGTAGCTAGATGGAATAAATATGTAAATATATAAACACACACAGTGCAGAGCATTGTTGCTAGGTGGGATGAAACAGCATAACCGTCTATTTAGTTATCCTACATGGTATGATTATGTGCCCATACATATTCTCACCCTCCATAGCGACCGGTATGTTCCTAGTTGTATGCCGGAGAGGACCATTGTGTAAGTCTATTGCATCTTTTGCATTCAAAAAAAAACAAAAAAAACAAAAAAAAAACAAAAAACTATTGACTTTAGGAGGAAAACTCCCAAGCACAAAGTCACCGTACTAAAAGGCCAGACCACCGCATGTGTACAATCCTACAAATATCTTGGGACGATTATTGATAGTAATTTAAACTTTGAAGAGAACTGTGAAAGGGTGTGCAAAAAGGGTCAGCAACATTTGCATTGCTTGAGGAAATTTGCACGCTTCCAAATTGACCGAACCATAATGACAATGTTTTATCGGGCTTTTATTGGATCTGTTTTATCCTTTTCTTTAGTGTCATGGTTTGGTCAGATAAAACTGAAACAGAGGAAATCCTTGGATCAGGTAGTTAGATGGTCCAGTCGTTTGCTTGGTGTGTCACAGCTGAGCCTGACATCCCTGTACACCAGAGAAGTACAGAGGATGGCTACCTCCATTTTAAATGATGACTCCCACCCTTTGCACTGCAACTTTCAGCTTCTTCCCTCAAGACGGAGGTTTGCTGTCCCAAAAAGTAGAACCCAGCGCTACAAAAACAGCTTTGTTCCTGCTGCTGTCAAAGAGTTGAACAAGTTGTAACAATATATTGCACATAATTTAGGTACCTATTTATTAACTCCATTTTATATTTACTTATTTTTGTAGGATGTTATTTGGGTTCTAAATATTTTATTGGGTTTTAGACCTTTGAGTTTTAACTTCTTTGACTAGTTTTTAACTTTTTAATATGACCCTTCTCTCTTACCTCTGGTTTTTCTCTCTTCTTTTTGTCTTCATACCCTGATTGATGGAGCCTTGAGTATTTTTGTCATGTTTATAGTCAGCTTCATGTGTGCCTGTGTTTGTGTCTATGTTGAATGTAATTGTGGCTTGTAAATATGGATGTCACCAGACTGCAAAACAAATCTACCTACGGGTACAAATAAAGGAACCTGAACCTGAACCTGAACCTGAACCAGGCCGCTGTGTCCGTCGGTGCCGACACGAGCCATGTCCTTCAGCTCATGGAGGTTTCTCCTCCTTCAGATCCTTTCCTGCCGCCGGCAATAGCTCCATCAGCCCCCAGAGTGTCCTCAGTGAATTACGCACAGAGCGCAGGAGGCTGGCGAGCTGGGGATACCGTTGCAGGGAGGGAAAGTGTTTGATTAATTCCTCAATGTCCTTCAGGCAGCTGAGGGTTTTCTCTGGCGTGCAGGAGGTGCTGGCATCTGTCGCCAGAATCTCGGTGAAGGAAACAGCCCAATTTTCCTCCTTACTGAGATCCATATTAGAACTTCCGTCCGCTGGGTCCATTTTGCTGGTGTCCTTCTGTCACAATAGGGAAACAAAACTCACTCACGGGATTTAAAGTTCTCAGTCTTTATTCTGAGCTGGTGAACTACACAGCTTGAGAGCTGAACAATAAACAGGCTGGCAGGCAGGCACAGCAGACACAAAATGATCCAAAATTCAAAACACGGCAGGATACGGACTTGATATGAACATGAGGTGAGGCGTGTTGATCATGCTGTATGGCTCACAAAGACACCAGACAGAACAAAGGGAGACACGGTTAAAATAAGAGGCAAGGAGCAATCAAAGAATACAGAACAGGTGAGGACATTAATCAATACTAACAACTGACACATGGGTAGAACAGTGACAATGGACATGGGGAAAACGGGATGGGCAGGGCAGCACACACAATCACTGACAGGGGATGCACAGAAACATGAACAGAGGATTGGGGAGATAAGACCAAGACATTCATGATACACAAGAACACAATACTGACAACACTAAGGACCAAGACAAAACATAGAAAATCATATGACAATAAACTCAAGGCGAGGATGTGGGTCCAACCCATGACTTGACATTGGATAACTCTTCTGATAATTCTTTTGACTCCTCTGTCAGAATTCTTGTGAGGAGCTCCTCGTCATGGACAGTTTATGGTAAAATGATGTTCTTTCCAAATGATGGCTCCAACAGTGCTCACTGGAACATTCAGCAGTTTAGAAATGCACCTGTAACCAATGCCATCATTTTGTTTTGCAACAATAAGGCTGCAAAGGTCTAGAGAGAGCCCTTTGCTTCTACCCATCATCAGTTCTTTGTGGTGCGACAATCTGATATTCACAGACCTTTTTAAAAGCTATCAGTCAGGACTTAAGATAAGATAAGATAAGATAAGATAAGCCTTTATTAGTCCCACAACGGGGAAATTCCAGGATTGCAACAGCACAGGGATAGCAACACTCAGAGCAACAATCAGAAGGCAAGAAAAAAAAAAAACAAGCAAGCAAGAGCAGCTAATAAACATATGTACGTATTACTATAAAATATATATATATACACACACACACAGACACACAGTGCAGAGCATTGTAGCTGGATGGAATAAATATATGAATATATGAACACACAGTGCAGAGCATTGTAGCTAGATGGAATAAATATGTAAATATATAAACACCCACAGTACGGAGCATTGCAGCTAGGTGGAATAAATATGCAAGTATATAAACACACACAGTGCGGAGCAATGTAGCTAGATGGAATAACATGTAGATATATAAATATATAAACACCCACAGTACGGAGCATTGCAGCTAGACGGAACAAATATGCAAATATATAAACACACACAGTGCAGAGCATTGCCGCTAGATGGAATGAAACAGCATAACCATCTACCCAGCTATCCTGCATGGTATGATTATGTGCCCATACACACTCTCACCCTCCATAGCGACCGGCATGCTCCTAGTTGTATGCCGGAGAGGACCACTGTGTAAGTCTATTGCATCTTCTGCATTCAAAAAACTATTAGTTTGTTACGTCTTTTTTGCTATCTCTGCGAGCAGCCCTGCTTAGGTTGTACAGTCTGACAGCCGTTGGTAGGAAGGACCTACGAAACCTCTCGGTTGTGCACCTGGGATGATGTAGTCTGCTGCTAAATGAGCTCCTCAGTGCATTCAGTATGTCCTGCATAGGGTGGAACTCGGACTCCAGCAGAGATGACAGTTTAGCCACCGTCCTTCTCTCTCCTATCTCCTCCATCGGATCAAGGCGCTGCCCCAGGACAGAGCTAGCTTTCTTAATCAGTTTGTTCAGTCTCTTCCTATCGGCTGCAGTAATGCCACTGCCCCAGCAGACCACTCCAAAAGTGATGGCTGATGCCACCACCGTGTCATAGAATGACTTCAGCAGCGCCCCTTGTACACCAAAAGACCTGAGTCTCCTCAGCAGGAACAGCCTGCGCTGTCCCTTCTTGTAGAGTGCATCAGTATTGTGTGACCAGTCTAGTTTATTGTTCAGATGAATACCCAGGTACTTATAGGATGTCACCATCTCGATGTCTGTTCCCTGTATATTTACTGGTACTGTGAGGGGCTGCCCATGCCTGCGGCAGTCCACCACCAGCTCCTTAGTTTTCCTCGCGTTGATCTGGAGGCAGTTCCGATGGCACCAGTCCACGAAGTCCTGGATAAGCCCTCTGTACTCAGCTTCATCTCCATTGGAGATGAGGCCAACGATCGTAGAGTCATCAGAGAACTTCTGTAGATGGCAGTGTGTTGTGTTGTGTGAGAAGTCCGCAGTATAAAGAGTGAACAGGAAGGGAGCCAGCACCGTTCCCTGGGGGGCCCCCGTGCTACTGATGATCGTGTCGGACACACAGTCCCGGGTTCTCACAAACTGAGGCCGGTTCGTGAGGTAGTCCAGGATCCATGATGACAGGTGCTGGTCCACCCCTGCGCGCAGCAGCTTGTCCTTCAGGATCATCGGTTGGATGGTGTTGAAAGCACTGGAGAAGTCAAAGAACATGATCCTCACCATATTCCCGGGCTTCTCCAGGTGGGACAGAGAACGGTGAAGGAGGAAGATCACCGCATCCTCCACCCCAATGCCATGCTGGTAGGCGAACTGGAGTGGATCCATCGCTGGTTCCACCAGGGGGCGGAGGTGAGCAAGGAGCAGTCTCTCCAGGGTCTTCATCAAGTGGGACGTCAAGGCCACCGGTCTGTAGCTGTTCAGGTCTTTGGGGTGGGAAGTTTTTGGTACAGGTACCACACAAGATGTTTTCCACAGCTGTGGTACCCTCCCCAGTTTCAGGCTCATGTTGAAGATATACGTCACAATCCCACACAGCTGGTCTGCACAGGACTTGAGGAGCTTTGCGCTGATGCCGTCCGGTCCCGGCGCCTTCCTCGCCTTGATCTTCCTCAGCTCCGTCCTCACCTGGGTCCTGGTCAGGGTCAGGATGGGGGGCTGTGTGTTGGGAGTGGGGGGGTGTTGGTAGAGTGGGGAGTGGGCAGCAGGACTTGATTTCTTTAGAGGCAGCAGTGGTTGTTGTGCAGTCAGGGGGGAGGGCGGTTGGTCAAATCTATTGAAAAACAGATTCAGGTTGTTCGCCCACTCCCTGCCCCCTGTGGCCTGGGGGGAGGTATTCTGGAGCCCCGAGATGGTTTTGAGGTTTCTCCAGACCCCGCTGATGTCGCTCTGTTGCAGCTTGTCCTCCATCTTCTTCCTGAAGCTGTCCTTGCCTTCTCTGATCTTTCTCCTCAGCTCCCTCTGTACGGACTTCAGCATCTCCCTGTTCCCTGACCTGAAGATCCTCTTCTTCTCTCTCAGAAGTGTTTTAATCTCAGGGTTGATCCAGGGTTTGTTGTTTGAGTGACGCCGTATGGTCTTGGTGGGAACGGATTTGTCCACACAGAAGCTGAGGTAGCCCGTGAAGGTGTGAATGAGGCCATCGATGTCCTCACCATGTGGATCGCAGAGCTGCTTCCAGGCGGTGGCTTCAAAACAGCCCTTTAGGGTGTCCATTGTCTCCTCAGACCATAACTCCACAGTGTGCATGGCCGGAGGTTGTCTGTGCACTAGGGGTTTGTACACCGGCCGGAGATGAACCAAGTTGTGATCCGATCTCCCGAGTGGGGGTAGTTGTGATGAGGTGTACGCCTCCTTAGTGTTTGCGTAGAATAAATCCAGTGTTTTATTGTCTCTAGTGTGGCATGTGACATACTGGGTGAACGTGGGTAGAATGGGAGACAGTGAAACATGGTTGAAATCGCCTGAGATGAGGAGAAGAGCATCTGGGTGTTCTGTCTGCAGCCTGCTGGTTACTGAATGGAACCAGCAGGCTGAAATTAATTAATTTCAGCCTGTGTGGATTAATTAACCAGCTGAAATTAATTTTCACTGATGGAGGATCAGATGGCTTCCTAAATTCTGATGGATTTCAGCAAGTTTCTTGGCTTTTTATTCCTTTTTGCACCTCTTTTTCTTCATGTGTTCAATACTTATTCCCCTTGTCATTCCACTTTATTAAATATAACTTGTTTTGTGAACACAGTTGCCTTGATTTCTTTGTATGTATGGATTACTTGGGTTGCTACTGATACCTGGTGAAAATCTCAGGTCAGTGGCTTCATCAGAAATATGTTTACGGAGAAAAATGTTGACGTGTTCAATACTTATTTTCCCCGCTGTATATGTCAGGGGTGGCAAACCTACGGCTCTCAAGTTGCATGTGTCTCAATGATGTCTATTCTTTTTTGTCAGTTGGCTCTTGCGTGGCTTTTTTTTAAATTATATATTTCTTTTATTCTTGTCAGTTTTTGGCATGAAGACCTGCCAGACAGAAATGTTACCAGCAGACTTTCTGACTTTCTTCCTTTTTGCCCTTGCTCTGACATTGCGCCATTAAACAAAGCTGCATATTGTTTATATAGTGTGGCCGGAAAAAGGCCAAACTGGAAAGAGGTCATACCGGAAGAAGGTCATATAGACCGGAAGTGCTACATTAAATGATGCCTTGAATCATGATTTTGAATTAATGAATTTTTGTAATTGAATTACTAACTAACTACTAACTAACCTGCACTTATATAGCGCTTTTCTAGTCACAAAGACCACTCAAAGCGCTTTCACTAATACTAACCCTCTATTCTAAGGGCCTATAGGAAACAGATATCTAGGGACAATTTAGAACAACCAATTAACCTAACATGCATGTCTTTGGATTGTGGGAGGAAACCGGAGCCCCCGGAGTAAACCCACGCAGCACAGGGAGAACATGCAAACTCCATACAGAAAGGTTCCAACCCCTGCCACCTTGGGGATTCGAACCAGGAACCTTCTAGCTGTAAGGCAACAGTGTTAACCACTGCACCACCGTGCTGCCCACGGCAGCATGGTGGTGCAGTGGATGCGCTACTCGAATTAGTAGCGCATTCATTGCAGCCCTAGTTCCAGTCATCTTGGAGAACTTTTCAAAGTTATTTTGAGGTCTGATTTGTTTCTAGATTACAATGCAAGTCAACACAGACTCCATTATTTATAGTTTGGATTTCTGTGAAGGGGTGGGTAAACCATCTGTTGTATTACTGTGGGTGGAAAGAATTTTTATGATGGGCTGCATGTTTTGGGTCACTGTCAACATAAATCTTGATGGATCAGATGCCTGAAACAATACAAGAAGACAGAAGTTATAGGATTTTTTTTGTTCTGTTCTTTTGCTTTCTGATTGCAAATACTTTCCCAATAGCCTGAGAATTCTGACATTAAAGGGAACAGAATCATTTATGTGCTGTTCACAAATAACTCAATTGGGGTTGTGCTCTATCAAAAAAAATAGGACAACTACCACTTTATACCTGTTTCAATGGCAGTCCCATTTTATTGTGAGATCCAATTTGAAGATTCTCTATTAAAGATTTGAAGTGATAGCCAAAGTCTCCTGACCTCAGCCCTTTCACAACGCTGCATTAAGCTGAGGTTATCCCAAGCCTATACTAAAGAGTTCTCATTCTGAAACCTTGAAAAGAGACTAAACTCAAAAGAACATGGTGTAACCTGGCAGCAAGTTAAAATGGTTTTGCAGTCCAGATTCAAAACAGGGGAGAGCGCTGTCCTGACATGGAGTCACAAAGGTTGTCACTTAGAGGATGGGACAAACGGGTGTTATCACACAACAGCAAGCAATGAGTACGACTACACAGTAAGTCGGGCTTTTTAGGTTGGGTAGTAATGATCTCTGGACTGATCTTGATTGTTTTCTTGTGCGGATGCTTGCCGTAACTTATCTTGCATTGGATAGGGTTGAAATATGATTGGCTAGGAAGCAGTCTGTTTATGTCAGCTCACAACAAAAGCAAATTGTTCCGGTATGGATAGTGAACTTTGCAAATAGGAATAACCAGGCTGTAAGCTGTTGGGGAAGCTAGTTTTTCAGCTCAAATACTGGTGATTGAATCCCAGAAATGTCTTATTCTTCTGAACAACAACTGAAATGTAACATGCCTCTCCTGTGCACTTTTAAATCTAATGTGGAGCACAGCTAGGTTTTAAATGCTGTGAGTATACAGCATTGGTTAATAGCATTGGTCCATTAAGCTCTAACGTATGGTCTAAACTAAAAAATCTTGGTGTCATTTTCGATCAGTCGATGAGTTTTGATCAGCATGTCAAATCTCTGACCCGGAGTTGTTTTTTCCACCTTAGGAATATATCTAAAATTAGGTCATTGCTTTCCTACACTCAGTTAGAAATCATTAATTCATGCCTTTGTTTCTTCACGTTTGGACTACTGTAATGCTCTTTTTACATGTCTTAGCAAATCCTCTTTACACCGCCTACAGTTAGTCCAGAATGCTGCTGCAAGATTACTAACTAGGTCCAGTAGATTCTGTCATATCACTCCTGTTTTGGCCTCCTTGCATTGGCTTCCTGTAAATTATAGAATTGATTTTAAAGTTCTTGTTCTTACTTACAAAGCCATTCATGAAGAGGCACCTTTTTATATTAGTGACCTGCTCTCTCTACACCAGCCCAGCAGGTCTCTCAGGTCTTCTCATCAGAATCTATTGGTAGTCCTTAGTACTAGGCTCAGAACCAAAGGCGATAGAGCCTTTGCTGCTGTTGCTCCCAGACTGTGGAACTCCTTGCCTTTTGAACTTAGATCTGCACCTTCCATTGGTGTATTTAAGAAGCAACTAAAGACCCACCTTTTTAGCCTAGCTTTTTAATTATGTGCTGATTGTATTTTTATGTGCTTTTACTGTCTACTTTTTTTTTTTACTGTTTTATGTGCCTGTGTTTTTATTTTGTTTTGTACCATGTTAAGCACTTTGTGACTCTGTCTGTGAAAGGTGCTCTATAAATAAACTTATTATTATTATTAGTAGTAGTAGTAGTAGAAGTAAACAGTACACAATCTTGAAGTCTACAGCTGCTTAAAATGATGACCAGATGCAGCTATTTTTTCATTGTTTCCCTTTGCATTTAAACCAATAAGAATGGGATTCTTTACAAAGCATTGGTAAGTGAAGAGCACTAGGTTTTTTCTCCATAAAATAGGATTGTGATGACATATGAGGAGAACATTGTTTGACTCAATTTGACTTTGAACAGGTCATCAGATCTTGACATGATTTGATCAGGTATTCAACAGACACTAATTAAGGTCACTCAACCAGAAACAAATCTTTAAATGACTAATGGAATAACAATTCCTTTTGGTTTAAGGGTTCCTAATATTTTACATTCACAGCTTGGTTTTTGTTGGTGTTGTGCTTTCTTACTGCTTTAATGGTTGTTTAATGAGTAAAACCAGAAAATAGTCCAATAAGGATCAGCATTTAACTACAATCAGTAAAAGATTAGGTATTAAAGGACCCATTCATTATAAAATGGTGCATTTGTGGGTTTCTACTGTTGACAGGAATGTCCACAATCATTGTTTAGATATTCTCTGTCAAGTATAGCTGTATGAGGTGTATTCACAACATCAATAAAAGCCCCACCTTCAGTTATCTTCCCATCAAAGAAGTATTGGCTGTGATATCCATCAAGGGCAGCACACAGTGGTGGCCTAAAGGCCTGATCAGAGTCCCTGCAAGGGCAAAATGTTTGCATTCTGTAGACTGTGTTTGCATACACAGCAGTATTCAGAATGGTTCTTGAGGCACTGCAGCTGCCACTCAGCAGCCGTGTTTGACATATGTTCATTGAATTTAATCTGCAGTTCACATGCCCGTACTGTTGGTGGCAGCCCAGAGTCGCCAAACTGATTTGAACAGCTGCAATCCAAACGCTAAAGAAGAGCACGGTGGTGGACATTTTAAATGTCAGATGGAGGTATATGAATATGATGAACGGGAGCTTTTGCTGTTAGTGGCAGAGGAAGCAAACAGGCAAAAATAGAAACATATGTTCTCCCAGTTTTGGCAGATTGCTCAGTACTTCCCCCTGATGGGAGTTTCCTGGTGCATGCACAGTTCACTGCGATCACTTGTGTACTTGTACAGTGGTGAGAAAAAGTGTTTGCCCCCTTCCTGATTTCTCATTTTTTGTATGTTTGTCACACTTAAATGTTTCAGATCATCAAACAAATTTAAATATTAGACAGAGATAACACAAGTTAAACACAAAATGCAGTTTTTAAATGAAGGTGCTTATTATTAAGGGGAAAAAAAATCCAAAGCTACATGGCCCTGTGTGAAAAAGTGATTGCCCCCTAAACCTGATAACTGGTTGTGTCATGTTTGCCCCTTTCAGGGTATGAATGAGGCGCCAGATGCCGACAGAGAGTGTGTATATTTACTAAAGTAAAGTGACAAAATAACAAGCCACATGGGACGAAATACAAATACCTATACATGTAACCCTGACGGGTAAAATAAAGAGAGAAATAACGAGACACTAAACACTTACATACAGAGAGCGAGGGTGAAACCTAGCGCTGTACAAAGACTGGAACAGGGCGTAGAGATTCCAGTCTGGAACGACGAGGTTGCAGCAAGGAGTGAGCCTCAGCTGCTACCTTAAATACTGAACACAAAAGCTAAGGGCCAACAGGTGAAGAGAAAATATAATCAGCAAATCATAGTCAGCTGTGACAGGACCGGCTCGATTTGACAGCTGGAAGTCCGGTCGCGGTGCTGTCACAGTAAAAGCACCGAAGAGACAAATAATAATAGAACTAGAAATACAGAGGAAAAAGGGAAAATACTGAGTGACTCAAGCGCGGAGCTGATCTGTGCTCGGATCACCACAGGTTGGGCCACCCTTAGCAGCAACAACTGCAATCAAGTGTTTGCAATAACTAGCAATGAGTCTTTTACAGCACTGTGGAGGAATTTTGGCCCACTCATCTTTGCAGAATTGTAATTCAGACACACTGGAGGGTTTTCTAGCATGAACCGCCTTTTTAAGGTCATGCCACAGCATCTCAATCGGATTCAGGTGAGGACTTTGACTAGA
This sequence comes from Pholidichthys leucotaenia, assembly GCA_020510985.1. Lineage (NCBI taxonomy): Eukaryota > Metazoa > Chordata > Actinopteri > Cichliformes > Pholidichthyidae > Pholidichthys > Pholidichthys leucotaenia. The sequence goes on along the minus strand of CM035836.1, from coordinate 442,764,223 downwards.
CCAGGGGTCACCAACTGGTGGACTCCGGTCCAGATCCAGACCCCAAGAGTCCTCTGTCTGGACCCCGAAGCCTTTTGATACAATTTGGGGGAAAAGGGAGACTGTTTTGTTTTAATGGGAAAAAAGTGGAACTGAACTGCTGTATTGGCGATTGTCCGGACAGATTATGACAAGAGCCCTTGGGTGCTGTCCTGCTGCAGACCCCCCACCCCACCCTCGCTGTCCCACGAACGTCACTGTCACTCTGCGGCTCCAACCGCTCCAGAATATATGCAAAATCACAGTTCACTGCCCCCCCCCCCCCGACACAAGGTCAACAGCCAAGACATCCACCCTGGAGTTTCTTCACCTGCACTCTGTAGACAGTCTAAGTTTCAGCACCATACAATAGAGTAGCCAGTACTGTCGCTCTGTACACTTTGCATTTCACACGGATAGACACATGTCGATTGTTCCACAGTCTCTCACTAAAGTTTCCAAACACAGCACTCGCTCTTCCCACTCTGAGAGATAGTTCATCCTCCAGCCTAGCATTCTCTGAAACAGTACTTCCTAGGTACTTGAAAGTCTTGCACTTGACTAGTAGCTCTGTACCAATGCTGATCTCTTCTGGTAGTGATGTTGATAATTGGAACTTTGGTGGTTGATAAAGACACTCTGTCTTCTTGACGTTGATTTGGAGGCTGAATTGGCAGGTACTTGAAAGTCTTGCACTTGACTAGTGGCTCTGTACCAATGCTGATCTCTTCTGGTAGTGATGTTAATTGGAACTTTGGTGGTTGATAAAGGCACTCTGTCTTCTTGATGTTGATTTGGAGGCTGAACTGGCTAGCTGCTCTTGCAAATTTCTCCACTAAAGACTGCATATCTTCCACGCTGTGTGCAACTAGAGCACTCTCGTCGGCAAAGAGCATTTCTCTCACTACCTTTATCGATGTCTTACTCTTGGCTTTAAACTGTGCCACAGTGAACAAGTCTGCTTCTTTCCTTGTTTGAATGTATACTCCTGAAGTGTCTTTGAAGGCCACCTCAAGCATGGCTGCCAGATACAGCGAGAAGAGTGTAGGTGCCAGCACACACCCTTGTTTCACCCCGTTGCTTACTGAAAAGTCTTTAGATACTGAATCACTCATTGCCACGTTTGCTTGCATACCTGTATGGAGTGCCTCGATCAGGCTGACAAACTTCTCTGTACAACCATATTTCTTGAGTACCTGCCAAAGTCCTTGTCGCGAAACAGTATCGAAGGCTTTACTGAAGTCTATGAAGACTACATAAAACGGCATGTTCTGTTCGATACACTTTTCTTGAACCTGTTTCAAGCAGAAAATCATGTCCATTTTGCTTCTTCCACTTCTAAAGCCGCACTGGGTTTCCGGTAGTACATTCTGCAAGATGTGTCCACTGAGTCTGTTAAGTAGTACACGTGAGAGAATCTTACCAACAGTGGCTAGCAGTGATATACCTCGGTCATTTCCACAATCTTTCCTGTCACCTTTCTTGAACAAAGGAACAATACTTGCATCCTTCCAGTCTTGAGGTACTTTCTGGGCATCCCATATCTTGGATGAGCTTGTGCAAGCAGTTGGTCAGCTGAACACCACCAAATTTCCACACTTCTGCTGGAATTCCATCCCTTCCTGGAGCTTTACCATCCTGTGTTGTCCTGATAGCTGCCATTAGTTCATCAAAATTTGGTGGTTCATCCAGACTTGATACAGCTGGTCACTGCGCTAGAGCTTCTTTAGCATCTTCAGTGAGATCTCCAGGGTTGTTTAGTAGTTGGTTAAAGTGGTCTGCAAATCTGTCCAGGATCTTGTCTTTCTCCTGCAAAACCGTTTCACCATCCATAGCTTTTAGTTGGATCAATCCTCTTGGTTTAGGGCCGTAGATTTCTCTCAAACCTGTGAAGAATGTTTTCATGTCCTTCCTGTCCGCTGCAGTTTGAAGTTTCTCTGCTTTTTCATCCCACCAGTTGGACTTCATCTCTCTGGTGTACTTTTATAGCTCACTCTGAGCCTTTGAGTATTTCATCTTCTTTGACCTTGTGTTACACTGTAGGTTTCCCTGCCTAGCTGTATTCCTCGCTTCTAGTAGTTTCTTCAGGTGTTCATCATGCTCATCAAACCAATCTTGATGTTTCCTCTCAGGGTAGCCTAATACATCACTCGCAGTCTGATACACCGTATCCTTCAGTGTTGCCCATTTCTCTTCTATGTCATTGTCTGAGTTGTTGCTGTCCCAGTCTTTCAAGTTTTCATCCATTTCCTGTTAAGTTCTTCCTGCTTCTTTTGGTCTTTCAGTGCACTAGTGTTTAGCTTCCGTGGTGGCTTTGCACCCGTCCTGCAGTGTTGTTTTCGTCTGCAAATCCTTAATCTAGATCTCAGCATAACATGATCAGTACCACAGTCCACGCCTCTCATTGCTCTGGTGTCCAATACATCCCTTATGTCTCTCTGCCTGACTAAGATGTAAGATAAGATAAGATAAGATAAGCCTTTATTAGTCCCACAATGGGGAAATTCCAGGATTGCAACAGCATAGGGATAGCAACACTCAGAGCAACAATCAGAAGGCAAGAAAAAGCAACATCTAGTAAACATATGTCCATATTACTATAAATGTATATATATAGACACACAGTGCAGAGCATTATGGCTGGTGAATGTGCAGCAGAAAGTCTAAGCTCTCTCTCCGCGGATGCAGCGGGCCAGCTGGAAGTCTTTGGGCATGATGGTGACCCCCTTAGCGAAGAAGAGACCCACCAGGTGGGCCTCGCTGGTCTCCTGCAGAGCCATGACGGTGAAGCTCAGGAAACGCAGGACGGTCTTGAAGTCCTGAGCGATCTCCCTCACCAGGCGCTGGACGGGCAGCTTACGGATGAGCAGCTCCGTGGATTTCTGGTAGCGACGGATCTCTCTCAGAGCCACGGGCCTGTGACGGCGAGGCCTCTTCACTCTGCCGGTGGCCAGAGCGCCTCTCCGAGCAGCCCTGGTGGCTAGCTGTCTCCTGGGGGGCTTCTTCCTCCAGTAGATTTTACGGGCGGTCTGCTTGGTTCTTGCCATCGCTCTTTATTATTCTGTCTTTATTATTCTGTCACGCCGCCTAAACTCCAGCCCGGCACCCGCGTCCTTTTCGCTACAGCTCCCGGTATGTCGAGTTTCCCATTAGCACCGGGCGGCGGCCAAGTGCTAGCTAGCACTAGCTCCTCCCCGCTGTAACGTCTCCCGCTGCAAACCGTGGCTCCGTCCGCCGACCCGGGAGACCCCCGGGGCGATCCGTGCGTCCGTGATATATATACAGAGTGAAAGGTGTAGAAAGAAGAAGGAAGATAAAAAAAAAAAGGCTGTTGCAACAGGCAGCCGACTCGTGTGGTGCCGCCGGTCCGGCGGAACCGGAACCGGAAGAAAAAAAAAATGTAGTCTGTATGTATGTATGTATGTAGTCTAATAAGTGCCAGTGCTTGGATCTTGGGTGCATCCATGTCTTCTTGTGTGTGTCCTTGTGCTTAAATAGAGTGTTGGTTATCACAAGGTTGTACTCTGAACATAGTGCAGGTAGAAGTTCTCCATTAGCATTGCACTTGCCTACTCCATGTCTGCCTAGCCCTCCTTTCCATTTCTCAGTGTCCGAACCAACTCTGGCATTAAAATCTCCAACAAGTATCAGCCTGTCATCAGTCGGTACACGCCTGATAGTCTCACGTAAATCACTGTAGAACTCTTCCTTCACCTCCTCTGTGTTGGTCATTGTTGGGGCATATACACTGATGAGTGTGGCATACATCTTCCGCTGTAGTGGGAGTCTCATAGTCATTATCCTGTCGTTGATTGGCACCGATTCCCCATCAAGCATTGCTGTTATCTCCTTTCTAACTGCAAAGCCCACTCCTGCTTCTCTCCTTTCTTGAGTTGATCTCTCACTCCAAAAGAAGGTGTACCCATGGTCTTCCAAGCTGTCATATCCAGGCAATCTTGTTTCACTAAGTGCAGCTATGTCTACATTGTACCTGTTCATTTCCAGGGTTACAAGCGTGGTCTGTCTTTCTGGGCGCTGTGATGTTGTTCTGTCCAACAGAGTGCGTACATTCCATTCTGCTACACACAAGGCTGCTGTTTTCGTCTTCTTTTGGCTTCCTGCTCCTAGCTTACTTTTCACTGCCTGTCGGAGTGTGAACAGATCAGCACATGGACCACTCCCAGTTACACAGGGTGAGACTGGACATCCTGGCAGATAAACACATCTGTCGCAAGGTCTGTGGTGGACTGTGCCAGTCGGTGCATTGTGACATACACTACACAAAGAGCAGAGATAAACAAACCTATCATTTGGTCAGTCACTGTAACAGATACTGGAGTCCGTTTGTCTTGGCTTGTCCTTGCCACTGATAATACTTTTATCTGCCAAGAATGTGCTGCTAGTCCAGCAAAAGCTAGCAGTACTCAAATACTTTGCAAGCAGTTTCATGAAATGGTCGATCAGAAAGCAACTCATACCGGCTCGGACGTCGCCCGGGCTTACAAGATCCGTGCTGATCTGTTAATAATAAACACTTTCATTTAAAAACTGCATTTTGTGTTAGTTGTGTTATCTTTATCTATTATTTAAATGTGTTTGATGATCTAAAACATTTAAGTGTGACAAACACACAAAAAAAATGAGAAATCAGGAAGGGAGCAAACACTTTTTCAAACCAGTGTATGTGCGTTCACTTTTTTGGAGCTGCATGCGCTCGGTCAGTGCTTGCCCTCTGCGTGGGGTTTGCACACAAATGTGTCCACTGTGCTCGCTTGTGTACCACTGCGTTTTTGCCACCATGAATTGGGCTTAATAGTTAGGGATGTGGACTGGTGACTGGAGGGTCGCCGGCTCAATCCCTGGACCGGCAGGATCAGATCTGGGTGGGACAGATGACAAAGCAGTGTTTGCCCCACCCTCTTTATCCCCACTGTGGTGCCCTTGAGCAAGGCCCTCAACCCCAGCTGCTCCAGTGGAGCTGCTCAGTGGCCACAGGTCAGTTTGTGGTTGTACTGGACAGCTTCCAGGTGTGAATGTGTAACTGTGAGTGTGAACGGGGCCTTCTTGAAAAAGAGAGTTTGCCTCTCAATAGACTGTATAAACAAAGGTTAAAATAAACAAAACAAAATAAATAAATAAAACAAAATAAAAAGCACAAGCTACACCAAGATAGAGAACTTTCACTCTATAGATCAGAGCGACCTGTTAGCATCAGAGTTAATGTCAGCACTAACAAAACCAGTTTGGGTTTTGCTGGGGAACTACTTCTTGAAATACTGCTGTATACAGTATTTCATATGCTGTATACATGTTGAAATAAGCATCAGAATTACAACTTGAAGGCAAATTACTTCAATATTTTATTATCAAGGCTGAATAACTGGGGGATGTTGCTGCTGAAGCTGCTGTTAGACTAGCATTGCTATATTGTTGAAATGAGGGAAGATGTGCATGCTTTGCTTTTTTTTTTAGGTTTTTTTAATTTTTAATTTTAACGTTGGAATTGCTGATGTCTTACTTTTTGTACAAATGACAACTGTGGTGAGATGAGCCCTGAAACTATAACTTAGCAGTCAGTGTTGGCACTTAGCAGTTGGTCACTATTTATGATGAGCATTATTGCAAAAACTGAGCATGAGTGCATGGATGATGGTAGTATTGATGCCCCTACAGGCTGCAGCAGAGATCTGTGCCAGATGGCGTTAAACTCACAGAGCGCTCCTGTTGTACAGCTCTGCTCTGCTGAGCAGGCTTCAGGCAGGTAGACATGGACTGGCTGGGGAGTGGGAGAAAAACCTGGTTTTGCTGTGTTTTTGGTTAAATTCCCCAGACTATTACCTCACTGCCAAGTGCGCTGACTGCACAAGTAATTAATGTAAAAGTACACTGTTTGAATTGGTGTTCCATTTGTCTTGCATATTTATAGTATTTTATTATTTGGATAGAAGCTAAGGCAATATTTGTGTGCAGTTAAAAGATACAATCTTGTTTACTTGCTTTCTTTATATCCAAAGCCAATTTAAAAGCAAAGGGGGGAGGGGATTTACAGCTGAAACACTGTTGGATTTTCTCTAGCAGTGACGTTCCTTTGTTTAAAAAATGCCAACAGCCACTTTAGCACTCAGCTTCAGCTCTGCATGCAAAGTAATTAAATATCTGTTTGAACACTTTGTACACCAGTGCTCATCAGCTTTAGGACCTTTAATTTCTGATGTTATCATCCATGAAGTCAAAATGTATTTTTGAAAATTGTTATGTTCCATAGCTTGATATGGGAAATTTATGATGAGTTCTAGCTATGAGTACTAACTATTAAAGGTGCCCAGGATCCACCTTATTCCTGGGGGGCGGGGGGGGGGGGGGTTGCTGCTGTAGGAATGATTATGGGCGGAACTTCCAGTTTTGGCTGAAGTTGTATTCAATCAGTCAGTAAGAGTGGAGTAGCAAGGGCATTTAAAATAGCATTTTTAAAAGTTTTTCAAATTTAGTTTAATGTATAGTCCATATCGTGTTGTGCACTCAAGTAGCAGCTAATTTAAGCACTTGTAGTTTTTGTATTTTTTGAGTGTTTTGGCGTAGTTCTGGTACTTGTTGCTGGTGTTCGTGGTTGTGCCATAGACTGTATAAATGGAGGCTTCTCACTGGCAATACGTAGATCATGCACTGAAAATGAAAAAAAGACTGTTGATGTGATCGGTGGTACAGACACAGGACAGACACAAGAACACAGCAGGTATGGTTTCCCTTACAGTGGTGAGAAAAAGTGTTTGCCCCCTTCCTGATTTCTCATTTTTTTGTATGTTTGTCACACTTAAATGTTTCAGATTATCAAACAAATTTAAATATTAGACAAAGATAACACAAGTAAACACAAAATGCAGTTTTTAAATGAAGGTGTTTATTATTAAGGGGAAAAAAAATCCAAAGCTACATGGCCCTGTGTGAAAAAGGGACACCGAGCTGTAATGAAGCAATGTGCAAGGAGAATAATGTACAAACCCATCCTACCATCCGTTTTTATGGGAAATGTGAGATTGCTGCATAACAAGACAGACGAACTGGCAGCTATGTCCCGGTATGAGAGCATCTTCAGGGAGATTAGCATTATGTTGTTTACGAAACGCGGCTAACAGAACTAGCAACAGATGCTAACATCGAACTGGAGGGTTTCCACTTAATACGGGCAGATCAGACACCAGACAGTGGGAAGAGCAGAGGCAGGGGGCTGATAATGTAGGTGAATAACAGCTGGTGTAATACTGGGCACGTCACGATTAAAGAACAACACTGCAGCAAAGACATTGAGTTGCTAGCTGTTAGCATGCGACGGGCATACCTCCCCAGAGAATTCTTACATGTCGTCGGGATTATTATTTATGTACCCCCCTCTGTGAGTGCTGAGGTAGCATGTGACATCATCCACTCAGTCACTAGCAGACTGCAGACACAGCACCCAAATGCACTCCTGCTCATCTCTGGTGATTTTAACCAAACTTCACTGTCCTCCATTCTGCCTACTTTCACCCAGTATGCCACGTGCCACGCCAGACACAATAAAACACTGGACTTATTTTTGTAAACACTAGGGAGGCTTACACCTCATCACCACTCTCCCCCTAGGAAGATTAGATAGATAGATAGATAGATAGATAGATAGATAGATAGATAGATAGATAGATAGATAGATAGACAACCAAATGACAGAAACACACACAGCATTACAGACAAAGGGATTACCCATGGAAAGTAAAACTAAAACTACTATAAAAAAAGCAAAAGCCTATCTACATCATAGATGAATAGATGATGACCTGTATATACACATGAATCATACCCGCTGTACAATGCAGGACTATCAGGAGCAGAGTGAGATGTGAGGTACCAATTAGACTGTAAGGTGCAGTATGGCAGCATAGTTATGACCAGAATACAGCATCAGAGTGAATTATTGTACAGTGAAATGGCATGCAGCAGGAAAGATTCCCTGTACCTAACCATTCTACAGCGAAGCTGTAGCAGTCTGCTGGAGAAAGTGCTCCTCTGTCTGTCCAGTGTGTGGTGGAGGGGGTGATCAGGATTGTCCATGATAGATTGCAGTTGATTTAGTGTCCTCTTCTCCACCACTGTCTCAAAGGTTTCTGGCCTGAGACCAATTACAGAGCCAGCCCTCTTGATAATCTTGTCAAGTGTCATTTGTACACAGTTATATACACAGCTAGATGGTATCAACGGCATTACAGCTTGTTAAATTACCCGGCAGAATATAAATATATACCCAGACAGTATATTTCACATTTGAATCAACAGTATTGTTGCCACCCTCAATAATAATTGTAACTGTCTTAGCTGTGTATTGGAGGGGACTATCTCTATTGTACAAAGTTGTTTTGTTGAATACATTTAATATGACCTCTACGAGTAGCAACAGTTAGGTTATAAAGTTTGACAGCCATAGCTACACTACCGTTCAAAAGTTTGGGGTCACCTCAGACAATTTTGTGTTTTCCATGAAAAGCCACACTTTTATTTACCACCATGAGTTGTAAAATGAATAGAAAATATAGTCAAGACATTGACAAGGTTAGAAATAAGGATTTGTATTTGAAATAATAATTTTTTCCTTCAAACTTTGCTTTCGTCAAAGAATTCTCCATTTGCAGCAATTACAGCATTGCAGACCTAACATGATTGCACAAGGGTTTTCTAATCATCCATTAGCCTTCTGACGCAATGAGCAAACACATTGTACCATTAGAACACTGGAGTGATAGTTGCTGGAAATGGGCCTCTATACACCTATGTAGATATTGCACCAAAAACCAGACATTTGCAGCTAGAATAGTCATTTACCACATTAGCAATGTATAGAGTGTATTTCTGATTAGTTTAAAGTTATCTTCATTGAAAAAAAGTGCTTTTCTTTCAAGAATAAGGAAATTTCTAAGTGACCCCAAACTTTTGAACGGTAGTGTAGGAAAGACCTGCAGAACCTCTCCCTCGTGCACTTAGAATGGCACAGCCTTCCACTAAATGAGCTCCTCAGTGCGTTCAGCGTGTCCCGCATGGGGTGGGACTCGGACTCCAGCAGAGATGACAGCTTAGCCACCATCCTCCTCTCTCCTATCTCCTCCACTGGGTCGAGACGTCGTCCCAGAACAGAGCTAGCTTTTTTGATCAGCTTGTTCAGTCTCTTCCTGTCAGCTGCCGTGATTCTGCTGCCCAACAGACGACTTCAAATGTGATGGCTGATGCCACCACCGAATCATAGAAGGTCTTCACAAGTGCCCCTTGCACTCCAAAAGACCTGAGTCTCCTCAGGAGGTACAGCCTGCGCTGCCCTTTCTTGTAGAGCACATTGGTGTTGTGTGGCCAGTCCAGTTTCTTGTTCAGGTGAAACCCAGGTACTTGTAAGATATCACCATCTCAATGTCTGTTCCCTGGTTGTTTACCAGTGCTGTCGGGGGTTGTCCTCACCTGCAGCAGTCCACCACCAGTTCCTTGGTTTTCCACGCATTGATCTGGAGGCAGTTCCGCAGGCACCAGTCCACAAAGTCCTAAATCATCCCCATCAGAGATGAGGCCGATGATTGCAGAGTCATCAGAGAACTTCTGTAGATGGCAGTGTGGTGTGTTGTGTGAAAAGTCAACAGTGTAGAGGGTGAACAGGAAGGGAGCCAGAACTGTTCCCTGGGGCCCCCCGTACTGCAGATGATGGTGTCAGACGCGCAGTCCTGGGTTCTCACAAACTGTGGTCGGTCTGTGAGGTAGTCCGGGATCCACAATGACAGGTGCTAGTCCACCCCTGCACACAGCAGCTTCTCCCTCAGAATCACTGGCTGGATGGTGTTGAAAGCACTGGCGAAATCAAAGAACATGATCCTTACAGTGCTCCCAGGCTTCTCCAGCTGGGACAGGGAACGATGTAGGAGGAAGATCATTGCATCCTCCACCCCAATGCCATGCTGGTGGGCAAACTGAAGTTGATTGATCGCTGGTCCCACCAGGGGGCGGAGGTTTGCAAGGAGCAGCCTCTCCAGGGTCTTCATTAGGTGTGATGTGTGGGCCACTGGTCTGTAGTTGTTCAGGTCCTTGGGGTGTGGAGTCTTCGGTACGGGTACTACACAGGATGTTTTCCACAAGTGTGGTACCCTCCCCAGCTTCACGGTCAGACTGAAGATGTGCTCCACGATCCCACACAGCTGATCTGCGCAGGACTTGAGGAGCATCGAGATGATGCCGTCCGGACCTGCAGCCTTCCTCCCCTTTGATCTTCTTCAGCTCAGCTCTCACCTGGGTCTTAGTGAGGGTCAGGCTGGGGCAGGGGCTGTGTGCTTGGAGGGGAGGATGTTGGGTCTGTGAGGGGGAAAACAGTGGAGGATGTATGGGGGGTGGAGGAGGGCAGTGAACAGTGGGACTAGATGAAGGTAGAGGCAGCATTGATTGGTGGACAGGCGGAGAAGAGGGTGGTTGGTCAAACCTGTTAAAGAAGAGGTTCAGGTTGTTCAAACCCCCCCCCCCCCCCACACACACATACACACCTCCCCGTGGCCTGGGAGGAGGTATTCTGGTGCCCAGAGATGGTTTTGAGGCTTCTCCATACACCGCTGACGTCACTCTGCTGCCGCTTGTCCGCCATCTTCTTCCTGTAACTGTCTTTCCCCTCTCTGATCTTCCTCCTTAGCTCCCTCTGTACGGACTTCAGCTCATCCTTGTTTCCCGACCTGAAGATCTTTTTCTTCTCCTTCAGCAGTGACTTTATCTCAGGGTTGGTCCAGGGTTTGTTGTTTGAGAAACACCATATTACACCGCATTCCAAATTATTGTGCAAATTATATTTGTCTCTGATTTTCCTAAGTAGTCGATGGAAATTACAGTCAGTATAATTTTCAAATCATCAGTCGTTAGCACAAAATTCAAATTTTATTGAACAAACCTCCCAATGATAACTGTTTTTTTTTTTGCAAAAATAAAAAAAAAATCAAAATACACTGTTCCAAATTATTATGCAAAACAGAGTTTCAAAACATTTTATTGGTTGTAAAGAACTGAAAATTAACATTTGTTGAATTTGCAGCATTAGGAGGTCATATTTACTGAAATCAAAAGCTATTTCAATCAAAAACATCTTCACAGGCCAATTGTTACTACCCGAGTGTCGATCTTGTCCGCACTCGGGCCATGTATCATCTCTGCCGGCCTTGACAGCTGTGGATTACATTCTGGCTCCACCGGGCGCTCGGTGGGGTTTCCGGCTGTCAATGTCGATCAGCTGTTTGGCATCACTGCTCGTTAGCGACCAGCTTTATTAGCGGGCGTTGGCAGCAGTTGATTGCTGGAGTATCTGGCTGGGCTGGGGTTAGCTGGCTGGGGTTAGCCTTACGATCCCATGCTCTATGTTCAGTGTATTTTTGCCACAGTGTCTCTTAGTTTTGTGTTCATGTCTCATTAATAAAACACCTTTGCAAAACTCACTGGAGACTTTTGGCGTCTTATGGTGGCCCGCGAGGGTCACCGCATGACAGTATACTCCAGCCAAGGACGTCTAAACGGAGACGCCACACCGAGACGCCTTTCACCGTGAGTTTTTGCCGTAGGGTGGAGTTTTTCCCCGTTAGTTGGACTTGGTAGAGAGATGCCCGCCCGCGAGTGTGGTTTTTGCCCGGAGTGGCTGGAGGAGATTGATGGCTATCTTGCGGAGGCTGCCCGTCTCATGCCCACCGAAGTGGCCAATTACCACTTATGCCTCGCCCAGCGGGCCCTGCGCAGTTACCACCTTACCTCTACTCCAGAAGGAAGCGAGAGGTTATCATGGATTGTGGCACAGCGCGAATTGATGGCTAAAGCGCTCCAGGAAACCCTTCCACCTCCCGCGAGGACAGTGTCCCTGGCGAGAGTGGAGATCCATAGGCTGGAGGGAAAACCCGGCAGGAGACCAGCGGATCGGAATCCAGCTCCTGTCGTCCGTCCAGTCCCATCGCCATGTGTTCCTGGGTCCCTCGTCGCACCGTTGGCCAGTAGTCCTCATCGCCATGCTCCTACCAAGTCCCAACGAGAATCCCGTCCGGATCCAGCTCCGGGTCGTCAGAAGAACCCAGCCTCCCAGTTGGCCACATCTATCACGTCACGACAGGAGGGAACCCCCACAGTCGCCGCCCCTGGGTCATCTGTTCTAGCTGCGCTGTCAGCAACTCGTGCCCATATTGCCCCGGCTGTCATGTCCTCCTCTTCGACGTCATCCCCTGCGGCTGGGAGTGCTGTGAGTCGTGCTTCGGCGAGGCCCGTCAGCAATCCTTCCCGAGTGGCTCCTCCTCGTCGCCCCGAGGGGCCCGCCGTTACCTCCCAGAGGGATAGAAGGAGAACGCCACCCGCTGCAGCAGGCACCATCTTCTCCCCAGGAGGCAGGCAGGTGCAAGTTCATTCTTTCCATCATAATTATCGCCACGAGACGGCTTTTGTTGTGACGTGGCGCATTATAAATAAAGCTGAATTGAATTGAATTGAATTGAATAATTATGATCTGCCTTGTCTGACTTCTGGGGGCGGAGTTCGGGGTTTGCAGCCCCCTGAGCTCCAGCCACCTGCTGTAAATGTAATTCCTAAACCCTCTGCCTCTGTGCCTTCTTCTGCCGAGTGGTCCGTGACGCCAGTTCTACGTCGCTGGAGGAGGAGAGATCCTGCAGTGCTGGAAAGCCTGGATCCAGCCCTGCAGACACGTCGTGGACGGAGGAGAAGAGCGGACTGCGGCCCGGAACCTGTGCCGACGATGAAGCGTCCCCGGGTCTGCTCACCGGAGCGGTCCAAACCAGTGGGTCGAGGGTCCCCTGCCTCCACGTCATACGGGTCATCGGCGTGGACATCATTGCGAGAGGAACCTCGGGCTGCGGAAACCATCTCGCCAGCTGCGGAGCCCGACGCAGCTGAGTTGGAGCCTGCACACGAACTTCTTCGCCCTGAGCCTGGATCGACGGAGTCCTGGATGGCAACAGAACCCGAGTGCAGGCAAGTGCTCCCTCTTGTGTCTCTGTCTCCTGTTTTGGAGCATTTTTGCCTGCCTCTCGGGGAGGCGAGTGAGGGGCAGCCGCCTGCTGCGCCCGAGCTCGTCTCGCTGGGTTCTGTTGCTGCCGGTGATACTGATCCCGGTTCTTCTGTGTTCTGAGCTTCCTTGCAGTGTCACCGGCGCGGAGCCAGTTGGGGTCGCTGAGTTGGAGGTTCCAGGTTCCGGGGTGGAGGTCGTCAGCGGAGCTGCACTAACCCTGTCGGGGACCCTCGTGGGTGCTGCTGTGGCCCAATCAGGGTCCGACGTGGGTGCGCCCGAGGCCCAATCAGGACCCATCGCGGGAGCTGCGTTGGCCCAATCGGGGTCCAGCGGAGTTGCAGCGCCGTTGTGGTCCGAGGATGGTGGAAGAGCGGCAGTCCTTTCGCCGCCTGGCTCGGTATGGGCTCATTTTGGTCTTCTGTCCCCTCTACAGAGTCATCGCCCCTGTGCATCATCGCCGGGGGCCGTGGGGGTCCCCTTTTGCTCACCCCGGCTCTCCCATGTTTTTTCCTTACCAGGGAGGCCGTCGCGGGCTGTTTTCCCCCGGTACTAGTGGCTGAGGGACGCGGGTTGGCCGCCCGATTTGTCATGTGTATTACTGGGCGACCTGGTTCGGCCACCTGAGGAACTGTTTTGCCGGTTTGGCGCCTCGGGTCAACCACCCAACATGTTGTGTGTTTTTCTGGGCGACCTGGTTCGGCCACCAGAGGAGTGGACTTTCCGGGCCTGGGACTATGATAAGCCGCCCGGTCATGTTCCGCCTCCTATGACCACCCGCCGGCTGTTGGACGTGGGGAGACGGCCTGAACTGTTCCTGTGGTGCTTGGTCTCCGCAGCTCAGCATGAACTGTCGGGGGGGGGGGGGGGTAGAGGTCATTTCTTTGTGGTAGTCTGATCCAGCATTTGTTCTGGGGGTTTTTTTGTTGCTATCCTGTGTTTTGTTTCTTGTAATTGTTATTTGTGTATTTTGGGAATTTGTGATTTATGTTCTGCAGTTGTCTCATGTGTCCTGTGTGTATTTGATTTGGGTATATGGTATTTTTTATCATCGTGCTTTATATAGTTGTTTTTTTTGTTTTTGTTTTTTGCCCTAGTGAGTGTTGTATCTTCTGTTGTCCTGTCTGTGCTATGGTTTCATGTGTTTTTTGAGTGGTTTTTTTTTCTTTGATGGCCTGTGCTGATTCTCGGCTTGTGTCTCTCTCCCGCCGGGCCTGCCCCATCCGCCCACCCTGGAGGGGGTGGGGGGTGGGGGTGGCATGGATGACTATGGGCGTTCTGGAGCCCGCCCTCGGAGGGAGGGTACTGTTACGACCCGAGCGTCGATCTTGTCCGCGCTCGGGCCATGTATCATCTCTGCCGGCCTTGACAACTATGGATTACATTCTGGCTCCACCGGGCTCTTATTGTTACAGCGCTCGGTGGGGTTTCCAGCTGTCAAGGTCGATCAGCTGTTTGGCATCACTACTCGTTAGCGACCAGCTTTATTAGCGGGCGCTGGCAGCAGTTGATTGCTGGAGTATCGTCGAACAAACCTCGTCAGACCTTTGTGAGACATTCTGTCGAACTTCCCTGGTGTATTATCGTTATGCTCAGGTTCGTGTGTTTATTCTCGTCTTTGTTCATGTTTTAGATCGTAAGTGGCTGGGGTTAGCCTTACGATCCCATGCTCTATGTTCAGTGTATTTTTGCCACAGTGTCTCTTAGTTTTGTGTTCATGTCTCGTTAATAAAACACCTTTGCAAAACTCACTGGAGACTTTTGGCATCTTATGGTGGCCCGCGAGGGTCACCGCATGACACCAAGTTACATGTCAACATAGGACCCCTTCTTTGACATAATCTTCACAGTTCTTGCATTCATTGAACTTGTGAGTTTTTGGAGAGTTTCTGCTTGAATTTCTTTGCAAGATGTCAGAATAGCCTCCCACAGCTGCTGTGTTGATGTGAACTGCCTCCCACCCTCATAGAGCTTTTGCTTGAGGATGCTCCAAAGGTTTTCAATAGGGTTGAGGCCAGGGGAAGATGGGGCCACACCATGAGTTTCTCTCCTTTTATGCCCATAGCAGCCAATGACACAGAGGTATTCTTTGCAGCATAAGATGGTGCATTGTCATGCATGAAGATAATTTTGCTACGGAAGGCACGGTTCTTCTTTTTGTACCATGGAAGAAAGTAGTCAGTCAGAAACTCTATATACTTTGTTAAGGTCATTTTCACACCTTCAGGGACTCTAAAGGGGCCTACCAGCTCTCTCTCCCATGATTCCAGCCCAAAACATGACTCCACCACCTCCTTGCTGATGTCGCATCCTTGTTGGGACATGGTGGCCATCCACCAACCATCCACTATTCCATCCATCTGGACCATCCAGGGTTGCACGGCACTCATCAGTAAACAAGACTGTTTGAAAATTAGTCTTCATGTATTTCTTGGCCCACTGCAACCGTTTCTGCTTGTGAACATTGGTTAGGGATAGCCGAATAATAAGTTTATGCACAACTGCAAGCCTCTGGAGGATCCTACACCTTTAGGTTCGTGGGACTCCAGAGGCACCAGCAGCTTCAAATACCTGTTTGCTGCTTTGTAATGGCATTTTAGCAGCTGGTCTCTTAATCCAATGAATTCAACTGGCATAAACCTTCCTCATTATGCCTTTATCTGTACGAACCCATCTGTGCTCTGAATCAGCCACAAATTTCTTCACAGTGCGATGATCACACTTAAGTTTCTGTGAAATATCTAAGGTTTTCATACCTTGTCCAAAGCATTGCACTATTTGATGCTTTTCAGCAGCAGAGAGATCATTTTTCTTTTCCATATTGCTTGAAACCTGTGGCATGCTTAATAATGTGGAACATCCTTCTTTAGTTTTACTTTAATTTGGCTCACCTGGCAAACTAATTATGACAGGTGTCTGAGATTGATATCAGTGATCCAAAGAGCCCTGGGACACAATACCATCCATGAGTTTAATTGAAAAACAAAAAATTTAATGTTTATGACACCAAAATCCTATTTGCATAATAATTTGGAACATGGTGTAAAACCACAACCTGTCTGTGCACTTGGTGTTCCAAGAATGTGGAATAAGAAAACATATTGTTCCTCTTCTTCAATCAGGTCCAGCCTTGCAGCAGGAATGAATATACAACACAGCCATCTATCCATCTTCTATGGCCTTTCAGAGGGTCCAGGTTGTGGAGGCAGCAGTCTAATCAGAGAAGCCAAGACTTCCCTCACCCCAGCCACCTCCTCCAGCTCTCCAGACAGGACACCAAGACGTTCCCAGACCAGCTTGGAGTCATAGGCTGCATTCAGACCAGGATAGTCCAGGGGTCTCAGTTCGACTGGGCAGGGAAGGCCGAGAATTTTCACACCTTGGTTTGGTTTGCATTCACACTGTAGTGGACCAAACTGCCTGTACAATGTCACACAGTTACAACAACTGCTCGTTTGGGGGACTGTAGCCGAAACCACCACTGACCAGGAAGAAAAAATCTCGACAAAGAAGAAAATCAGGCCCATTGATTGGCCAGGACCGAAAACGGAAATCCGTTCCCTTCCATTTGTCTGCCACAAACAAGACATTTTTTAACTTTTCTCCTTGGCTTTCTCGGGTAAAAGGATTTTTCAGATTCATGCGGTTGTCTTTATTGTTATTTTCTACCCAAAATGTACTACGGTAAACGCTGTTTCCTTTTCTCAGACTATGAGACTGTTTCCTTTTGTCAGACTATGACAGTGGACTGTTGCTGTGGTTACACAAACACTGCGGGGCACTTCTGTCCTTTGGTCCGCTGGATACTCTGTTTGGATTCACACTGCAACTGGAGCACACCAGGTTTTATTTGCAAGAGAACTGAGACCCCCGTTTTCAGGGGGACCAGACTTCGCTTGTTTGGTGCGCACCAGAGTTCCAGCGCACGTTCAGACTGCACCAAACAAACCGAACTATCCATGGAAGCTACTGTTTGGTCCTTTGGTCCGGACCAAACAATGGCCGTCTGAATGTGCCCATAGTCTCTCTAATGTGTCCTGGATCTGCCCCAGGGTCTCCTCCCTCCTCTCACAAAACACACACAAAAACTAATTCCATTTCTGTACCTGGTCTTTCCTTCACCTACACTATATTGTAATTCACATCATGTAGCCCAAGCAAACTCATTGCAGCATTGCTGTAGTCCTAAATCTGTCTAGTAGTTCAAATACTGTCATGTTTTAATGCTGCTAGTCTGTGATGACACTCTCTTTGAGAATGTCCTTTTAACAGCAACAGTTTGTACCTGACTATAGTAAAAAAAAAAAAAGGTCAACACTGACTATGGGGACCACAAAAGCTTTCCAGTGTGTGTCCTAATCCTGATTTAATTAATTTCTCTATTGCTCTCCCAGATCTGCCCCATGGACCCTGCATCTGGACTGTTTAGGTTTTTTGTTTTTTTTTTGTTTTTTTTAATAAATACAGTATTTTCCCCCAAAATAAATTCCTGTTTGTTATATGTTGACTCACTTGATTTGGGGTTGAATTTCTTTTACATTCTTCTCATGCACCTCCAAAAGTTTAATATTGTGGTGAATTTATTTTTAGAAAGAACTCAAGTCTAAAAAGTAAAACTTTCATATTTTACAATAAACCCATATAAATGTAGCTGTTTTAAGATTTTTTTGTTTGAAATTTGGATGAATATGTCTGAGCTATTTGATACAGATCTGTATAGTGATGTGCTAATTTTTGGAGATGCAGTACTGTTTTTACACAATATTATTTGAAAAAAGATTATTATTCCACCATAAATCATTTCCAACTTCACTAAGGATTATTGATTACAATGTTATGTATATATCTAATACACACAGTATATTTTAGGTTCTCGTTTATCACTACGTTATACAAAGGTTGAAAATACTTTAGTTTTGCAGAGGTGAGGTAAACCATTACTTTGTGAATCTGTCACACTGAATCAACAATAGATTTTATCTTCTACAGGTAGCTGAAAAGGTACAAATGAATTCAGGCATCCAGTGTTTCACAACATTTATTTCTATATTTTAAAACAATAAAAATAAAACACATTTACAACCTAAAATGAACTGGAACTGAAATAAATGACTGCTGGAGCTTAATAGCAACAACCTTTTTGTTTTTTAAGTATGCATAGCTAAAACTGATGAACATAAACAGACCATAACCCAAGATTTACAGACTCCGGATGCAGTGTGTTGCAGATGCAGTGCGGATGGACTCTTGCATTCATCCCTAGCAAATCTGTTTGTGTTTTGCAGCAGCATGGATGAGAACAGAGTTTGAAATACAAGATCAAGTGAGAATTATATAAAATAACGCAAGATCTTGAGAAAAACCAGAGAGTGACCAAGATGAACCGATCACAATCACGTGATGACAACAAGGAAGTGTGATGTAGCGGCTCCCCACCTGGATTTTTGGGCCCTAAATAAAATGTATGTAGCCCATTAATTTTAATTGTATGAAGCGTTTGTATATTAAGTCAAGTTTTTACCTTCTTTGACACAGTGGTGAAGTAGACCTCAGAAAATAATGGACGATCCTTAAATCGTTTTAATGATCAAACGGCTATTAAATACCGCGAGATCCCATCGGATTTCCTTGCGGACTGTATCCGGCATCCGCCAAAAATAGCCTCGTTGCGTTTCATTAGCGAACCAAATCTGACGAGCCTGATTCGTTCCACAGTGATCCAGACCAGGTCGTCGGCCTCCGTCGGTCTATGATGACCATGGAAGAGAATCCTAAACGTCTACTCTGCTGGAACAGCACCGCCTGTGGCTGAACAGGCTGATGCGCGAATGGACCAGGTGGGGATTAGAAAATTGATGAGAATGGGAACTATTTACTGTGAAGGCCGGATCGCAGCCGTAACGTACTGCATCTGGAGTCAGTGTAAATCCTGGGTAAAAGTGTGATTCAGCATATTTACAAAAACCACACAACAACTAACAACAGTCAAAGTCCTTACAATCTGATCTAAAGTGTTGTCATAATTACGTTGTCAAAACTAGAGAGCTATCTGGTTTGATCACCGCTGTGCTACATTAGCATTACTGTCAATAACACTACACAATATAGTTATTTAAAAAAAAGTTTACCGGAGATGCGCATCAGAGAGGATTATGTTAAATTCACGATTCTTTACTACAAGAGTTCTCACTTGACACGCTGTCTGGTAATAACCAAAGGTCTAAGATTTAGCAGTCTGCAGTATATTGATGTTAGCCTCCAGGAAATGCCGTTTATCTCTCTACCTGGCAACCGGTACGAGATTATAGTGAGTCAACAGTGAGTGCGACATCTACTGGCCAGGAGGTCAGAATGCTATCTCTTGCACTTTTAAGTTCATCTGCAAGGCTTTATCAGAGCAAAAAAAAAAAAAAAAAAAATCCAGAGAAAAAAATAACCAGTCAATAACAAGCAGCCATTACCGATGAGTCTTTGTTCTGATTTCAATGAGTACAGAAAAGATAGTTGAAGATTTTCAGCCTATTTTATTAGATGAAGGCAAATTAATCATCAAAAAGTAACTGCAGTTAATTATTTTGACTGAAATTCTTGTGGCATTTCAAAGCAAATGGCAGTTAAATTTCTAAAAAAAAATAAAAAATGGAAAGGCCTTTCATTTTGATGATTATTATATTTGCTATTCATTTTCATTATTTTTTTTTAATTTTCGTAACTGAAAATGACAGTGCCACAGCTGCAGCAGAAAATTGTGTTACAGTGGGGAAAAACAGTATTTAGTCAGCCACCAATTGTGCAAGTTCTCCCACTTAAAAGATGAGAAGGGTCTCCAATTTTCATCATAGGTATACCTCAACTATGAGAGACAAAATGAGAAAAAAAAATCCAGAAAATCACATTGAAGGATTTTTAATGAATTAATTGGTAAATTCCTCTGTAAAATAAGTATTTGGTCAATAACAAAAGTTCATCTCAATACTTTGTTATATACCCTTTGTTGGCAATGACAGAGGTCAAATGTTTTCTGTAAGTCTTCACAAGGTTTTCACACACTGTTGCTGGTATTTTGGCCCATTCCTCCATGCAGATCTCCTCTAGAGCAGTGATGTTTTGGGGCTGTCGCTGGGCAACACGGACTTTCAACTCCCTCCAAAGATTTTCTATGGGGTTGAGATCTGGAGACTGGCTAGGCCACTCCAGGACCTTGAAATGCTTCTTACGAAGCCACTCCTTCGTTGCCTGGGCAGTGTGTTTGGGATCATTGTCATACTGAAAGATCCAGCCACGTTTCATCTGCAATGCCCTTGCTGATGGAAGGAGGTTTTCACTCAAAATCTCACGATACATGGCCCCATTCATTCTTTCCTTTACACGGATCAGTCGTCCTAGTCCCTTTGCAGAAAAACAGCCTTAAAGTATGATGTTTTCACCCCCATGCTTCACAGTAGGTATGGTGCTCTTTCTCCTCCAAACACGACAAGTTGGGTTTTTACCAAAAAGTTGTATTTTGGTTTCATCTGACCATGTGACATTCTCCAAATCCTCTTCTGGATCATCCAAATGCTCTCTAGCAAACTTCAGATGGGCCTGGACATGTACTGGTTTAAGCAGGGGGACACGTCTGGCACTGCAGGATTTGAGTCCCTGGCGGCGTAGTGTGTTACTGACGTAGCCTTTGTTACTTTGGTCCCAGCTCTCTGCAGGTCATTCACTAGGTTCCCCCGTGTGGTTCTGGGATTTTTGCTCACCGTTCTCGTGATCATTTTGACCTCACGGGGTGAGATCTTGCGTGGAGCCCCAGATCGAGGGAGATTATCAGTGGTCTTGTATGTCTTCCATTTTCTAATAATTGCTCCCGCAGTTGATTTCTTCACACCAAGCTGCTTACCTATTACAGATTCAGTCTTCCCAGCCTGGTGCAGGTCTACAATTTTGTTTCTGGTGTCCTTTGACAGCTCTTTGGTCTTGGCCATAGTGGAGTTTGGAGCCTGACTGTTTGAGGTTGTGGACAGGTGTCTTTTATACTGATAACGAGTTCAAACAGATGCCATTAATACAGGTAACGAGTGGAGGACAGAGGAGCCTCTTAAAGAAGAAGTTACAGCTCTGTGAGAGCCAGAAATCTTGCTTGCTTGTAGGTGACCAAATACTTATTTTACCAAGGAATCTACCAATTAATTCATTAAAAATCCTTCAGTGTGATTTTCTGGATTTTTTTTTTCTCATTTTGTCTCTCATAGTTGAGGTATACCTATGATGAAAATTGGAGACCTCTCTCATCTTCTAAGTGGGAGAACTTGCACAATTGGTGGCTGACTAAATACTTTTTTTCCCCCCACTGTATGGTTTAAAAAAGGCTGGAAACAGGCTGTAATACCACTGATGTATGAATGGCACTTCAACCATTACTTTGCTGCTCCATATAAACATCTTTATAATGGTAGCCTAATTCATTCTAACAGCTTCTATTTAACATCAAATATTTGTTTGGAGTGGAGAGCCGAGGGAGAGGAAGAAAGTGGGAGGGGAGACATGAAGAGAAGAAAAGGGGGGAGGGATAAAAAGCTGCTTGAGAACTGAACAGCATCTCCTCCTGAGGATAAAAAACACAAAGAAACAAAGAGACACCAAAGGAAAACAAGAGAGACGAGCGCTTTTACAGAAGTCGTCTTTTATTGCCACGTAAGAAAGTCGTATATAGAACAATGGTGATATACTGTACTGTCAGATGGCAAATCAACATGAGAAGAGCAACAAAAAAACACCCCTATCATCCCTCCTCAAAATAAAAGCAAAACAGACAGTCATAGCAACACTATGGTAATATAGTTCTTGGACAATACATCTGCTATATCTCTTTTTAAACAATATTTGAAAAGTACCAAAATACAGCTTTTTTCCCATAACTTAATTTCCACAAATTATAAAGTCAGTAAACAGTAAAAGGACAATGGGGCATCACGGTGCATATTATTAAAAGCTACTGTGCAAACAATAGTGGGAAATGGGCTCTACCATCGAAAATATGCTTTTACTCGTCACACATAACTGCAGTGTCGAGGGCCGTCATGTTTCCATATACACGTGCATAAATACCACAAACTGGTCTGGACATCAAAAATAGAAAACTGAATCTCATATCGTTACCTTTTGCATGATTAACACCAACATGAGTTAATCAATGAGTTGTTCTATAAAAAAGGATAGTGTTTATATGGCAAATAGCTTATTGATTTGTAAAAAGTGATGGGAAATGCCTTGGCGCTGTCACTGAAACCCTCCTGTTAGCTCTAATAGCAAGTCTACTCAACATGGGCTACTTTTAGTCATACATGTAGAGAAGCATAGAGGCGAACCAGATGAAAAACAAATGTGGAGCGTTACAGGACAACAAACACTGCTTTTCTCCTGTGTGCATAAGTGGACAGCGTTGGATTGGAGCGCTTATTAAAGATCGATGCTATACAAAGTTGTAAACGCAGGTGAGAAGAACCCCTCTGTTGATAATATGGTGATTGGACAGATTTGTTTTGACCGTAAGGAGGCTGCTCTTCATTCCCTGTAATGGTTACAGCATAACGAGTCCTTGAAATAGCAACAGTGAACGACAAAATAAAAGAGCGGAGGAAAATTTGCTAAAAATGTAGTTTCAGCCCTTTAGTATCATTCCAGTGAGCTGTACATTATCCCATTTTCCAGTCCAATGACCCTGCCCTGACTCTTCTCCGATGAGAAGTCTGGACTGCATCTGCACTAATTAAGAGGAAAAAACATTCTTAACTATTCCATTAATTAAATATTTACAGACAGCTGCATTTCCCTAGTTCAGACTGACATAAAGAACAATCCATGCTTCACATCTTCAGCTTAAATAGGAGACAGATGTTTAAAAAAGCAAACATAAAAAAGTACTTAATGCAACATGAAGTATCCCCGTGCATTGAAATAGCCAATTCTGTCTGGAAACATCAGTTATTGATTTGAGAGTCTAATATGCTGCATGCCCAGGAGTAATAATCAATGACTTCATGACCTCCATGTGTGTGTATGTGTGTGTGCGTGTGTGTGTGATTCTGCTCCACCATTTTGTAATATCAATAATTGAAACCTTCCTCCCTATCCGCTGTTTCCCTGCTCGGTCTTTGTCTGCCACTGTGGACCATGCGGTCCCCGCTGGCAGCATCAAAGCTCTTCCTCACACCTGTCTGGGTTTCGGTGATTAAGGACCACAGTGGGAACTCAGCAACCCCCCCCTCCCCTGGCCACTGGCCCCAGTACAGCTCATTTTCTGTCCATTATACAACACTCCATGCAGACATCTCACTAGCTCTTCTGTTTCCTCCTGATGCCTGGCTGCTCCGCTCAGTAAGAGTGCGTGACAACAGAGCAACTTCCAATAGGGAACCTTTTGTATTAACTGGCTATTTTCTGAGACCATGCAGCGGAAGATGGTGGAGGACACTCCTCATTTTCACATCTCCTCACCTCTGATCCCCGACAGCACACATACATACACGGGCCAACGTCAACAAGTTTACATCGGAAATATGTCTAAAGGTGCATTCAGACCAAATGCGAAGTGGCTTTTTCACGTGGCATGAATGCATACAAAGTCAGTGGAAAGAGGCGAGCACATGCGAATAGCGCTGGCTAGTAATGGCCTTGAGATTCTGCCGTCATCAGAGTAAAAGTATCAACACTGAAGAGTAAGCTGGTTTGAAAATGAAACTGCCACTCACCTGGAGACAGAAGGACCGGGAGCTCTGCAGCTGAATCGGAGTGTCGGGAGTTTTTTACCCACGGACTCCTGCCACGGATGTGCTAACAAGGCTAGCAGGCTAGCAGTGTACACAACCATCATCCAGGTGAAATTTTGGAGGCAGGGACAATTTTTTCAGGCGAGACCCCGTTGGATAATGTAAACCTAAACATGACGGTGTTTTGGGAATTTCCACAGCAGGTTGAACACAACTGCTGAAGTTATAAAGGCAACTTCGCCTGTCTACAGCTCACTCAGACGGTGAATTCATGTCTATTCACGTGTTTACATTGAGTTATAATGTAATCGCGCCACGCAAAAAATTCGCCCGTTGTCATTTGGTCTGAACGCAACTTTAGAGAGGTTGTTTGCACATTGGCAAGATGTTGGCTAGACATCAGCAACCTAAAACTGTAATCGTTCAGCTGCTCCCTTTTGGAGTTTCCACAACATATCATTTGATATTGTGATGGTCTGCACATTTGATTTGGTCTTTGGTATGACCAGTCATGAACCCGCAACCTTCTGGCTGTGGGGCAGATGCTCTGCCACTAGGCCACCACTCTGCAATGAAATGTTAATCATGACCTTTATTTATTTAGGTCAGCCCTTTAAGGCCAACTATTTAGCTATTCAAGGTGACGGACACTACTACTAAATTACGATTAGTGGTAGAGCATCAACCCCACAGCCAGAAGGTTATGGGTTCATGACCGGGACATACCAAAGACCATATAAAATTCCTGCCCAATCAAATGTGTGGACCATCATGATAATGCATCAGATTTATATAGCGCTTTATCATAGACACTTTAGAAATAGATACATTATTCATTCACTCCAGACAGTGGTAAGCTACTACCGTAACCACAGTTGCCCTGGGGCAGGCTGACAGAAACGTGGCTACCAATCAGTGCCAACAGCCTCTCCGGCCGCCACCGAACATTTATACACATTCATACCCAGTGTTATGGACACTGGAGGCAAGGTAGGTAAAGTGTCTTGCCCAGGGACACAACAGCAGAATATCTGGGGAAAGTGGGATTCGAACCGCCAACCATCCAGTTATTGAATGACCTGCTCTACCTCCTGAGCCACTGCCACCCATGATAGCAGATGATGATACACTTTGATGACCCCGAAAAAGAGCAGCAGGAATATCAAAATTTTAGGTGTTCAGCCTAATGCTGACGTTTAGCCAATCTGCAACCTCTATAAGATGTATTCCTCATGTAAACTTGGTATGTAGGTGTGTGTGCTTGTGGGGATGCATCTTTGCTAGGTTTACATTATTAGCCTGAAGTGGCTCAGATTTTTTTTTTTTTTTTCTGTCTGCACAAATCTGATGTAAAGTCACACCGGATCTGACTAATTTTCTAATGTTGTGCTATGGTAGTGTTTTTCAACCTTTTTTGTTCCACGGAACCCTTTTTACAATGGAAGAAAATCCTGCGGCACTCCAATGTAAAATGCTACTGAATCCTATAAGGGCATATCTTTAGTCTTGTAATTTGTATATACTCACACATGGATTTGCTCCTGGTGACATGAGTGTACACTAGTTTGGCTAGCTAGTTAACATTAGCAACAGAGATGAAAGAGGGAGGGCGGAGTTAACTGCAGCTCTTGAGCATTTAAAGCAGGGGTGTCCAATCATGTGCCATGGAGGGCCAAGACCCTGCAGGTTTTCTCTTCTACCCAGTCTCTTCAGCAGGTGTTTTCACTGATCAGCAATCAGTGGGAAGAAGTTCAGTGAAATCTGCTGTTGAAGACACTGGTTGGAGGTAAAGCCTGCAGGGTCTTGGCCCTCCATGGCACATGATTGGACACCCCTGATTTAAAGTGACATGCACTGAAACGAGCCGTTCTGAGTAAGGCTGCAAATGATAATTCACAACGATGCTCCAGTAATTAAAGAATTAAAAGCAATTTGGCCACAGTCTTTCACAAACATTTCATTAAGACGTGGGAACTGTTAGCATATGGGAAAAGTGCAGTAAATGGGACATTTAAGTCCCGTTTTCATTATTGGAGCAAGTCGAGCATTTTCCCTTTTTTGTTTGTTTACCAGCTGTTTCCGGTATGTGTCCTGCCTGCTGACCAATAGAGGTTTGCGTTTCCACATTTCTGCCTCGCTGGATCAAACCAATTTGGTCTGATGATGCACACGTGGCACAGATCGACCTGCTTCTCTGTCGGAAACAAAAACTTGCAGCGTAAAGAAAAGGTTAAGTGTAAAAAAGTTTCCAAAAGATTTTTGTCAGACACAAATACTGTAACTGCAGTGCATGTGTGTGTCTTCCGCAACAGATTTACACACATACTCGTATACAGTAAACAGCATTTAGGAGGGCAAGCAGCAGATTTCTGACTTGTAGAATCAGTCTCTCCCATTGCCAGCAAGAACAATGCACATAGGGAAGCTAATCATGTCTCACACAACGGGATGAATTATTGTTACTGACTGCACTCCACTTTTACAGAAAAGATTCATTGCAGCCCCTGCTTTTGTTCAGTGGGTCCTCCTTTCACACACAAAGGGAGCAACTGATAAGAAAAGAAGACCAGAAGGATGAAAAGAAAGTGATAAAGAGAGAAAGGCTATGTATATTTATACGTGTATATATATATGTGTGTGTGTGTGTATAAAATGTTGCTATATACTGTATATATCTGTGTGTGTGTGTGTATATATATAAAATGTCGCTACAAAGGGCCAAGGTCTGGAGTTTCACAGTCTTTCATATACAACAGGTGTAGTAACAACACTGACTTTTTGTCTCTCTGCTGTGATGACACCTGCTGCTCAGCACTGCAGGAACGCAAAGAAAGAAAGAAAAAAGAACACAGAGTCCACCCTGTGATATATTCTGAGCATGTATGTGAGTGTGTGTGTATGTGTGTGTATGTGTGTGTGTGGTGTGCGTGTGTGCGTGCGTACGTGTTCAGGTGTAGGTGACACACTGTAACGCTCTCGTGATTAAATCCCATTCCACTTCCTCAGTCACATCCCCTGGTTTGCAGTCACACGACCCAGAAGGCAGCGGGGTCATGTGACTCTCCCCCTCACAGACTCCCCTATCTTAAACTCAGCTGGTTTATCCGCCACCCCCCCCCCCCCCCGCCCCCTCGGATTTTGATTCGGGAGCTGTAGTTTTCAGGCTCCCCCTGTGTACCTCAGTTCACTAGACTAGTGCACCCGGAGTGCTCTAAAATGTGTCCCAGGTTTTCACGCTGAATCCCCGTGTCGTCTTCTCAGCAGATTGTCACGTGCGCCTCTCCCTCTCTAACATCTATGCCTTTAAAAAAAAAAAAAACAACACTTTTTTTGCTTGTTTTCAATTCAAGAAAAATGTCCTCACAATCTGTTCACACTCATGCTAAACGCTTCTTGCTGAACCACAGTCTGATTTCATGTAATGCATCTTAATTTGCTCTGCTCATTAAAGGGGTCATTCACTTAAAAAGGAAGTTTTTGTAGATTTGAACCTTCTGAAATGCGTCTATTGGTCACGTGATTGTTGAAAACATCAAAACGCTCACTTCTCTTCCGGGTTTGTCACTAAAAGGTAAATATCACTAGATATCACCTACCCGCTGCTCTATTATTAGCCAGCTTAGCTATCTGTCATGTAGATCGGCAGTGAGCCAAAGGCGTTAGCTTAAGAGCTAACAGTGGTACTTATTATTATTTTCTGTAGATTTCAGTCGCCTTAATAGACCCTTTTCCTTGTTTCCACCTGGTTCACTAATCCACAGTCGATGACATATCTTGCATCATTCTGGTTTATTTTGTTATATTTTCGCCGTGATGTTGCATCGAGCCATCAGCTAGGACAGTCTGATTCGATCATTGCAACCACATACAGCTCGCTTCGGCAGGGCGGAGATGACGGAGAGACCGTCTGGCGTTATCTTAATGCTAGATTAAGAGGTAACATTAGTGCTAAAGAGCTCGCTAACCAAACTTTTTTTTTTTTAGCTCGCTAACCAAGCACAGTTGTTACTTTCTTTAGATTTCAGTTACCTTAATAGACATCCATTTTTTCATCTGGTTCACAAATCTAGTCAATAATATATCACGCCATCCTGACTTATTTTGTTATATTTTCACTGTAATGCTACATCAAACTGCTAGTATTAGCTAGCTCTGGCTAGGTGGCCAGAGTTGATCATTATAGTGGCATTACAGCAGGGAGAAGCTGCCAAACACTGCCACCTGTTAGCTTAGCTGTTGACTGGTTTTGATCATTATTTTCTATAAATTCATCCCCATGGAAACACTTGACCATATATTTCATTCTTAGACTTTATTTTAGCTTAGTTAAAGTTTATATTTTCATAAACCGGGATCCAAGGTGGCTGCCTGAAGCTAGCAGTTTAGCCACTCATTCACATATGTTTCTGTGCTTATCGTACTCCAGGTATTGATCGCATCCTATCGACCAAAAAAACCACACACCCCTGCCTGCCAGTGATGCTTTACTTCAGTCATTCTTTTAAGACAAACTTATATTAACTGGCTGAAGCTCGATGGAAGCTAGCAGCTAAGATGGGCAATAGTGATGTAAATAGGAGGGTGGAGTTGGAGATTTAAAAAGATATGCACTGAAACCAGTCATTCTGAAGTAGGCTGCAAAACAGGATTCACAAAGATGCTGCAGTAATTAAATAATTAAAGAAAAATTGACCAAAATATGTCACAAACATTTCATTAATACCTGCGCGAGTTGTTAAAATGGAAAAAGTGTAGTCAATGACCCCTTTAAAGGACTTTAAACGACAGTGTCGAAATGGTAACAGTGGCCACAGTGGCTAACAACCGACATAAAAAATAGAAATGAATAAAAACAGGCTGGGAGAAAATCTGTCCCACTCATCAGACTTAAATATTTATTTTCTATTTTTTAATTATTTAACAGAGAGTAATGTTTTCCAGCTTGATGTGACGCTTTGTTTTTATCTTCAGTTAGAGCTTGATTGCAGCAAATGATCTTATCAAATTTATCACGGCAGTGTCATTTTTATTTTAGTCCTGCTTTCCTCATGTCACAAACTGGAAAGGCTCAGCATCCCAGTGTTATACTTTTACTGTAACAATACATTTTAACAAAGCATTCCCTTTATGTTGTGAGTCCGACTTAAACTCCTAAACATGAACACAGACAGAATCTTGTTCAAACTGATCATCACTCCACTCACGGGATCAGGTAAGCACAGCTCTACTTAAAATAACATTTTTGGCTCGTTTTACTAATCCTTAAAGAGAACTAGATCAGCAGCTTGTTGCCTGGCAACCTAGTTACATGGTCTGACACATGCCAGCATCTTTACACTTAGGATATTGTTCAGAAACAAAACAAATAAGTTAAAACATCTTAATTAATTCATGAATTAATTAATTATATATATATCAAGGTGCCTGGTAGCAGATTTTTTTCCTCTTCTATTACACAGATTAACTTATTTACTCTAACCTATAGCTGCTGCATGTAACATATTAAAGTAGAGATATAAAAGCATCATTAATATTCTTATACAACATTTGGCAAGATCATGTTTCATATGGAATGTTGTCATGAGCGCGTGCATATGACGGCAATAAACTACTGCTATTAAAGCATAACTAAATAACTAAAATCTTACAATTTATGTCATTTGCTCCACCTCATTTAAAAGATTGGTCATTCTGACTTAGCTGCCAAGTTGACATTTTCATGGTTTGATAGAGTTTAGCCCCGCTGGACATCAAGATTTTGTTTGGAGGGGGAAACGCGGCTGACTTTATGGAAAGCAAATTATGTGCCCTTTAATCCCCCCTTTACACAGAGGTGGAGATCGTTGAGAGATTGTTGAGTGATGGAAAAATGGCCAGATCTCACAATAATCTCTCAGTGATCTCTGCAGTGAATTCCACAGTCCTCAAAGTTTTGACTCGGATCAAAATAATCTCTAAACGATCACCAAAAGGAAGCAAACTCCCAAAAAGCTCTCAAAGTGCGCTCAATGATCTCATTGACCTCCCAATGATCTCTGCCGCGGTCCTTCCATGAACTCTATTGGACTTTCATTGAATGCTCAACAACACCTCATTGATCTCTCAGCATTCTCTACCTTCAGAGTGGAAAAATCTGGAGTTCATTGAAAGACTGTTGAGAAATCATTGGGAGACTGATAAGATCGTAGAGCGCTCCTCAGCCACTCAACAATCTCATTATTTGATGATCGTTGAGAGGTTGTTTTGGACTGAGTAAAAACTGAGGAGATCATGGCAACCATGGAGATCATTGAGAGATCACTGAAAGATTGTTGAGAGATCTTGCCATTTTTTTCATTACAACAGTCTCTCAAAGATCTCCACTCCTGTGTAAAAGGGGTAGAAGAACACTGGAAACCTCTCAAATGCTCAGCAACCTCCTTAGTCCACCAAGAAACTCCCAATGATTCCTCAGTGATCTCTTCTGGTCTCTCAGTGATCTTTCAAGGATTTTTCAAAGATTTTTACAGATCAACATGAAACTGAATTTTTGATTGCACAGAAATCTCCCAAACATTAACACAGAAACAGCTTTTTTTGAGGCTTTAGGAGATTGTTGGTTGATTGAGCCAATGTTTGATTTCTCAATGGTCACCCAACGATCTCCATGCTGTGTAAAGGGGCCCTTATCTTTTAGACCCTGTTTTCCAGTATTTCTGCAGTATAGATTCTATGTGTGTCTGTGTATGTATTTCTGAATGTGTGTGTGTGTGTGTGTGTGTGTGTGTGTGTGTGTGTGTGTTTGAGCGTGATGCCACGAGGAGCCTCTGCTATGGCTGCGGCATCGCACAGCTGCTTCCTCCCTGCCGTCCTATCCCTCTTCTGGACCAGCTGTCACCACACAGATGAGCTCAGACAGAACAATGACAGTGTGGCAGCCCCCATTTTCTGCATTGGGGCCTTGTGAGAAAAGGGCGACCTTCAGTAGTGGAGCTTATGAAGGCGCTTTCTGAACAGCCACAGTACAAAGCCCTGCATGTCTGCAGTCCAAGGCTCAGGACCCTCATCTGGCTCCTGCTTCAAAGCCCTGGAGATTTAAGTGTGAATCATGAAAGTTGTTTTTTCCAAATCCTTCGGCCAAGGATCACACCTGTTGTGGGGAGGTTTGTGGGTCACCTTGCTGTGTTTCTCCTCTCCCACAATGTCATGGTCACATGAGTGTTTCACTCTCGTTCCCTGATATTACTCCATTTTATCGATCCATTTTTATTATCTGCAGTGTGTGGTGGCACTGTAATTCTCCCATATTATCTTTACCAAGTAGATATTAACACTGTAATATCACCACAAGTACACAGACGCCCCTATTACCCATGCCACCAGCTTGGGTGTCATCTTCTTGACAACAAAGGATTATAGTGATTGGATTGGTGAACTCTGTGAAACGAGGACCACTCAGACCAACAAGCCTCAACCTTTCTCCACACAAACACCATGTAGATCTGCACCTCTGAACACCCCGCGAGTCGGGGTGTCCACTCAGATTTCTTGTGTCACCGCTCCACATGCGTCCCGCATCCCCCTTTTTCTGCCTCTCTCACACAGTCACCTCTGTCTTACTGTTGGTCACAAAGTAGGGCTGTGTGGGGAGGAAGTGTTGGCTGTGGCTGTGGCCCCGGGTGCCGTGGAGCTGGTTCGGCTCCAGTATGGTACACTGAGGCTTCTTGTGCCCGTAGGTCTTCCTTCGGCCCACTGTCTCAGTCCCGTCCCAGCCCTTTATTCCCAGCCCCATCACATGCCCAGACGCAATTGTGTTGGAACTGTACGCCAGCGGGCGGCCCATTGTCGCCGAGCCAATGGCAGTCTCAGCGGCCCTGGAGACACCCAGGGATGTGCCACCTGGCATAGTCCCCGCCATGTGTGCCATGGAGGCTGCCCCGAGTCCTGCTGGCTTGCTACTGTGACTGTGGGCATGAGTGTGAGCGCTGTGAGAGATGTGGGCAGCGTGGCCGTGGCTGCTTTTGGGTTTGTGGCCGTTCGGTTTGAGCCCTCCACCACCAGCACCCACCATGTGCCGTTCCGTCGGGAGAGTTGGGACGGAGGAGATGCTGGGTATCTCGGTGACATAGGTGGCCACCGGCTCGGGAGTCAGTGGACCCAGTGAGGTCATAGGAGTCATGGAGGTCATTGGAGTGAGCGAGGTCATGGGGGTCATGGAGGTCATTGGGGCCATTGCATTCATTGCATTGGTGGGGTTCATGGGAATGGAGGTCATAGGGTTTGAAACCAGGGGGTTGGTGGTCATTGGCGGAGTCATCGACGACATGTTGCCCATGGAGGGTCTGGAGTTGCCCATGGGTTGGAGCGGAAGTCCGCCTTTCGAGGGCAGCTCCACCATCAGTCGTCGCTTGTTGTAGAGTTCACCATTGTACTTGGCAGCTGAAAAGTAGGACAGAGAAAGAGAAATAATGCATTGTTAAAATGACACAGAAGAGATGCTCCAGAACTAAACCAAAACAATGGGTAAAATGTTAAAATCTTAGTTAATATGCTTCCTTCATTCTGGCTGTTTAATGAACCGAAAGAAATTCAAATTACAGCACAGAGTGAGTCAAAAAAATATGACTTAAAGCTGTTTGCTGATCAGCTATAAGCAAAAGCACGGACGCTCATGCACAAACAGTTTTGGATATACAGCAGAAAAGAAGGAACATTTGTTTTTATGCCTACACTTTTAAAAGGTCACATATGTAACAAACCCCACATACTGTACTTTGTTAGTCAGAAGGCCCTCACCTAGCTGACCAAAGGGGGTATCAGGGCTTCTGCTCACGCCTGCACACAGAGGCCTGCTGTGCAGCTGGAGGAGTGAAATCAAAAGGAAAGCCCAGAATGTCTCCTCATTCTTACTTCATCCTCCCTTACAAAGCCAAGAAGGAGCACACTTGTGTGGTGGGAAGCAGCTCCATATATAACTTAGAGGCAAACTGGGAACCATTAAGCACCAAAATGATTGTCATCTTCCTAATACATAGCATTCAGTTTTACAGTTAAAGACTGCCACATGGTTTTATTCTTGTAGAAGTACTTCACGAGTCACTGTCGGCCAGTATGAGCAGAAAGAAAGCAGTTTGTTAAATTAAAAATGCATAAGGGTAGTGCAGTTCCAGGAAGAAAGTACCTTCAAGGTTCTTGAGCTTCTTCTGAGATTTTATCTTTCATATAAAACAGAAGGTGGTTACTCCTCATTACTAGACAGTTACTTTTTGTTCTCCTTTAAAATCTACCTCAGCAGCTGAAATATTTCTAAAAGACAGACATGCACTGTATCTTGTTTTGACTTGCTGTGTATTTCTTCTGGTTGTGTCGTCTAATGGTTATCATCTTTTTAAGTGTAGTAAAAGCTGTAGCCATATAATTGTACTGATTCATGAAAGATTCAGCTTGTTTGCACTTCTGAGTCATCATTTAGGGCTTTTCTGCCAATGCCATTGGTGCTCCTCACTGATGGAAGAAGTCCTTTGGCTCACCATGCAAACTGTAATTTTTTTTCTCAAGACTGACCAGTGAAGTTATAGTTCCTAAACCTTGTAAAGTACTCAACCGAGCCAGCAAGCTAAAATGAAGGCAGAGAGCGACTGAAAAGAAGCAAAACATTAAGCAATATTGAATGGATGGAAGTGAAAGTAACCCAAGGTTTCTTTCTTGATAAACTTGTGGCTAACATCACCTCAGCAACTAACATTTTATCACGGCAACTGTTGATATGTATGACAAATATTACTGCATCCACCATAAAAACGACCAGCTTTTCCTGAAGCGGGAGATGAGCCTTATGGAGAATTTAGTGAAACAAATACATACAGTACATATCAGAATTCCACCCTATTTTAACTTTGTTACTTATAAATACCACCAAACCATGCAACAACTTGTGACAAGTAACTTAAAAGTGGCATAGAGCAGTGATTTTCAACCACTGTGCCGTGGTAGACTTATGTGCCCTGAGCGATCGTCAGTTGTGCCATGGGGAATTGTCTAATTTCACCTAATTGGTCCAAAAAATTGTAAATAATTTGCCGTTGTTGTGCCTGGAGTGGGTCTTCCATGGCAGTGGGTGGCAGTATGAATGCAGTGATGATCTTCTTCTTCACTACATTTTTTATGGACATTCTTACACGGTTAATGAACTTGTTAAAAGAGGTGCCATTGGCAAGATGATAAACACTTGACGAGGAAAGATTCAGACTCTGAACTGGACCCTGGATAAAATTCCGACCCAGATGAAAGTCAGGCAGTGGTCAAAAGAACGCTACGACTATCCAACAGCTATCCAACAGTGCCACGTGGTCCCAGTCAAGCTCAAACATCTCCGACAAACAAAACACTCATAAGAACAAGGAGTGTTTTGTCTCTCTGAGCACACGGAGAAACAGGTAACTTTAATGAGAAAAACCACAAAGGTGTCCGAGAGCTCTCAAAGCTAGCTACTCAGCAGCCAAACCCAAAAAGCCACACACCGTGGCAGAGACGTTCATACTACCTGCCTACGAAGCTCTTCTGGACGAGCTGCTCGGCCCTGATGCAGTTAAAGGAGCTGGAGTCCCTCTCTGGGACAACACCACTGCCAGGCGTACTCACCACACGTCTGCAGATGTGGAAAGTGTTGTTCTGGAAAAGATCCGCATCAGTGGGGAATTTGTGTTGCAGCTTGATGAAGCTGCGGATGTAAGTGGACATGCCTAACTTTTGGCCTATCTGTGTTTTAAGGATGGACACGCCATCAGAAAAAAATTTCCTACACTGAAAAAAATGATTTTTTGACCTTGTAATTACTACATTGTTTCTTTTTAAAAACATTTTACATAGAAATATCATTTCAATGATTTTATTTAAAATATCACTTTAATTTGATGTGTTACTTGATGTTTGATAGTAATTTTGTGTTCTTCTTTATTTATACAAATGTCACTTTTAAAATCAGGTTACATTTATTAAACAGAAAAAAGTAATTTACTGGCCTTACAAAGATAAATAAAAGTTACTCATTTTGTGGGAGTGAGGGGGCTGATGGGAAATGGTAAATATCAGAAAATAAACATGTTTTCCTTAGTTAGACTTTCAGTTTAATGTGTGTTAGTGCTGTGTTTACAGTCATGTGAAAAAATTAGGACACCCTGTATATGCCTGTGTTGGTTTTTTTTAAACATATTTGGACATATGGATATTAAATATCAATGTTAAAAATACTGGGAGATTCACGTAATACAACTAAACAATTAAAAATGAATTAAAGACTTTTTGAAAAACTTTTTTGTAAAATGTAATTCTAAACAAATAGTGAGGAATAAATTGGGACACCCCCATCTTTTTTAGGACACCCCCACATTCATGCCCACTTAAATTGGCTAAAATAAATTTTAAAAAATGCAAATAAAAACAAAAACATGGTTAGAAATAGATATATGAACATTCCTTAATAAAGAACTGAATATTTAAAGGGGTGTCCAAATATTTTCACATGACTGTATGTCAAAGCTGTTTGTGTTGGCTGATATTTGTAACTTTTATCTTTGTTACCACCGTTAGTGACCGTGGGATGTTGAAGATACACCACCACCCCCCCGCCCTTCGTTGCACTGTGAAAAGCACACACTGCCCCCTGGTGGTTCATAAAAGACAGACAGTGTAGAAGATTTTTTTGTGTAATCAAATGGCAGATATTTTGCGCTATGTATGTCTTCGTTTGACTTGATAGCATTTGCGTACATTTCTCTGGAGAAAACAGCTATGCATGTGCTAAATGCATTAAATTTGTAATAATTTAGAGATGAAGTATATTCATATGATAATATAGATACAAAGTGAAAATTACTTTATTATTTCATAGATAAAAACCCTAGAAAATTAACATTGAAAATATTTATTAAGGTTTTGGAGTAACAAACTCAGGAGAACTGAGTCAAATTTACTACCAAAGAATAAGTAAATGTTTTACCTGAAAAATAAAGTTCTTAGTAAACCTTATAGAATATATTTGGAAAATATACTGTTGGTACTACTCAACTCAACTCAACTTTATTTATAAAGCACTTTAAAAGCAACACTCGCTACACAAAGTGCTGTACAGCAAGAGAACATAAAAGCAGGGCACTAACACAAAGGGCGCTAACACAAGAACCACAGTAAAAAATTCATAAATAAAATAAAAAGTAAAATAAATAAAAAAACATTTCATTCAATAAAATCAATGTCTCATACTGGGTCGAAGGCCAGGGAGTAAAAATGTGTTTTAAGACGTGTTTTAAAAATGGACAGTGAAGGTGCTTGTCTAATGTCCAGGGATAAATCATTCCATAACCTGGGGGCCATGATCGAAAAGGCTCTGTCCCCTCTGAGCTTGCGCCTCGCCTTTGGTACCTCCAAAAGCAGCTGTTCAGCTGACCCAAGGGACCGGGTGGGAGCGTAGGGATGCAGAAGCTCAGACAGGTAAGGTGGAGCAAGACCATTCAAGGATTTAAAAACAAATAAAAGAATTTTAAAATGAACTCTAAAATACATGGGCAGCCAGTGGAGTGAAGCTAAGATGGGTGTGGATGTGATCTCTTCCACGTGTACCTGTTAAAAGACGAGCAGCGGCGTTTTGAACCAGCTGCAGACGGGAAAGAGATGACTGGCTGACACCGGCGTAAAGTGCGTTACAGTAATCCAGCCGAGATGAAATAAAAGCATGGATTACTGTTTCCAAGTGTGGTCTAGAGAGAATGGATTTTACTTTTGCTAAATGCCTTAGATGAAAGAAGCTGGATTTTACCACAGAACGAACCTGCGTGTCTAATTTAAAATCATTGTCCATGATAAAACCAAGGTTCCTAGCTGTGGATTTAGCATAAGGAGTAAGGGGGCCCAAGTATACAGGAAGGGACTCACAGGGGCGACTAGGTCCAAACACCATCACTTCGGTCTTCTTATCATTAAAATTTAGAAAGTTTAGGGCCATCCAAGACTTTATGTCTTCAATGCATGCCAGGAGTGAGTTTACTGATGAGGCAGCTTTTTATTTTAAGTAATGTTTACTAAGTAAACATTACTTAAGAAAAACCTAAGTAATTTTTATTAGAAATTCTAAATGAAATTTTTTTTAAGTAAATGCCACTCCAAATTTTTGTCATTGCATTTTGCAGCGCGGTGGCAGAGTGGTTAGCACTGTGGCAGCACAGCAATTCACCCTTGGCCGGGGGATCCTGAGTTTGATCCCAGCCCCCGACCAACATTGATCTGTGTGGAGTGTGCATGTTCTCCCCGTGTCTGCGTGGGTTTACTCCGGGATTTCTCCGGTTTCCTCCCACATGCCAAAAACATGCAAGTTAGGTTAATTAGCATCAAAACTGGGGATTCTAAATTGTCCTTAGGTATGACTGTGAGAGTGAATGGTTGTCTGTCTCTCTGTGTTGGCCTCTGTGTTGGCGATCTGTCCAGGGTATACCCTGCCTCTAGCCCAAAGATGCTGGGATAGGCTCCAGCCCCCCCGTGACCCGAAAAGGATTAAGCGGAAGAAGATGAACGAATGAATATGAATTTTGCAAAGAATTACCAGAAAAAACAATGGTAGAGAAAAATTTGGGGGTCATGTCAGAGTATCTTGAATGGAGGAGGACGTCAGTGGGAAAACTGCACAAGTGTCTGTACTAGGGGTGAGACAAAAGATTAATGAGTGATGGATCACGATACTTAACACTAACGACGATCCACCGATGCCTAAACGCATAGATCAGTCTTTTATTATTTGTATATATTCATGTAATGTTGCGTGCTCTTGGGTATTAATCAACCAATTGCATTTTCAGTCCACTAGATGGCACAAAGCAAGTACCCAGTCAAGTGAAGTCATACCTTGTCCTGCCAGATTTGCAGCCAGCTTTGAAAGTTAGAAAGCAGTTGAATATGACAAAAAAGTTAGCTCAAATGTCAGGCCTTTTTTGGATTTTATAACAAAGATGGAACGGAAGACCTTGACATGCCACACAACCCACAAGAAATGCTGCATGAAAAAAAAACCTCTAACAGGCGGGCCAGCACCATGGTCAGCACATGTCTCAGAGTAGTGTTAGCAACGGCTAAGCTAAAAACACGCCGGTGTGTAGTTTGCTTTTTCTCCACGCGGTGCTGACCAGCAAACTTTGGAGACCTGCCACCATCAACCTGTGTGCAGAGACATGTCTCAGCAGAAAATGAAGCCCCGAGAATGTCGGCAGCAGAAAGGATCGCTACCAGCCACCACATCAAAAACAGCCGTGGTGAGCTGAAAAAACTTTACATGAAACAGATACTGACAGATGTACTTTTGAGACAAAATTTGACGTTGACAATGGAGGGGGGATGTATGCTATCATGATGGATCGTAATAGTGATGGGATCGTGATAGTATTGGATCATGACCCAAGTATCGCAATCTGAATTGGACTGTGAGGTCCCTGGCGATTCCCGTCCCTAGCCTGTACTGATCGATTGAGCAGCCGCTACGGTCACGCACCAAAGACTCCTTAGCAGAGTGAAAAATAGACACCCAGATGTGTTTGTTTTAGTGAGTATAAACTAATTATAAGACTAAATTGTCCTTAGATATGTTGTAATTGACTACAATGTGTCATGCTGTAACATTTTTGGTTGGTGGTGTGCCAGGGGATTTTTTCCAATGTAAGAAGTGTGTTGTGCCTCAAAAAAGGTTGGAAACACTGGTATAGAGTACAGTGAGACAGATTTGTACACATACACTATATCACAAGCAAAGATGAGCACAACTCCCATCCCAGTAGACATCAATGTCCATTAGGAGCAGAAGTGTGTATCTAGGCGTTTGTGTTTCTCCAGCTTTGAATGTGACAGCTTGGCTTTCTCACATTTCTTCCTCACTCTGTCAGTTAGTGACACCAAACTACTCTCTGTCTTATCACTACAAATTGTGACCTTTTTCCCTTTTGATTCACTTTCACAGTCAAGTCATTACTCTTCAGGCCCTCATTGCCTCTACGGCCGTGAAGATAGAGTTAACACACCCTGCAAGTTTGCTTTGCCGTATGTAACAATAAATCTAGTTTATCACATGGAGAACAGTAGAGAGGAATGAGGCTTGTGGGTGACGTTGGGGGTGGGGGTAGCTGGAGAGCCAACCTCACCCGCTGAGTCGCCACTAGACTGCCGCTGGGGATCAAACTTGCTCAGACGACAGGTGAATCAATCCGGCGGTAGTCAGCTCGGCAGTGCGTGCATCCAACTCCATACGTGAGTGGAAATGGAAAGCACCGCTGCCACGCAGTGTGGGCTCTGCATGCCTGTGCATGAGAAGGCCAGTGTCCCACAGAGACTAGCACACATTATGTATGAGGAAAGAACTGAGCAGCGCTTTCTCTAAAGCCCCTCAGTGCCACTAACATAAAAAACCTTATTAGGCTCAGACCAGTATGTCAACATGCTCTTTATCAGGCAATCAGGCTTTCTGCTGTCAGTTCAGTTTAGGGTTCATCAGTTCAAGTAAAATACTTGGCATTTTACAGTGTTTTATGGGGCTTTGGGTTTTATGGAATCTGTAATACAAAAGGTGGTGTCAGTGAAAGGGGGATTGGGTATCTTATCGTCACAGTGCCATCTTTGACAAAAAGGCAGTTTAGGTTTCAGTTATTGCAAAGCAAAGCCTGTATGTGGGTTTTCATTCCTTCATTTGAAATTCTTCATTCCTGCACACAGGAATGCTATAGGCGGACAAAATGAGAGTTGCGTCTGTTTAGGTGTTTTTAAATGTAATGCTAGAGAAATGTCACAATTTTTAGCCCTTCATTCATTTATCACTTTAGTCTACACAGCAAGAGCTTTATCACTAATGGAGTGTGAGTTTGCTTAAAACAATGCCCATTACAGCTAGGGATGGACTGATACAACACTTAGTATGAGTCTCAGGTTTGAATGACTGGGTCGGGTATTGGGGATCAATAAAAAAAATTAAAAAACAATCCATTAAAAGATAAAATAAACCAATAAATGCCTTTTAAAACTGACAACATTCTGTAAACATCTCTCCTTCTGACACCAGCAGGTGCGGCTTGTGATACTGGCTCGGTTCTGTGAAGAGAGACTGCATGTCAGAGGTGTAATGTCAGAGGCAAAAACGTTAACAGTCATGGGAAAAACTAAAGAAAAATTTTATTTG
This sequence comes from Pholidichthys leucotaenia, assembly GCA_020510985.1. Taxonomy (NCBI): domain Eukaryota; kingdom Metazoa; phylum Chordata; class Actinopteri; order Cichliformes; family Pholidichthyidae; genus Pholidichthys; species Pholidichthys leucotaenia. The sequence continues at coordinate 442,724,235 of CM035836.1, read as the reverse complement.
TATACTTTATTAATCCCAGAGGGAAATTCAGGGCATCCACGGTGCGGCACCAGTCCCTTCACCGTTCACACCTAGGACCATTTTAGAGTCTCCAATTAACCTGACCTGCACGTTTTTGGCTTGTGGGAGGAAACCGGAGTACACCCACGCAGACATGGGAAGAACATACAAACTCCACACAGAAGGGTCACAGATGGTCAGGGGGTGGGATCGAACCCATGATGGTCAGGGGTGGAATCGATCCCATGACCTTCTTACTGTGCTGCCACAGTGCTAACCACTGTGCCACCGAGCTGCTACACAAAAACATCATTAAAAGGAGATAGATAAATGAAATGGAAGACTTATCGACAAATGAACAACTGCTTTTATCTGCTCAGAGCCTTTAACTTTTTATAACACTGGCAGTGAATGCTCTTGCCATACAGAAGATCCTTGTTAGTTAGTTCTGGGAAGATTTTTTTTTTTTTTGAGAAGATAAAAATGCTCTGAAGTAATTTCAAACAAACAGGATTCAAGAGAAGTGATAGAAAAATTCCATATTATCCACATTGTTATTATTATTATTTTTATTTTGTATCATGCCTTTCCTATTTCATGTCTGATGTTTATATGTGCATTCCATGTAGAATAAGTTTACACATTCCTTTATATCATTCTTTCATATTATATTTCATGTTATATGTCTGATATATTCTTGGTGTGTTTCTGTGAGCAATTATTGTTTATCTGTGGCCTTTAGAATGTGCGTGAAAATGCCAAGAGTGCAGGTCATTTATGACATAGATAATGACGCTGGTCATACCAACCTGCTACACTTAAACTGTCTCCAACAGCCGTCTCCAACACACTGATAAAGTGAAGGACTGTTTTGCTCCCACTATAAGAACACCAGACTCAGAAATGTATGTTCAGAGATTCTCTGTGTGTGTGTCACGCTCTGTAATCTCTCCCTCAAAATGGCCATTGAGGTTTATTTTATTTTATCCTCTTATTATTTTATATGTGTTTATTTTTATAATAAATGTACTTGAATCCAATATTCCGCCTGATCTTTGACTTGGAATAATTTATGCTCAAAATTATTCTATCAAGAAGTTTCTATCTTTTGAAAGGAAGAATAAGATAACGGCATTAATCCCACAGGGGAAAGAACGAGGACAGATGTCTGACTGTTACTATGCATTATTATTCTAAACATCAGACTCGTCAAAATCATACTGGACATAAATTCACATCTTCCTGATGTTTTTACAGAGTTCAGACTGTCTTTTGCAATTTATTGACTGATTTAAAAATGATTAAGTTTATTGTGGGTTATTTGATGTTAATGTCCATAACACATATATTCTAATAATCGCTCCAAATTTTAATCAGTTACATTGATGCTGCTGTTTGTTGATATTAAAATCAACACAATGACCTTTCTGCTGTTAATATTCTTTTCCTGATATATAAATGTTATGGCTTAACATCCCCAATTATTATTTTTTTTTATTAAAATGGAGATAAATTTGAATGTGTATGGTTGAGTTCACTATAAGGTGGGACAAAGTATTACATAGAGGCCAAAAACTCAAATTATGTTTACCCGTTAATTAGGACTGAATTTAATATCCCAAATTTACAAATTTTAATCATTTAATTTCCCTTTGTGTACTTTCTGTTCTATATCTCAATTTATCAGTTCTTGAACCAAATATTTCTAAATAAAACAGTATTTTACTAGGCAGAACTCAACACTATTACTGATAAATTATCTGAAACCTGCAAATCTTTTCTTTTTCTTCTCTATCCCCTCAGTCGCAGCAGATGACTGCCCCTCCCTGAGCCTGGTTCTGCTGGAGGTTTCTTCCTGTTAAAAGGGAGTTTTTCCTTTCCACCATCGCCAAGTGCTTGCCAAGTGCTTGCCAAGGCTTGCTCACCTGATTGCTGCGGTCTTTCTGCAACTGTGGGGTTTTCCCCTACAGT